>NDXB01004629.1:5935-19172 GCA_002631895.1 Agapornis roseicollis
TTTTTTTTTTTTTTTATATAGTATTTTTTACTGTTAGGTGCTGCTGAAATTTATTTTCTTTATTTTGCAACAGATTTGTGTGTATCTTAAATTTTCAGTCTGTTTGCTGTAACAAGCAAGCTTCTACCGAGGTGACCCCAAAATCGCTGGCTGGGCTGATTTAATAAGTTTGACAGAACACCAGAGTAAGGTGAGGTCTTCCTGCCATCTGCCAACTAGTACATGGAACAGAGGGAATGCCAGCACAATCAGTCTTCGCCATCTAGGTGGCACCAAGATAGGCATTTCAAATATCAGATCAGCACCCTGGTTTCTTCTTAGATGTTTTGTCCACACCCTACATTCCTATGAGAACAGGTTTCTTGAGCCATAATAGCACAAATTTCAATGAGTCATGAAGGACACTTGTTACAGATGGGATTGTAGGCTTAGGGTCTTCATTATTGTTTTGTGCTTTCATTCTGTGTCTTCTGCTGTGTGTGTCTTGAGACTTCAGTTGGATATTGTCAGTGTTAGCATGGGCTTAGGATTGGCATGAGGCCTGGTGCAAGAAAAAAAAATAAATAGGGCAGAGTGCCTCTATGCCAGGCAGCTGGCAACATTTCCCCAAACTTTTCCTCTTCCCCCCTGCCTTACTGCCTGGGCTTGCCCAGCTTGAGGGATCAAGGCCAGTTGTATTTTCTACACTCTTCCATAGCTATGGCCCTGGGAGCTGCACTTTGCCCACTGTGTGGAAGTACTACCTTGTACAGTTTAATGTATGTATATTGAAAAACAAGTGAAAAGATTCTTCTGTGTATAAAGCATATATAACCTAGTATCCCTTTGCTACACTGCAGTAAAAAGACCACAGGTTTTTTTTCTGCATGCTTCTTGGACATGGGATTCCACATCTGTGCCTTCAGGACTACTCTCTTGTGGATCTTTATCACTAGGAGCAATAAGCAGAGTCCACATACATTCAACTGCAAATCTATACATGGTGTTATTACAGGATCTGCTAGGAGTAACACATGAGAGTTTTAAAGTGAAATTCATCCTATCTACTGGCTGAAATGTAAGTTTCTTCAGTTTTATCAATAACACAGTAGAAACAAAGTACAAATCTGCTCCTATGTTGCCAGTGTGACTTCAGTAAGAGAGGAACTGGGTCCCTCACTTACATTATGCCATTTTGAAAATATGTATCTATCTTACTAACCTGTAAAGCAAAAACAAAGCTGTATGTCTTTATAAATATACATTGACATGAACTAGATTTTTAGTAACTAACTGAGCACAAGGTGCAATGTTTGTTTTCTAATACTCAGCTAATTGGTGTTACCTTATTATGGAAACAGGCAGAAACCAAAGTTTCTCTTACAACTGGCAAATAATCCTTATAGCTGTTGCAGACTGTGCTGATAGGTTGGATTTTGCTTTCCGATACTGCTTTTCTAGATAAATAGAAGTTATGGAAAATACTAGGAAAAGAGGGGAGCAAGTGTAACCACTATGATACCTATATATATTTTCTAACGCATGGTAATGTCTTTAATAACATAAGCCATACAACTTGTGTATTTATGTTCAAAGTATAAACTGAGAGAAATGTTTAATAAAAAATGTGATAAAAATTAACTTCAGAAATACATTTCTTGGGTCACTGTTTTCACTAGGAGACTAGAGTTTGTGGCATGCGTTAATGAATAATATACATATTAATGGACTCATGAAAGGGAAAATAGGGTATGTGATTAGGACAACAAGGATGTATCTTTTTAGGTTTTTAGTTTCTACACAGCAAATGGAATTTCTCAAAATGATTCAGTCTCTTATTCTAAGTTTGACCGGTGCGTCAGTGGACCCAAATAATGTTTAAGCAGTAGAATTTCTGCTATGCAGTCTCCATGGAGTTTTTATGCATGGTGCATAAAAGTGAGAGGAATTAATATTCTAAGTAAGTGTAATACAGCAAAGTGTTAACAGAGGAAATTAATTTTCAGTTGCTAACTGGCAATTGTTTCTAATTAATCTGCCCGGAAGAGTGTATACAGGGCCCCATGATTGCATTTAAATATAAAGACTTGTATTCATTGAAGTCAGCAATAGCCTTTTTGCATGTACCTGCACTACTATAAACAAATAAGAAGACTTACTGATTGTTGCTTGGTTGCTTATGAGGCCTGCCTTTTTGTTCCTGTTCTTATACCACATTCTTCAATATATGGTTATGAAAAATGTCAGATCACAAGAGTGCAGGATACTGTATGTTGATGCATCTGAAGGCAGATTCTGTCCCACAGCGAATTTATTGCTCATTATTTATGGGTTTGAGGCTGAGAGCTAAACATTGCCCATTGGAGAGAAGACTGAGTATTGAGAAGCATTTCCTGAACTATGCTCCTGTGCTTAAACTTCAGCGTTCCTCCTCCTTCTATCTTAATTTTCTGAGCACATAAGGACAAATAGTTCTTTGCAAAATGCATCTGGGGAGAAAAATCTGTTGTTTGAAAGGTGCAGCTATAATGGAGGGTTCTGTAAGAGTTCATCTGTATTGCAATGAGTGATACCATAGAGTTGATACAGTATTTTTAGATTGCTTTCCATATATTCATAGTAATAATACTTCACATAATAGTCCTGTTAGGCAGATTAATATCATCTGTAGCTAGGAAGAAGCTGAGTTGAAGAATGTTTGCCTGACTTGAAGCTGCATGATGACTCTGTGAAAGCACACAGATTAAAGCACTTTAAGCCCATTATTAGCCCTTTAAACTTCATCCTTCTTGCAGGCATCCTGTAGGCATGGTTGTTGAAACTGTGCTAGTGAACTGGCCAGGAGTAGGGCAACAACTTTGGCACTGGTCTATGATCATAATCAGTAGTTGGCTCTCTGGAACTGAGTCTGGCCTGGGCTGCTCCCATCAGACAGCACTGACAAGGCCACTTCTCTGGGATATTTTGGGTACTGGTTAACAACATGGATGTAAAATGTGTGGCGCCATTTGCATAATAGGCTCTCTGCCTCCGGCGTCTTGATGCTAATGTGGCCTGACATGCATCCATACAACCTACTTTATATGGGAAGGTTGCCAGCAGTCTAGAACTTGAGACCAGTCTCTTATGGTCACAAGACAGAAATACATACTAGCATAGACTTGATACTGATGCATACATGTGCCAGTAGTTGGGATGAGGAGTCTTGTTACTCTGTGATAGTTCAGCTGCATGCACCAGGCCACAGCTCAAAATTTTGGTTTATTTATAGTTGTATGTAGAATCTACATCCCACTTTCTCACAAATGCAGCATGCACACTGCAAGATCTATCAGCTATTGATTTAAGAAATCTAGCTCAATATCTTTTCCCAATCAGTTGATATGCTGCTGCCTTGTACTTGTGCTTACTTCATCCTAGACATTTTTCCTGAAAGGCATGCCTGGCTACCAAACTGCCAGAAACACTCTTTGTCTCCTAAAAAAAAAGAATCAAAATAGCAACACTGAAGCAGCTTCAGATGAAAGGTTCTGAAAATTTCTTAGGCAAATGAGGATTTACTGTGTGCCTCCATTTGAAGTGCAACAATGTCAATGCATGACCAAAAACACCTCAAGTGCGTTGGCCAAGCTCCATAAACCACATTGTAAAGTCTTTCACAGCATGACCTTCAAAGGCGTTCAAAGAGAATTTTTTTTCCTCCAGCAAAACAGGCCTTGACAGCAGAACTGCAAGTTCTCGTGTTGTGTGTATTATACTCCAGGGATAATCATAGTTATTATTAATGTGTGTCCCTGGAACATCCCTGGAAGATGAGTGAGAACACCTAGGACTAAAATGGCACACCTTGGGGGAGCTGAAATCATTGTAAGAATTCACTGGAAATACAATTTAAGGAGTATTTTGACATCAAAAGATTCAGGTGAGCCTCCAGCAAACTTTTGTCAAGCACCAAAGTACCTAATCTGTATGCTTACATGCCCAAATGAAGATAAAAAGAAAGGTTTTGAACTCAAGAAACCATTTATGGCTTAACTATGGTTACAGAATTTTCATTTTGCTTTATATTTTTCCACATTGGAGAGAAATTCCACGGGTTTCACCTTGAGCATCAGGTTTGCCTTGAATGTTGGCACAAAAAAAATGTATTGACCCATGACTTCCAAAGCAAAAGGTAGAAGTTGTTTCCTGTGGCTTTTCTGGTTGGTTCTTTCTATGTGCATTTCAGGTTGCAAAATATGCCTCTCAGACTGCACTAAATGCTTTTTTTAATGTTCCCTTACTGAAGAGGTTTGTTTTGTTATTTGTTTTCTTTTTCTGGAGAGTTGGGTAGCAGACACTACATGCATTAATGAGCATTACCCCTAGTTCAGACAAGATTTGTAAACACAATTTCTCTGCAATGTTGCTCAGAGCAGTCTGTGATGACCTTAATCCTGATTACAAGCAACTGACACCATCAGTTAACTTAAGCTGCATCTACATTGCTGAACTCAAGAGCACTTGGAATGCTCCTGACACACATCCTGAGGCTTTATCTGGTGAGATCCGTGTGCCAGTCTGTGCCCTGCACAAGCCCTGCTGTCTGGGCATACAAAGGTGGCTATAGCCCACACCTGTACACAAGGAGGTCTCATTGTTGCACCAGGAATCTGGGAGAAATGTGCTGATGACGAGGTATTTTGCTCATAATTCATAGTCATGGATGCATGTTGATGAGACAGGTGTTGGGACAACCCATGGCTGGTTATGGCTGGATAATCTCAGAGCACTGTACAGAGCAAGGGTTTTTTATTCTCTTCTTCAAATTCTTTGGGGTTTTATCATTTGTTTTAGGAATTACCTGTTACAAGCTGACAATGCTTCTGATGTAACCAGCTCTTTTCATTCAGTTCTACTATTTGGGTATTTTACAGGGATGTGTGAAAACTAATGCACAGACAGATCAGCCAGGGTCAGCACTGGGTGTATACAACATAGCCTATGTAACATGCCTACAGCATATATGGTTTTTGTATTGCAAATGCACAACAAGTAGTTTAGGCATCTTTGGCTGCTCAGCAGAAATGCAATAAGCATTTTGTCTGTGCAGCAATAGCATCAAAACAATTCTTGAGGCTGTTGTGTTATAATACTAAAAAGCATTTCATATAGGATTGTTCAGCTGTCAAACACAGATGAGCAAAACACGAGTTAGGTTTTCTGTTTGGGTTTTTTGTTGCCTTTTTTTTGTTTGTTTATTTTGTTTTGTGTTCGTTTGTTTTGTTTTTTGTTGTTGGTTTGGTTTTGGTTTTTGGTGGGGTTTTTTTTTTTATTATTTTTATTTATTTATTTACATTTTGGCTTTTGGCCATGGACACCAGCTCCAGGTACTGCAGGGACCACCAACACCAGCTACTGCCACTATGTGTCTGATACTTTGGTATTCACAGGTGGAATGCTACTGAGTTTCATCTATGCCAGTTTCAGAATTTTGATGCTGCAATGTTTATTTTTCCAAGACAGCTTTGTGCCAATCTAAACCACAAAGGAATAGCTTACCAACAGCTATGTATCTGCATAGACACTGGCAGCAAGTCTAGATTGTGTAGGCACACCAGTCCTACCTTGTGTGCTAGACATGTGCCCACAATGTCATGGACTCGGTGAGTGAAGGCTGCAAAGTCCATCTAATTACCTGGGTAAATAACTGAACATGGCACCATCCTCAGCTCCATGCTGCCATGGGTACACTACCTGCACAGTTCTACCTTGCTTGCTTGTAAAAGCTACCCTGCATATGCCTGTGTGAGCTACGTTCTGAGCCCATTATCTAGGAAGGTTTAAAGCCTCTTGGTCCATAGGGTATGGGTTGGGTGTTTCATTTGGGTGAAATAACAACTTTGTTAAATGATTCCTAACCTTCTTAAACAAGAAATTCTGTAGCTTCACTNATGTTGTCCCTACTGGTGTCTCTGACTCCATAGGGTATGGGTTGGGTGTTTCATTTGGGTGAAATAACAACTTGTTTAAGAAGGTTAGGAATCATTTAACAAAGAAATTCTGTAGCTTCACTTGACAAGAATCAACCCCCTGAGACTGGGCTGATTAATTTTCCATGTGATCTGCTGGCAAATTTTACTGAGGTGCAGAGCATTTGCTCCAGCTACCAGGTAGGCCAGACCTGCACAACAGCCTCAGAGCTGGGAATTGCAGCAATGCAGCTGCTACTGCAACCAGTGGGAGGAAGAAAAGAAATGCAGTACCTCTCCCAAGAAGAGCAGCACCCTGCTAAGTGCTGAGCAGATGTACATCTCTCTGGCTCAGGATGACATTTGGTGTCCCTACCATGAGAATGGCATTCTGCTTTACTGTCCATTTCATCATTAGAGTCATCACAGTCTGACATCTTCGAGGAAGCAGAAATTCCAAATCTTTTGTTTTGCCTGATTTCGATTGAACAAACAGAAAGGTGTGTAAGATGAAAAAAACACTGCTATTTGTATTTCTTCATCTGGATTTTATTATTTTTCTTTTACCAGAGAAACATCTGGTAAAATTCTTTTGTTCCAAACTGTATTCCTTTTTTAATATTGAATACTTCTCCTGGTACATGAGAGACAGACAGGATGGGATGTATGTGACTGGGCAGGAACTAAGGTTTCTGGGACAAACACTCCCCTTCCTGATTTTATTCACCTCACTGTGCTCACCATTCTCCTGTTGTTGCTCCTGGGTAATTGCCCATTGCAAAACACAGGTATCTTAGCAAGTCTTGATGGCCAGTAGCAGCAGTTACAAGCAATCAGTCCCTCTGAATATTCTTCATGTTGGCTGGGCTACAGAAACACAAGACAGGCCCCAAATTGTGTATCAAGTAAGCTGTGTGATACCCAATTTCTTTAGGACAGGCCCTCTTCTACACTGGGACAATCATTCTACAGCTTTCTGTAGCTGTACCAGTCTGACTTTACAGCTACTGGAGAGAAAAAAGGAATATCAAAGGATGATCTACCTTATCCTAAGATAAGGTGTCTAAGATTGGTGAGAAAAACTGCCCTCCAGACAGGGTTATTCATTTACATTAATTATAAATGGAGCTTCAGGGAACTCAAGTAGGGAAGCAGAACTAGAACTGAGATGATTTCTACAACAGGTATCCCAGTTTTTAGCAACATCTCCAGTTCTAGTGAAAACTGAAAGGCTAGTTGATGAGCAGCCTTATCCTTCATGGGAGGATGATCCACAGAGGAGCAGTATTTTGGAGAACTTGTGCTAATAGGTCAGCAACTTGTGTTTTTACTGAATGTGTTTTTACTGAAAGGCTTGATGACAAAGGGGCATGGGGTACCAGAAAGAAACTTAAGAGGGGGGACAGCACACTGAGGCTCACAAAGGTAGGGAATTACTGCCCAAAGTTAAAATTTAAGAAAGCAGAACTGAGGTCATTTTGCCCACTCTGCTTCTGGCAGTGTCCAGTGAGGGCAGAGGGTAAAGTCTGCAACAGCTGAGTGCTGAATGACTTCTCAGGCTAGGACATCCATGGAGCTTGGATTCTGTGTAGGTCTTCTACTGGCTCCAGCCATAGGGGCGAGTACGGCCTCTAAACACACAGTGTGCTACATCTTATCCACCATTGACTTCCAATCCTTTTCAGAAACTGTAGTTCAGACACCTCCGTCTACACATGGACTGAAATGCGATGTGCCACTTAAGCCTGAAGAGGAGCTAAGTAAATCTGTCTGAAAATCATCATATATTCAGAAAGCGTGAGTCAGAACGATCTCAAATGGTCTCAGATATGATACTGCTGCCACAGTCACATAACTCTTGGCAGTCAGAGTTCTGAACAGAAGTCAGGCACCTCAAGGAGATATGATCTTCCATAGAGAAACAGAACAACGGGGATTTTTAAAGTGAAAATAATTTCCCAGACTTGTATCGGTTGCCTAATTTCAGTGTCACCTTGAAATATATGGTATTTAAAGTAACATGGAACAGCAGGAAGATTAGTTCCTGATGTCAGAAGAGAAGAATTATTTCTGGCAGGCTTTAATGGATCTGTGAAATCATCACACAGAAACTTCTTCCAGCCAGCGAAGAATAAAACCACATACAGAAACTAACAGTCCAATCATATAATGGGCCCTAATTAGGGGACAGCAGGAAATTCATAATTATGCTAAAGCCACATGTTGTGGTCACCGGTTATTCTAAGACCCCTGCAATACTGTATGATTCTTAATTATGGCACCAAGAAGCATGCTGGCTTCTCTCAGTAGAGATGAGACATGACCTCAGCTTGAAAATCAGCCTTCTGGTTAAGCACAGCATTGAAGTGCACAACACGAACAGAGCCAAGGGTTTCAAGTGGCTACAGTCACTCAGTATCTCATCTGCTGAGTACGTACACTCAGTGTACAAGTACTGTGTATATATGAATTATCTGACTCCTGGAAGGTTAGCTGGAGACAGGCAAGATGGCCTAGACTTATAAAGACCATTTTGATTTGAGAGATGAAGAAGTAGTTGCAGTCAAATCATAGAAATGTTTACATATTTTATTTAGAAATAAGTCCCAAAACTTAAGTGTATGAAGTCCTGACATTCTGAAGTTTCCTGAATTCTTGTTTTCAGGTGTTTTCCCTCAGTTTATCTGTTTTTCTTTTTCAAATGGGCTGCATTATTATTCATGTTTCCCCTTTAGTTACCTGCCATATTTAATACTCACCCATTTTATGTTAGTCATTCTGTACTTGTTTGTTCTTGTTTGTTGTCCTTACAATTAAACCTAGACAGTAATTAAATAATACCTAGATATCAAGCACTTGAGTGTATTAAGGGCTGACTCAACACATACGAGTTTTAGCACAACTAAAGTAAAAAGGTAGGATTAATGGGACAAAATGAATGGAAAGACACCCAACCATGTTTAACCATCACCACTATGATACTGGAAGAACATACAGCCCCAGTGGTTACACTGCTACCACATTGGAAGTGAATGGTCAGGTTAATTTGAGAGAGGAGACTAGTAACTTTGCAAGTCTACTCAGGAGTGTTTCCACTTGCTGGGTGGCTGCAGGAGAACCAGTCTGATGAGACCCTGGAGTCAGTGTAGAGGGAAAAAGAGAAAAGCTGCAGATGAACAGTGTTTCGAGACAGCAGTATCATAGGAAAACTATACATTGCAATGGCAACGCGATACATCCGGGCACTAGTAATGGTTTAGAAAGGCTCAGATAGCACAGTGTCAGTGCCTACTACCCTGGTATCAGTCAGATTGTGGCCCACAGTGGGACTTGAGCTAAGTACCAGCAACTGCACTGGGCGCAGATCCTGGGTACAACTAATATAACACAAGGGCTTTTTTCAAGAAACTGGGAAATGGGTTTAATTCTGGGAATCCCGATGACAGCCTCAGCGTTGAAGAGCAGGACAAAATGGGACCCTGATCCAAACTGCAGTCAAACGGAAGCCACCTGGCCTCCATCTCGCTGTGTCTCCGCTGGCAGAAACCCAAACAACGCAGAAGCTGCGGTTGGAAAACCTCCCGCGGCGAGAGACAGGGAGCGCCCAGCCGGGGTGGGCTGTCCAGAGGGGCCGTGGTCAGCCGCGGCGCCGTGCCCATCAGGCTGCTACTGCAGCAAAGGCAGGCGGGCCCGGCCTTAGGAAGGGGAGCGGCAGTTACCTCAGGGATTGCTTCCCCCACCCCGCCGTGAGGTGAGGACCCGCCGTTTCCCCGCCCGGCGCCGCCAGGAGGGAGTTTCTCCTCAGCGCGGGCAGGTGGGGCCGTTCTGCCGCCTGCCCCGCCTCACCGCAACGGGGGAGCGCGGACTCCCGGCCCGGAGCGGCGTCGCTTCCCGCCTCAGGAGCTGCCCCTTGCCGAGCGCCGCTGCGAGCAACAGGTCCGTGCTTCTTCCTCCCTCCGCCTGTGCGGGAGTGTGTCAGGAGAACAAAGGGGGTGAGCGCGGCCCCGCGCCCCCTCCACACAGAGGCCACCCGGCCCCTGTGCTTCAGCCATTTGCGTCGCCTGGCATCGCACCGCCGCTCCCCCCGCACCGCTTCTCCTTCCCGGCTTCCCCCGCCAGCTCCCACTCCGGCAGCCGCTGCGCTGCAGGCAGCGAGGCGGAGTGGAGGGAGCTTCCCCAGAGCGACGTGGGGCTAGTCGGCCGTCACCCAGAGGTAAGCGCCTGCTTGCCGGGAGAAGAGGAAGAGGCAGCGCGGCGGCGGGCCGGGAAGGGGGTCGGGCACGTCCCGGAGGCAGGGGTCGCGGCTCCGAACTCGGGATGTGCCCGACCCCCTCCCGGCCTCCCGCCGCTGAGCCTTCGGGGAGAATCGATTCCGGTATCTGCCTATAGCTGAGGTAAAATACCCGTCGCGGAGACACGGTATCCGTATGGGGAGGTTCGGAGCACCCTCAGGTTTAATCGTGCTTTTCCCTCAGTACCCGTTAATCCGTCTCCCCCGGGAAGATGTGAGTCCAGGCGTATACCCGTATCCCTCCTCTGTATGTCGCAGAGGAGCCAAACGCGATGCCTGTGTATTTTGTTATCCTGCTGACCTACTAAAAATCTGAATGACTGTTTACAATAGCGTATAGAGATGTGTAAGAGCAGCAGATTGCTTCCCGCTATAAATTCTTCATGGCGTGCTTCCCCATCCTATTTAAAACACATGAGAGGTGCGAGCCCTGGGTGTACACACGAGTGCATGGCTTTCCAGGGTGGAAGATGCCTGAATAAAAGTCCTACTGAATTTCGTTTGTCCAAAGCTCATAGGTTTTTTCCTGTGGTCCTTTAAAGGAAAAAAAAAAAAAATAGACGGCTCCCAAACCCAAACTTACACATGGCACAGAAATTGATAGTATTAGATCCTGTAGCCAACTTTTTTCTCCTATCTAGGAGAAATAAAACCCTCTAGAAATAATATTATGTAAAGCTTTTCCACATCAATAGAAAATCAGAACAAAAAGCTAGAAAAAAGTAGGGCAATAAAGAAATAGAATAACAATAAAATAGAACAATCTTTTTATATGATCTAAGAAGCTAAAGAGCTCCGTTTCTCAGACTTAACCATCTGTCTCCCAGAAATTAAATGGAATGTTTATGGAAAATAGTAATTAAATTGTCACTAGTATTGACAAAGCAATATGTGCTCCCCTGGTTTAACTGTGGCTCATCCTGCCTGTTCTGCATTCTTCTCTTCCCAGCACCCATCACACAGCATTTATTCAGTCTTTAATTAGGACATGCAGTGCATGCCAGTGGGATCCTCTGGTCATCCACTGCTAATGGCAGTTTCTGATGAGAACCTGCCAAAGAGCCCAGGACTGGTCCCTTGTCTGCCCCAGTTCCCCCCAGTCTGCATGGTCTTTCTTCTGGCAGTACTGACACTGAAGTCAATGGTGACTCTTTTAGGAGATGGAGCTCACAGGACTGTGTCTTGTTAATATCAAAAGATTGAAATACTTAATAGCTTCCTTTCTTCTATGAATGTTTTGCTTGCTTTTCAGTGTAACAAATTGTCCAAATAGATGGACAGATCTGAAATGTCAATAAATATTAGAGCACCATTACTTGGCAGGAGCATTCAATGAAAGCCATTAACTGGCTTTACTATAATAAAGCAGGATTATAGTATTTAGGGCTGGCCTGGGTTACTGTAAAGACAGCGATGTGGTTAGATGACTGGATCCAGATCCTACTTAGCAGGGGTTTCGGCATCCTATACTATCCTGTTGCAAGAGGATATTAGGGGCAGCTGGCTGCTAAAGAAGGGTGTAATAAAACATGAAAGGGAGTCCTGCAATTTCTTCTAACGTAGAGCTAAACTTTCTTTTTTTTTTTCTGGTAAGATCCTGTATGGATTTTGCAATTTATCCCTTCTGAGAGAGATTCTGCAGCATTGCAGTTAGGCTGTCTCTTTCCTGTGAACAGAAGTTGAGAAGTTATTTTATACCACTTCACATCCTTGGAAATACCCATGTAAAAAATGAGCTCATTTTCATTGTGTTTTGATCTCGTTAGTCTTCTCAGGACATGACACTTTTATATCTGCTGGGTTACTTTTCAATGGAATTGTCATCATCTGTTCTTTTCCTGGTTCATTTTTGGTCTCAGTGTTGTTTTGTCAGAGAATAGGCATGATTAGTTCTTTCACTGACAAAGAATTACTTTATGGTAGCTCAGGATTTGACAACCAGATGCACCTGATGCATGACTGAGCTGTCACTGGGTGGGAAGAGACCCTGTTCCTTCCCTAGCCTGGCACATACATTCCTGCCAGGTTCCTTGTGCCAGCACTAGTAACCATGTGACAGTACAGTGAATGGATAGAGATTTTGCCTTTCTCCTGCAGTTCATTAAGCAAACACTCAAGTTGACATATGTCGATATTGGTATTATGAGTGGTCCTAGTACTGTGACCAGAGCATTTAAATCTGCATGTAACTCTCTGCAGGATCAGTACTGTACATGCTGTGTGTTTTCCTTAGATAGCGTTAGCAATTAAGTGGCCTTTTTCTGTCCTCATCCTAAAATGCTGCTTGGATGTTAACCATCAATTCTGGCTTTGAAAGAATTGCAGGACTCAGTCAGTATTGTATATGAGTGATTGACTGTTAATGCAAAAAAGAGTTGGCTGGGTCCTTCATTCTGCACTGTATGTTTGGTACTTTCTAGTTTCTTATTCTCATCAGTGAGGATAGTAGGAATTCATGATCGGTTAGGTCAGTTTATTTAATGCAAAGCAAGCTACAATAAAATAAAAAAATCCAGTAGTTCCACAGATTTTGCACTCTGGCAGGGAGAAGAAAGATGTGTCACATAAATGCTTTTCAGGTGCAGGGTTTCATGAGCTGCCATTGCTATGCCTCTGGCTAAACCAGACAGGTGGACAGCCATTTTTAATTCACTCAGAAACACACCAGAAACCACAACCTTTCCATACAAATCCACATAAGTTGGACAAGCAGTTTCCATGTTGTTGTGTTGTCTGTCACATGATTTGTATTAATTAATAGTATTGAGGTTACCTTACATGTGCACATTCACAGATTAGCACAAGCTGTTTGTTGTTTTTTTCTGGACACTAATTCCTCCAGAAGTATTTTGAGAAGTAGACTAAGGTTTGCATATGGATCTCAAACTGCTGGAAGGCTCCTGGATTCCCGAATCATTTTAGCCCATCAACTTGTCAGAGATCTGCAGTACTTTTTTCCTTTCCTTTTCTTTTTTTCTTTTTTTTTTTTTTTTTTTTTAATCGGCTTTTCTTTTTT
>NDXB01004629.1:27385-42419 GCA_002631895.1 Agapornis roseicollis
GAAAAAAAAAAAAAAAAGAACAATGAAAAACAAGCATTTAATTGGATTTTATCAGAACTGCCAAATGAATGCAGTGCCAGGAAACTTTACCTGCAGCTCTCCATTACAGTTCCTCTGACAGAAAAAGCTATGCTTCTTTATCTGTGCTATTACTTGAGCAATGTCTCACAGCATCTGAGGTTGGGGCCACACATCCAGAACATTGTAAGTGTGTCACTGCCAAGTCTGTAAATACAGTTCATGTTTGTTGGCAATCCTTCTGTCCAATAATATTACATCATCCCTAGACCAAACCCATGATAATGAAAACAGTTTTAGTCCAAGTAATTCAGCTTCTGACTTAAAAGTCCCCAGTATAAAAGGTGACATCAGTCCACAGACGCCCTGTACTCTAAACAGCTTGCTTTCTTTTCCAGTACCAGTTCTGTTTGGGAATTTTTGAAAAAGGTTCTAAAGTCAAGCTTGTTTTAAGCCAAATGAGATTGTTAGGAGCTCAGATTCTTTTGAATCAGCACAGCTATCAAGTATCTTCTGTGATTCTGTATTTTTTGAGTGTTCTGTGTCACCAGAACAGCACTACAACTCTTGATCTCTGTAGGTAAGAAACAAATGAAGGACTTCAGTATTGTATTTCCATCAGCCTCTTTCAGCTTCTTCCTGTTTTATACTAAATCCATGACCTTTTAACTCAGATCGGCTGTGTTGCTCAATAATGGGAAGGTTCCACAATTCTCTGAATTAGTTTTTCAGCTTCATCGTTGTGTAATTCCTGCACTTTGTTTTCAGCTAGACAAAGGTTCTGAGATTGCTGGAGCAATCATTGCTCTGTCATTGACAAAGTCCTCCAAACCCTCTTTTATCTTTTCTAAGTCTTCAAGCTTCCCCATAGAGTTCCTTTTTGCCTAAATTACATGCAATGCTTTGATTTGAGTCTTTCTCATACTCAACATGAATTTCAACATACTCCTTGTAGTTAGCTTTAAATATACCAGAAGATAATATCCTTCAGAATTCTGCTGCTTGCCATTAGCAAGCAGTACCATTAGTCCTTCCTTCTTGTGATTCCTCAAGAGGATGTTAACACAGGTGTTTGTAAGGACTAACTATGGTGGGTGGCAAAGAAAGATGTCTAAGCCCAGCAAACATCTGAATATGGAAAAGGTGTGATTAGTGTGAGAAGGATCTTACCCTTTTTATTTTCATTAGCCATGAAAGTTGAAAAGATCACTTGTTCTGGATGCTGGTTTTAACAACTTTGATATCTAATTGGTGATTTTCTTTCAAGACATAGGGCAGGAAATACATTTCACCATTTGGAGATACTATTGGATTACAGCTACTAGTTTTGACTTCTTATATTTTGTCACCCACACTTTTTGTAGCATTCTCTTTCATTCTTTCTTTTTTCTCTTGTAAAATCAGGAAGTAGACTGAAAGCTTGGCACTATCTGAAGTTGCTCCTTCCTTCCATAAGTAGGAGAAGTCAGAAGTGGTCTCAAAAGTGAGGGATGTCTGAATACAGGAAAGATAGTGAGAGCAATGGGGGAAAGTCTATTAGCACTCTGCATGTTCATAACTGAGGGCAGGCTCTCCAGAGCTGTAGCAGGGTAAGGATTCAGTATCAGGGTACTCAGCCCAAGAAACAGCAGAGGAGATGTAAAATGTTTCAATTGCTTATGTTACAAATTATATACTGATAGCAATTTTCTTAATATAACAGGCCATCAGAGCAACACCGCATCATTCTAGGTGTTTTTCTAACCATCTCTATTTGACCTTTGTCATTTTGCCCTGTCAGTTACAGTAGCAGCTCTTGAGCAAAGCTAGATCATCATGGCTCTGGAAGGCCTGGAGCAGAAAGCAGATTAATCTCAATGTCTGCAGCATAATATATGAGAATTAAAATGATTACATAGTGAATTCAGTACTGTGAAGACTTACTGAAAACCAAAATCACATCAATAGGGATGTTGCCTCATTTAAAGTATTAATGAATCAATATATCTTCCACAGACAAAGTGAGAGTACACACAGATCACTGCATTTCTCCTTGCCTAGTTAAAGCTTTCTGTCTAAAGACAGAAAAGTCAGCAAAACCTAAGCTACTGAGTTTTGGTTTGGACCTCAGAAAGTATGCCACTAAGACATTCCAAAGTTCATAAAATGTCACAGAAAGTTCCATAATGCCAGTTTTTTAAACACCTGGATGAGAAATACAAGCTTTATGAAATCTACTAATACAAGTAGAGTTTCCAAATGCTGTTGAAACCTTGTTATGGTTTCCAGAGCTCTAATATCCAGAAATCAAGCCTCAGTATTGATTCATTGTCTAACTGAATGTGATCAAATGTAGTAGGAAGCCCTTCACACGGCAAGTGGAAAAAATAAACACCTGTAAGAAGAAAACTGATCCTGTCATTGAAGTGAAGTTTGCTTGTGCAAGTATGGGCTTCTGGGTTTCATGTCAATGTCATGAGTGTCCTGATAATGTCACCTACCAATTATGCTTTCATTAAGAAAAATCAGAAAGTTAGATTTTCCTAATATTAATTTAATAGGGTAAATAAATCCTCTCTGCTGAAAGGAACTCACAAGGTATATTTTACATAGAAATGAGTGTGCCTTGAGGACTGTGAAAAACCTGTCAACATGGATCTTAGTGGAAATTAGTAACCTCCCTTAAAAAAGAATCAGAGCCACAGATACTTACTAAATAAAATCAAGTACAATTTGACAATTTTCATGCATCATTCATCCAAACTTAAACCGAGCCTGGGAAATTTGTAAACAAACAATGAGGCAAACAAGCAGCATTTTGTGAAATTCTAAAAGCTGCATTTGTGAAATGGTGATACAACTGGGTGGTGATTGTGTTGACAGGGACTAACCTCCTTACAGTCATGCCCTGTAGCCTGCCATTTTCCCAGAAGAAACTTCATGTTCTAATTATCTACTGTAATTTTTGCTCGCTTCTGCTTTTTGTTAACAGAAATCTTTCAGACATGTCTTTCAGACATGAACAAGTCCCTATGAAGTCTGATTTATGTGTCGCTAATGCATTACAGCTACATATACTGTTACATACATGCCAGATTGCTTTTGTCATGACAGCACAAAAAACCTTTTGATGTGTTTTGTAAACAGTTTGAATCTATTAGCATACTCTGGTCACTTTAAGATACTGTAGGTATCCTGTTAAAAGAAACATGGCTCTAATAGTCCCAAACTTCCAAGTGAGCTGAGAATCTATCAAGTTTAAAACTAATCAGCTGTTTTTACACTTTTCTTTTAAACAGGGGGAATGCATATGAGGAGCGGTGATACGAAGAAACCTTCGCAAAGGTCACGTAAAGCAAAACTTGGCTAGTGGGGAATCTCCTTCCAAAGTAGATTGCAGCCACTGCCTTCCACTGAAGTAGTTGCACAAGGTGAATAAATTATGACAGTACTCCTAAGTACCTGCCTTTAAAGGATGTTTTTCCTCATTGACCAGCGCAGCGTAGGGACCAATTGCCATGAAAAGGATGCAGTGCTTACAAACTGCTTCACATTTTTCCATAGCAATAGGAAAAAAGAGAATTGCTTTTCAGGTTGTTGGGGTGCTCATCGGGGCGATATCCCCCCTGCCCAGAAAGAGGCCGTGTTTTCGGGAGGTGAGCTAGTGCAGTTAGCCCCGGGCAGCGGGAGGCGGCAAAGCCGCAGGACGGATCCTCCAGGGAAAGGAGAAACGCGGGTTTAGCCCCGGAAACCAGACTCAGCTCCGCCTGCGAGAGCGGCGGCTCTGTGTTAAACCGGAGCAGCGGGGAGAGGGGCTGGGCGGCGGGAAGCTGAGCGCTCTCCGGTTTCCCCGCAGGTGATGGCCGCCCCACTGCGGCCCGGAGCCCTCCGCACGGGCGCGGCAAGACGCCGGCACAGCTAGCGCGCATCCATGGAGGGCAGCGGTACCTCGGAGGAGGAGGAGAGCGGAACCGGGCCCGGCGCCCCGCCGCCTCCGCCACCTCCCACCCCGGCCGCCCCCTGCGGCTTCAGCTCCTCCCTCTGCTTCAGCGCCACCGCAGCCGAGCTGCAGCCGCCCGCTGCCGGGGGCCGGGTGGTGGAGAGCCAATGGGAGATCAACAACGCCGCCTGCCAGCCGGAGGAGGAGGAAGAGGAGGCGGTAGGGACGCTCGACCGTCCGGCGGAGGAACCCGATCTGGTCATCGAGGTATCGGGGCGTCGCATCCGGGCGCACAAGTCGGTGCTGGCGGCCAAGAGTGACTACTTTCGTGCCCGCGCCTCGCGGGACGTCCTGCGTGTGAAGGGAGTGAGCTACGGGGCACTGCGGCTCCTCATCGATTATGTGTACACGGCCCGCATGGGCGAGGTGCGGCACGACAACCTGGCCGAGGTAGTGAGCGGCGCCCGTGTCCTCCAGATGCCCTGTGCCCTGCACTGTGCCGCCGAGGCCATGCGTGCCCAGCTCCGCCTCAGCAACTGCTACCAGCTCCTCTGCCTAGCCAAGAAGCAGCGGCTGGCGGAGCTGCGGGAAGCTGCCTACCGCTTCATGAGTGATCACTACCTGGAAGTGCTGCGGGAGCCCAGTGTCTACGGCCGTCTCAGTGGCACTGAGCGGGACCTTATCCTGCAGCGGCGCATGGAGGCTGGCCGGCCCTGCTTGCTGGTGGCCGAGGTCAGCGATGCTTTCGAGCGGCCTGGTGGTAGCAGCCGGCCACAGAGCCGGGAGAGCAGCCGGCCACAGAGCCCCTCCTCCGTGGTGTCACTGGAGGAGAGTGGCTCCCTCATCCACTGCTACCAGGAGGCCAGTGGTGAGTGGAGGGTGCTGACGCGCCTGCCCGAGGAGGCCAATGCTAAGGGTTGCGCCATGTGCGTCCTCCACAACTACCTCTTCCTAGCAGGGGGCATCATGGCAGGGCCAGCAGGTGGTGAGTCCCGGGCCCGCCTTTCTGACAAGGTCTTCTGCTACAACCCCCTAACTGATACCTGGAGCCAGGTGCGTCCACTGGCTCAGCCCCGCTCACAGCTCAAGCTTCTGGCCCTGGACGGTTACCTCTACGCTGTGGGGGGTGAGTGCCTCTTCACTGTGGAGAGGTATGACCCGCGGGCAGACCGCTGGAGCCCTGTGGCACCCCTGCCCAAGGGTGCCTTCGCTGTGGCTCATGAGGCCACCACCTGTAATGGGGAGATCTATGTATCAGGAGGCTCCCTGTTCTACCGCTTGCTCAAGTATGACCCCAAACGTGATGAGTGGCAGGAGTGCCCTTACAACAGCAGCCGCCGGCGCTCTGCCGACATGGTGGCCTTCAAGAGTTTCATCTATCGCTTCGATGTGAGCAGTGGTCGTGGTGGGGAGCAGGGCCCAGGTGGTGGGAGTGGCGGTGGTGTTGAAGTTTTCCGGTACAATACAGTGGCCAAGCGCTGGAGCCAGTGTGCCAGCCTGCGGCCCAGTGGTGGCCCCATCCAGCCCTTCCGCTGTGCCCCCTTGGGTAACACCATCTACTGTGTCAACCGGACCGGCACCCTCCGCTTCAACCTAGCCCAGGATGGTGAGGTGGAAGCAGATGGTGGGCTCAAGGGCACCTTCGATGGAGAGCTTCTTAAAGCTCCATTGGATGTCAAGGGTGTCCTCCTACCCTTTGTACTCACCCTCCCTGAGAGGCTGGACAAAACAGGGGACCAGGAGGGCTCCCTCCCACTGTGAGGTGGCCAGCCTGGATCTGGCTTCCCGAGTGGGGAGCGGGATTGCAGCTGTGGGGGACCACAAACTCCCCCCTGCAGAGGGGACCCTCTCTGCCATGTTGCAGAGAGAGAGCACTCCCCCTTTCCTCCTCTCTGCTCCCAAGATGTTAAACTCGAGCTACTTGGTTGTAATGCATCTGATGTTTGCTGTGCTTTGTGTAAAAAGCTAAGCACATGAAAGGAAAAGCTGCTATAAAGGATAACCTCTGGATTATGTTTGTGCCAATTCCCAATCTGAGAAAAAACAACAAAACAGCTTCTTTACACCTGGATTTCTGAAAGATTCCTGACAACAGTGTCATAATGGGACGTTACTGTACTGATAGTATTGGTTACGTGTTTACACATAGTTGCAGTCTGGGCTGGAGCTTTTTCTGCCATTTGTTTTCCTTCTTTCTGGGATGATAGGGAGGGATAAGCACAGCATAGTTTAGCTGCATTTGTTTTTAGGTTAAACCAACTATTTCCTGTGCTAGAAAAGTATAGGAAGAACATCTCTATCACAGCCTTTCATTTCTGGTGCAATAGAGGGTTTAAGGAAGACATGGCACTGTGTGGTCCCAGGAATTTCAACCACAAATGATTTTTAACAGGTACCAGACTTAAAGTTTTAAGTAACATAAATATGTGCCACATGTTTATATTTGGAGTAAACAAAAATAAACAGAAAAAGGCAAGTTACCTTTTTAAAATGTGGCATAACAGATATGAAATGTTGACATGTTCTTTATTTGAAACAGGCAATGGTTTCTGTATAGAATGTCATAATTTTATTACCTTTTTTATCAGAGATTTTAAATTATAACAGAAATGAACTGAAGCTGTTCAGACTGCAACTGATTGACATGGCCATGTAAGCCACTAGAATTGGGGGAAATACTTTGTACTTCAAGCTGCTCTTTAATTAACTGCAGGTCAAGGAAGATTAACCTAAACCACATGTAAATTCTTTGAAACTGACTGCAGACAGCTTAAATATTTCACTGTATGTTAAGTATCCTATGGCAAGAGGCTTTTCCTACTTACTGCAAGACCATCAGAGGAGGACATGGAAAACAGGAATGCGCTACACATGTTGATTGTATTGTGCACTAGCATGATGCTATTTCCCTATCTTTTCGTTAAGAGACTGCTTTATTTATTTCGATCCAGTGATTGCTGTAATCAGTAACTCCTTATTAACTACAGTATGCGCTGGCAGCATATGCTGTCATTGAGATTCTGAACCACCCAAGAGCGCTGTTTGTGGAGCAGCATCCTAATGAGATGAAACCATACAAAGCTTCTTGCTGCCTGTGGGAAGTAGGAGCATACTTTTTGTCATGTTACTCAGAACTGGAAAAGTGGAAACCATCTAAACCGTCTACACAAACAGACTATATTGGAAAGGGCACATGCATTTATTTTATACATTTTATATAAGAAAAAAATCAATAGGAAAGGCAAATGTTTATCTTTATGGTAAATCACTGAGAAACCTTTTCTGAAAAAAAAAAAAAAACAAACCAATGTTTTTGTTGGTATATTGCTGTATATTCAGCCTGGAACTGGCACGCACTGTGGAAGGGAATTGTTTATATTCAAAGCTGTAGCATAGATTCATATTTTAGAATGACATAGGGACCTTACATCAAAGAAAGCAGATCTTTTTATGTTTTATGACAATGTTTCTGTTAAACAGGACATTAGCATTCCTATACATTATTGCTAGTTCCAAATGAAGGCAGCAGGCTCTGTCCTAAGGGACACCGTCTTCACAAAAAAGAATAGTGGAGTTTATAGATACTTCTTTCATGTGGGTTTTTTTTTTTTTTTCTTTTTTTCTCTATCTGTCTTGCATGGGAGTGTAATGCAGCTGAGCTGGTTAGCCATCCTGTAGAAAACAGTGATCTGCTCCTAAAAGTTCTCAGCCAAATGAGCCTATTCCCTAGTGGGCTACCTAAAGCATCAGCCAGGTAAGAGCTGTAGGCCTGCAGAGTGTGATGCTTAACTTAGCCTCAGTACAGGTTGGCGCAGTGGAATTTAATACCATTCACTGAATGATGGACTTAATTCGCAGACAAAAAATCTTGGAAATGTTGACTCTAAACTAAATTGCAGCATCGTAGCTTGAGCAGGAGAGAAAATCTGTGTTTGCCTTCAACATGTTAACTGTGGGAAGTATTTCAAGCTGTGGAGTGAAACATGTATGTCTTCAGTTTAACTATGCACCTACTAGTCCAGATTTTGAATTAGCAGAGTCACCAGGAACACACAAGGAAATGTCTATCTTTCAACACAATACAATTTCATAGTTCAAAATACTATGTAGTATAAAGTTCTTTTGCTACAACATAGTGATGAATCAAGCCAGCTGTTGCATTCCTATTAAGCATTCATTAAAATGAGTTTTGGGAAGTCACCATGACTTAAACTGCAAAAAATATGCCACAGAACTGCAGAACCATAAAATGGTTTGGGTTGGAAGAGACCTTAAAACTCACCTAGTTCCAATCCCCTGCCATGGGCAGGGACATATTCCATGACACCAGGTTGCTCAAAGTCCCCTTCAACCTGGCAGTGCGTGCTGCCAGGGATGAGGCAGCCACAGCTTCTCTGGGCAACCTCTGCCAGTGCCTCACCTCTCTCACAGAAAAGAATTTCCTCCTAATATCTAATCTAAATCTCCCCTCTTTTAGACATCCAGGAAAGAATGAAATATATCCTTTCTTCCAGTATTTTCTGCTGTACACCATGAAGAACAAATTCGGAAATAATCTTTGCAGTAATAAGTATTCTGTGAACCTGCAGTGGTTAGTATTTTTGCTAGCTCCTGTTACTAGAAAAAGTTGAATCAAGTGCTTATCCGCTTTCACTGTTTACACTGTGTAAATGAAGGCAGAGTCTGGTCTTCATTAGTAGCTGTCTGTCAAACCCGTTTCCTTTGTGTGTTCTCTGCATAATCACAGCCTGATGATTGACAACAGAGGCTAGCCAGATTTCCTACTCCGTGGCCTCTGTTTCCTCCCTGGTGAGCCTGAGGCAGGCTTGCTGAGAGTTGTTTTTTTTCTCCCCCTATCTCTTCAGCATATCCAAAACCCCCACCAAACCTGGGTGCTAGCACCAGAATTTAGAAATTCAGGCCTTTGAAAATCAACATTGTCATTCCAGAATTCTTCACAACCACTGTCCCTTTGACATGCAAAGATTCTCCTCTGTCCATGCTGAACTGCCCACCTTTGAGCAGTTGCCCACCTACCGAGCTACTGCCTCAACTCCTTTGAGACTAGATGCAGCCTGGAAGATTCTGGTTTAGTATGGTTTTATGATGCAAGCTAAAGGGCCAGCCCTTTGCTCCTTCTCCTTCCCCCCAAATTGTGTTTGCATATATTTTGCTTTTAAAACAGAGCTCTTTTATCTAACAGCCCAAAGTCTACTTTGTTTGCATGGGAACATAAAATCTCAGAAATCGTTGAGGTAGGGGAATTCAAACCCTCATCCTCACTGACTGATCTGAAACTAGCTGGAGAGACATAGTCTTCTCTACTGTCTCTCTTCATGAATCTAGTCCCCTCCCACTTTTAATAGGATGTGCGGAAGAGTTTTTCTGCTTCCTCCTTCCTAGAGTACTCCTGTTTTCATGGTCGTCTGCCACAGGATGCCGGCTTGAATTTCCTCAAGCTGAGTAAGGACTGAACTCAGGCCTCCCACTTCATGTGTGTATGTTCTTAAATCTGGATGACTAGAAGAGGAGTGTTGGGACCACCGCCTGTGTCTCTTTTTCAGGGATGAACCTCATGCAAATTCTCCAAAAGCGCACATAGGCTACTGCTCAGCAAATTCTGTGTAGATTCAAGGCTCCAGCTCTTTGGTGGGTAATTCAGGACTCATTTAGTACATGTTACTGCAATTGGGCAAGTTTTCTTCTGGGGAAAGCTTTTCCAGACTGTATTTTGGGTTGCCAGTCTGAGTAGGGACACCAGGCACTGCACTGGGAGGCCAAGCAGGTAGGTGGGGTGCTTCTCATGGCTGACACCTTGGTAAAGAGGCACTACAGTGCCTGACATGGAAACACTGAAAGCCTTCATCACATCTAAAACTAAATCACTGCTTCAACATAGAAATGAGCTGTCTTAGCAAATGCTAATAACAGATGGACTTTAGTATTTCCATCATAAAAAGAGATCTTAGTTGCAACAAAGGCATGTGTACATATTCTGTTTACACCTGGAAACTAAGTCAAAGACATAATTGGAAAAAGAATAGTCCTATTTGGTCAAGACAGGCACTGTTAAGCAACATGGGAAGGATGCTAATCATACCCTATTCGTGAATACAGTTGTGCAGTAGGTGATGTAAATTCTGTCCACAAAAAATTTCTTTGTAAGCAAGTAAGTACCTGGTAAAATTTAAAGTGATAAAAGAATAAATTATTCACATGAAAGGTGTAACTCTCCTGTGCCGTTTGATTGGCTCTCAGTGTTGTATTCCCTCAGTGCTGCTATTCATGAGGAGCTATTGCTTTTCCAGGTTTCCAGGATCCATTCCATTGACTGCTCCATAGCTGTGTTACCCTTCATTATTGCAGAGCTTGACAGTGGTACCAGAGTGATTTGCTTTTTGTCTGCACTGACTTGTAGTGCTTTCTACTTGAATGAACCTAGAAGATTTAGACAGAATTGTATCTTTGGGCTTTTGTTCTTCAGTGGCATTGCTCCTGGGAAGCTTAAGAAAGTACAAGAAGGGATATAGTGGTACCTTTGAGCAGTTGCAGTAGCAAGCATTTAATGAATTTGTTTTTTTGTCTGCCATTATTCTGCATACTAGAGTTGCACTGAATTTAACAGAACATCTCTGTGTAGCTGTTAGGAGTATGAGCCTGGGTATTATTGTAGCAAAATATGTTTTTATTTAAGTATATTCACTGCCTCAGCTCCTACTCTGGGATAATTTCATGCAATTTTGTAATAGTTCCACACATTTAATAGACTACTGGAACTGTTCTGACTTTACATTACAGCTAATAAAGGCAGATACTGGCACACAAGTTCAGTAAAATAATCACACACTTTTCATTTGCTTTGGCCTAGTGAAAGCTGAGAGCTGCTGGAACAAACCTGTCTGTAGTAGGAGTCAGCAGGTGTGCTGGTTTTGGCTGGGGTAGTTATTTTTCTTCATAGTAGCTGGTATGGGGCTGTGTGTTGGATCTGTGCTGATAACACAGGGATGTTTCAGTGCTTAAACAGAGACAACGTCTTTTCTGCTCCTCACCCCACCAGCGAGGAGGCTGGGGGTGCACAAGGAGTTGGGAGGGGACACAGCTGGGACAACTGATCCCAGGGAGCCCAAGAGATATTCCAGACCACGTGGCATCTTGCTCAGAATATAAAAAGGAGGAGGAGGAAGAAAGAAGGTGAGGAGTGGCAGGACATTTGGAGTCACGACATTTGTCTTCCCAAGTAATCCTTATGTGTGATGGAGCCCTGTTTTCCTGGCTGAATACCTGCCTGACAATGGGAAGTGGTGAATGAATTCCTTCTTTTGCTTTGCTTGTGTGTAAAGCTTTTGCTTTGCCCATTAAATTGTCTTCATCTCAACCCACGAGTTTTCTCACTTTTACATTTAGATTTTCTCCCCTATCCCAAAGGGGGCGAGTGAGCAAGTGGCTGTTGGACCTGAGTTGCCAGCTGGGGTTAAACCAGGACAGCAGGCTATTTTGGAGACTCTCTAGCTCTCATAGATTACTTAGCGGGAAGAAACAGGAGCGTGGGGCAGAGGGATAGAAGAGAAGCATTAGGAGTCAAAATTATCTATTCTATGTCCAGCTGAAACAAACAGTAGGGAAGGGGAACCAGAGTTAGTACTGAGTCAGTGATGACTACAGGGACAGATTTTTTCAAATGTTTCTTAAACAGCCCCAGTTTTTTCCTAATACGTTGTTACTGTTACCATTTTGCACCTACAACTCAAAACAACCACAGTTTGAGTTGTTTAAGAAGCTAATTTTTGCAGGCGTCTTATGCTTTCTTTTATGTCTTAGTGGATAAACTTTGGGCAAATTTGTGAAATCATTAAGTAACAATGTCGATGCTGCCACTGACAACAGATTAACTAATGCAAATGTTTTAGACACTGTTCATAATTCAGATGAACTATATGTGTAACTGATGTATTAACAATTTCGTTTTTGAAGTTTATATAGGTAGAGCTTTTTATGTACTCAGACTTGCGCTGTAATAAAATAAATACATACAAAAAGCTTATGGTCCTCCTTAGGGATTTCTGGGTAACTCGTGTTTTTTCTTTATAAACTATCCAATCAGTTACAATATTGTATTTGTTCCCATAAAGCAGAGACAAAATTATATGGATTATCACAAAAGTAAAATGTTTAGGAAATGCTTCTAAGGCTAAGCAAAAGGGAATCTTCGTGTCACAGTTCCCCAAGTATTTGGAACATGAGGTTAATGTAAACTTCAGTTAATTTTCTTTTCTTTCTTTTATCTTTTTCTCGTCAGTATGTTTAAGAACATTATTTATAAACGTTACCTGTAGGTTTTCCCAGGATACTCCCCCATCTTACGTCACATCAGATTTTTTGTCTGGAGTGCAGTTACAGCAGTGTAAGTATAAAGCAGAATCAGACACAACTTGAATTTTGTACTTTGTCTCCTACATGTTTTCTCATCAGATAGTTTGTCTGAAATGAAATCATATCGCCTGTTTGAAAACTCCATGATGCATAGAGAGACCAGGTGGGGTTGGAGCTGTTGTCATTTCCATTACTTCCTTAGCTGCCCCAACATGCAAGCTCTACCTGTTTCAGCTTTCTTACGGTTTCTTCAGAACAACCAAATTCTGCCACTTGGTTAAGGCAGGGTAAATCTGGAATACCTCAAACAAACCTCTTAGACTGTGAGAAAACATGTTCCATTCAGCCACAGAGTTTGGAGTCTCTTGTAATTTACTGGGCGTCTTCACTGGAAAAGAGAAAAGCTCAGATAAGAGTAAAACTTGGGCAGTCACTAACATGAATGTGGTGGGGATTTTTTTCTTTTTTAACTTCACTAGAATGTAAATTCTTTAACAGTGTTGTTTGTGCTGAGAACTAGGCACTGAGAAGCTTGGTGCCAACGAAATTTTATCTCAGTATATACTCCTGCTTGGTTCCTTCACCATTTTGGATCTACATCTCTCCAGATGCTTGGGCCCCAGGCTCAGGCTTCAAGTGTATCCAGAGTCTGATAAATGATGTGGCTGAATCCAGTAGTTTGTGTCATGTCAGAAGAGTAATTTTCCAGTTCTCAAACAATGAAACCACCAGTTGTAGCACAAAGGACTCAGGTTTCAAAGTCCTCTTGGTTTGGGTGTGGAGGATCCGCTATTGTCATCTATTTCCAGGTACAATGCCTGTGTTTAGCATCACTTGTGTTCATGTATTTGACTTAAATAATTACAAAAGATTTTGTATGAAAACATCTGGAAATAGATGGTGTTGACTTGCATTCCCCTGGAGAAGTCTTGCTGGAAAGGCAAATCAGCTTCAGTTCCTAGGCAGCACAAGCAGGGAGGTCATGTATACCTGGGAATTTCCATGTCATACTTGGTAATTGTCTAGGGTGCAAAATAATGAAGTTGCTAAACTGGAGACATAAATGTGATGCATGGACCACCCAATGGATAATCAGCTTGATGGCTGCATGGAGGGAGCTGCGGTTAACTACTCAATGTCCAACTGGAGACAGGTAATGAGTGGTGTCTCTCAGGAGTCAGTGTGGGAACCGATCCAGTTCAACATCTTTGTTGCTGACATGGAGAGTGGGATTGATGCACCCTCAGCAAGTTTGCCATGACACCAAGCTGTGTGGTTCGGTGGATACGCTGGAGGGAAGGAATGGCATCCAGAGGGACCTTGACACACTTGTGAGGTGGGCTGGTGCTTGGGGGTGGTGGTCAATGAGAAAATGAGCATGAGCCAGCTTCAGTGTGTGCTCACAGCTCAGAAAGCAACCGTATCCTGGGCTGCATCAAAAGGAGCGTGACCAGCAGGTTGAAGGAGATGATCCTGCCCCTCTGCTCTTGTGAGACCTCACCTGGAGTATTGTGTGCAGTTCTGGTGTCCTCAACATAAAAGGACATGGAGCTGTTGGAACAAGTCCAGAGGAGGGTCATGAGGATGATCAGGGGACTGGAGGCTGAGAAAGTTGGGACTGTTCAGCCTGGATAAGAGAAGGCTGCATGGAGACCTCATAGCAGCCTTCGAGTATCTGAAGGTGGCCTATGGGGATGCTGGGGAGGAACTCTTCATTAGGGATTGTAGTGATGGGACAAGGGGTATTGGGTTAAAACTTAAAGGGAGGGAAGTTCAGGTTAGATATATGGAAGAACTTTACTGTTAGGGTGGTGAGGCACTGGAATGAGTTGCTCAAAGAAGTGGTAAATGCTCCATCCCTGGCAGTGTTCAAGGCCAAGTTGGGCAGAGCCTTGGGTGGCATGGTTTAGTGTGAGGTGTCCCTGCCCATGGCAGGGGGGTTGGAACTAGATGTTCTTAAGGTCCTTTCCAACCCTAACTATTCAATGATTGTAACTCTATCTTCAAACCTGTGTTTACAGGCTATAGACGGATGCACCCATGGTAGGTGGGAACAAATGCAACTCAGTTTAGTAAGTAGCAATATCGGGACCATGCCTAGAAAGAAATCCGATTCCATTTCAAGGTTGTGCATTCTAGGCACCTGTAAACAGAAAAGAAAGAATTCATAGACTAAATAAAACCATATGTCTAAAAGTAGGTCAGGGGAGCAATATGCATTTATTACCCAGATGTGACATTACTTGCAGGCTCCATTTTTAAATAAGTGTGAAAAGCATCTGCATCTCATAAATACCATCAGGAGCAATTACTAGTGAGTCAGCTTAGCTGTGGAGGGGAGGGAGTGTGGTCTGACAACTGGGATACCTGCTTGTCAGGTCACTCTAGTAGTTATCAATGACAGAAAGGAGCTGAGTGAGTTTTCTCTGAATGAGAGCTGTCTGACCAAGAGTTCTTGGAAAGGAGAGAGGAAACAATGTATGCCTGGCGCTTATGCCATGCCCTTCATTGCTGTGCTCTCAGTGTGCTGGCAGCACCAGTTCTCTATGAACTCCCCCGTTACCCACTGAGTAGGCTGCTCATGGAGAGTTTTGAAGGTGATGGCTTTTTCTCTTCCTTCTCTTAATTTCTTCCTTTTTTTTTTTTTTTTTTTTTTTTTTTTTTTTTTTTTTTTTTTTTTTTTTTTTTTTTTTTTTTTTTTTTTTTTTTTCTTTTTTTTTTCCTTTT
>NDXB01004629.1:42509-78360 GCA_002631895.1 Agapornis roseicollis
TTTTTTCTTCCCTTCTTTCTATATTCCTTTTATTTTTTCTCCTTTTTAATCTCAGGTCATCCTCTTGCTTCCCCTTCCTCTTTTTCACTCCTCTCTATTTCGCCCTCCATGCCCCAATTGCATTTATTACTTAGATGTGACAGATTTCTCAGATGTTACTCAGATTTCTCTCTTTGCTTGAATGTTCCAATAGATCATATGGGGAGAAGGGGGGAGGGGCGGGACTTGGAAAAGTTGCCTATTGGAAACCAGTGAAACTCTTTCCCTTCTCCTCAGAAAGCAGACTTTCCTTCCCTAGCCTGCTAATTTTTTTCCCTTAATAAATCTCTTGGTTTCTAGATGAAGTAGGGAAGACTTAATCCATCTGTTTCTTGGCAGGAAAGTATAATAAACCAGGAGCTGTTGCTTCCTCAGGTAATAAACAAAGCTGTGAGCAATTAAATTACATAATACAGACTTAGGGAAACAGTTTTGCACCCTGTGTTAAGCTTACCTGTGCTTTTAGTCACTGCAGACTGCAGCCACAAGAAAACGTAACTGCAGGGTTAAGGTATTGACCATGTAGGAGGGCTATGAGGAATAAAGCAAGAGCATAAACTGCTGTAGAATTCAGTTAATTCCCACACCATTTAGAAACTCTTATTTCCGTGGTTGGGTCCTAATTTATTGACAGCTTGTTAGTGCACTACAGATGAAGGGGGTGTTGTGTCCCTCCCCATGCTTTGCAGTTCTTTGCACATGTGAAAAATGACTGCAGAGTTTGTAAGTAGAAAATCTGTAGCAATTTTTTCCCATTCTGCATGGGTAAATGAATCTGTCATCTGCAATGATGGATTATGTCTCTTCCATAGTTTTCTAATTAAAAAAAAAAAAAAAAGTTGAATCTTGATTAGAATCAGAAAACTAAAAGCTGAGATTAATAATAGCTTTAGGGAATTCAAGTAAGGCAATCAATTTTTGCCATCATTATCAGTCTGGTTTTACATCATAATGAAGTTCTAGGCAGGGATAGAGCCTTCTTAATGTGATTTAAGCTGTTAGAAAAACTCAAAATCACACAGGTCCATGAGAGATCTCCTGGCCTGGGAGCAGTGTGGTTTGGGAATAGTCATAGGCTAATTGATAGAACCTGAACCTCTTCATGTTCTTACTCTAATTTTGTGCTCCTTTTGAAAGCAAATACCATATAATTTGATAGAATACCTTGGAGGTACAGTACTCTATCACCCTATCCTAAAACAAAATAGCAGCCTTCCAGTATCTGAAGGGGGCCTTATAGGGATGCTGGGGAGGGACTCCTCATTAGGGACTGTAGTGACAGGACAAGGGATAACGGGTTCAAACTTAAACAGGAGAGGTTTAGATTGGATATAAGGAAGAAATTCTTTCCCGTTAGGGTGGTGAGGCACTGGAATGGGTTGGCCAGGGAGGTTGTGAATGCTCCATCCCTGGCAGTGTTCAAGGCCAGGTTGGATGAAGCCTTGGGTGACATGGTTTAGTGTGAGGTGTCCCTGCTTATGGCAGAGGGGTTGGAACTAGGTGATCTTAAGGTCCTTTCCAACCCTAACAATTTATGATTCTATGATTCTAAAATGAAATGTTAAAATAGTAATGGAAATAAAATTAAAGAAACCCCTTAATTCATCTGCAGCTTCCTTCATATCTCCTTGTTAGGCACTAATTCAATTAATTAAGTGCTACTGAAATGTAGATTCTGGCTATGTCCAAATCTGGCTTGCCTTTCCCAGGGTTGGAGTATACAGGTATGTCGATACTGCATATTGATGTACATAAGGTTTGTTGGAAAAGGCCAGTCCATACAAGTGTAGCTGTCTCTCATGCAGCTGACTGATGTGTTAGTGGCAAGGAGCATAACCCACTATTTAACTTAATGTCCTTGCTGTCTTTGCTGGGTCAGACTTTTCAAACAGGTTGTCAGCATACAGGCATATATCTGTACACTGATCATTATATATGCCTATAGTATGCTTTTATCCCAGTCTAGAAAGGGGCATTGTGCCTCCAGGCAAGAAGAGGAAGGAGCAGAGGCTGTTCATCTCATACTCCCTGTTTTAAGCAATGACTGGGAGGACATGGGGAACACAATTTGTTCTGGCTCTCATTGCTTTCCTGACCAGACTGCCTGGCTCAGTGCCTGCAGAATGGTGCAAAGCCCTATATTCCCTCTCCTAAGAACTAGAGGGCAGTGGCTCAGTTGTTACTTGTTTGTAGGTCTCCAGGGAGAGGCAGTTCCAGGCTTTCTCTTACTCAAATTACAAGGTTGCCCTTCATTCCCAAGAGCCAAGAAAATAGCTCAACTTACATGTGGTAAAAAAGAGCTTGTAAAAGAAGTTATTTTTGAAGGGGCAGTGAAAAAAAATCAGTATTTGCATTGGCTACTCTTGATGTTGCTACTGTATTTGAAACAGCTGGAATGTACTGTAGGTCTCCTCATCAGTCCCAAGGCTTCCTCATGCACAACCTAATTGTGAAGGGATCCAGGCAATAGGTTCACTTCTTCTGAACTTGCCCTGCTCTCTGAGGCTATTGGAAAAGGCAAATGAGCCCAGCCAGTTGAGTTGACTGCAGGAGTTCATCTTCCAGAGCTATGCAGAGATCTGTGCATTGCTGATGGCAGCAGAGGGGAAAGAAGGTGCGTGGAGCAAATAGAGGCTTAAGAGAAGCATTCTCAGCAAGAAGAAATCATAGGTGGAGATTACCTGGCAAAATGTTCCCTGATACATTTTTTCTGACTCCTACATAGGTGTGCACATTTTCAGTCTGAAAAAGGAAAAGACATAATTGTATGAGCAATGACTCGTACAATTATGGAATTACGGCTGGTTTCTGCTGCTCTTGCATTAGGAAAAAGAGTCTTTAGGAAGACCTGATTTTATTTCTAAGAAAAGCTGTTTCAGTTTTCTCTGAAAAGTGGGGGTGGGGACGGAAGGAAGGTTGATTCATCCCTCCAGGTAGTGGAAATAAGTTCTTCTGGTTTGGGTTTTTTTTTTTTTTCATCAGTACAGTAAAGCGCCTTGGGAATGTTGGTGCTCTCAGAAAGTGCGTTGTTTTACTGTTTAATTGTTTTGCTGTGTTTGCTCCGTGTGAACAGAATGTTTTCTTCTTGTTGAGCTGAACAGTGTAAGAGTGGAGTGAAACTCTTCCTATTTTGGTCTCTATTTGTGACATTTTGTCCTCGAAGCCAGGACTCTCCTGGGCTCTGAAAATGCATCAGAATGCCTATACAGACATCTGTGGTGGAGAATCAATGTGAGTTATTTCACAGACATACACAACTCAGGAGCAGTAATACTGTTGCTGAGGCCATTCCTCCACCTTCACCTTTTGGCCATATATTTTATACTGAGAAGGACCCATAGGAGAGAAGTGGTATGAAAAAGTAGAGCTCTTCCTCACAGTCTCTTCTCTGCTCCCTTTATCTGAAATGACATTCAGTGCTTTGCAGTCTGCACATAATTAAGGTTACAAATGATAAATTTTTAACTTTTTAACTTCAACTTTTTAAGATTTGGGGCTGTTAATGTCTTTGTCTGAACTCTAGCAGTCAAAAGCACTGTGCAGGTCATTGGAGTCCTTTGTGTGAATTCGAACAGCTAGGACCTCCTTTCTTTTTCTCTTCTACATAAAGTCCTTAAAAGGGTGAAATCTCATTACAGCATTGAAGTGTTCCTTTCTGTAAGCTTCGGATTTCTTTTTTTCAGGAAAATAAATAATAATAATAATTATAAAGTAATAAAGTTAAATCCCTAATATTATGGGGAAAGAAGCAACCAAACACACTCCCTGGAAAGGCTGCAGTGTCATTAAACTTCATAGGTCTTGTCAAGGGCTGCAAGTCTGGATACATGAAATCAAGAGAACAGTGCTGATTTGTGCTTCCTGAAAAATCTCCTTGCTGGGTCACTTTTGACAGTGTCTTTCCACATGCAGTTGTTAGGATCTGAGGTTTTAAGGATCCCTGCAGTGCACTAGCCATCCCTGTGTCAAGACGTGTTAAAACATTTTTGGTAGCATATTTCACTGAACAGTCAGTTCTTCCTTCTGCCAGCCAGCTGGTGATTGCCACAGCATCTCTGGCTTAACATTGCAAAACAAAGTATGGGGTAACCCTGGCCAGTTCCCCTGGGCAATGCGGCAACTCCGTCCTCACCCAAACTAGGTATCAAGGGTGCTTTGCTCCATTCTGAGGGCGCAGCCTGCTTACTGAAACAGCTACTTCCTGCAGTCCTTCCACATATAGCTTCCTCTTCCTTTCAAAACTGGAAACTTGGAGGTCTCTATGCTGGAAATCCTCTCAGATACTGTTTTTTAACAAATGGTGATGCTTCTGGGTGCTCAAGCATCCTGTTTAGCCTCTTGCATTCACCTCTGTAAGCTGTCTGGGAGGAGGGAAAACCCATGACGAGGCGTTACAGAAAGAATACGTATTATCAGTTTCCCCTTATGTGCACTTGCCAGTTTTCTTCTGGGCAGCTGGCCTACATCTGAATTAAAGCCAAATATATCTAAGCTTGACTAGGTTCTTTCCATAGTAAAGAAGGCATTTTCCTGCAGGCAGGATGGGGCTGCTGGAGGCAGCCTGTTGATGCAAGCCAGCATTTGTGGATATTACTTACTTAGACTGATCATGCTTTCAGCAGAAACCCCACTTAGGAAACCACACAGTATGCAGGTAATTGGAAACAGAACCTGGCACAAGCATCTTTGAAACTTTAACAATGCACTTTGAGTTTGTAAACAGAAAAGGCCTATGGCCATGCTGTGAAATGCAGTTCCCCTAGTAAATTTCATGAAGGAAACAGAGACCACATTATTTTCTCTCTCCCCATATAGTTTTCCTTTTCTGTGTTTCTCTCTTTGATCTAAGAAAACCGTGGGACAGCTTCTTTAATGAAGGGGCAGTAGGCAAAGATTCATCTACAGAGCAATGTTTGTGTTGACACTCCAAGCTAAGCCTACAGGCTTGTTTTTTCCTCACCTTTTTATTCTATTTGGAAGAGCAAGACGTTTTTCTTATGACCCTTTCTTAAGGTTATAATGTACCTTGTTTTAAAGGATACCTTACCTCCCTATTCCTACCCTCCCCAAGGAGTTTGTGTCTAGGCAGGCTTCACACACAAGACACTTTCTGTTGTATTCTCTGGTTTGTCTTTTTTTTTTTTTTATGGGCACAGCACCAGTGTTAATAGTTTGCATAATTATATATGAGAACCATAAATTTCACTTCTATGTTGGTTGTTAAGTAACTATGATTTCAGTCACTTCCTTAGCCTCTGAGTTACTTCTCCATCTTACACTGTTCTTCTCTTTTCTGCTTCTACCCAACTCCTTTTACTACTGTTTTTACAGTGCCAGAAGTGAGCGTGGTTGTAAGCAGATACATTTTCATGAGAAATTATTCTAAGGTTTTGTTTTAAAACAGTCACATGGAGACCTTCCCAGCTAAGGAAAGGACTGTTTGATTCACCCTGCAAAATATGACTTTTCATAATTATGGGTGGCTAAACTCCTACTCATTCAGCATCTCCTAGGTGATGGTGACTGCATGTACTGCAAGATCTTTAAAATAAAATATCCCATGGTTACAATCACTGGTTGAATCATGATGATGATAGTGGCGTTTGGTATCTAGCCCAGAGAGCTCCAAGAGGCCTCTGGGATTGTACGTGCTGTGTTTGCTAACCCAGCTCAAAGAGATCCACGTGAGACTGAATTTCAAGCACGGGGGGTAATATTTTAAGTTAGGTTGACTATCTGACCATTGCAAGCATCAGTGGAACTGAACTAGACATAGATAAAAAGAGGGGAAATGTCTGTCTAAAATATCTCAGGATAAAGAAATAGTATTTTGAGTCTTTTGACAGATGTTCGCCCCACTCTTAAAAATAAAGTTCTCCCAGAAGTAAATTAATAATAATGGAAGGAAACAAAACTATTGCCTTGCTGATAGTAGGTGGCATATAAATTTAAATGAAGCAAGCAATAGTAAAGCAAAAGACATGTGCATAAACATGTGAACTCATGGGCTGGATGACAAATACCGAAGTGATACAGGCAGTGCAGAGGTGCTGGGGCAGGCAAGGGGGATAACAATCTCTTGGGTAGATGAGACATGACTGATGCATAAGCATCAAGGGAAGATCAGAACTGTGCTGAAACAGAAGCCTGTTCCCACACCCAGCCTTCAGTTTCCTTTGCCAGCATTGCAAACTGCTACTCTACTAATACCTCCCTAGCACAAACAGAGTAGAGGCTTGAGAATGATAGATGGATGTCTGAGCTGTGCTCAGCCTCCTGCGAGTCACCTATTTGGTTGCTGCTGCCTGTTGTGCTTCCTTGAAATAGGTTGTTGCATCAGAAGACACAGCAGTTGTCTTTGTGGTTTCAGACAATGACATAAAGGAAAGCCCGAAATGCTTACAAAAATGCAAATGGTTTGCTTTTCACCATTTCGAAAACTTGAAAGTCTTTGTAATTCTGGATGCCCTGGCAAAACAGCATTGAGCATTATCCACTGCAGGCTTCATCTAAATTAAAAAACCACTGAGGGCATAGCAGTCATGCTGTATGATGTTCCTCCTCTGTCTTGTTCCTCATGACTTCATTTAACTTCCTGGAGTACTGATCCCATTAGCTTCTACCACAGCAGGAGTGGGCAGTGGAGACGGAGGAGAGCAGGCAGGGATAGGGATTATGCTATAGTAGCAGAGACATTGGCTGTGGGGGTTTGTTCAGTTGCATGGTGAAAGACAGACTTGTAGCCCTTGTTACATCTCTACATCCTATATATAGGATAACAAATCTACTGGCTTTCCACACTGTTTCCACTTTCTGGGCTATATCTGAAGCAGATCAGCTCTTACAGACATGCCAAGAGCATCCAGTTCTGCAGAAAGCTGCAGTTCCCTGCTGCATGCAAAACTTCTGACGCCCTGAACCCTTCCCAACCACTCTATCTTCCCCACATTACTTCATGGCAAAGTCATGACCCTTACTAAGCACATATAAGACAGTGGTATCCCTCCTAGGAGAATTCTGATGATTCCTATCCATGCAGGATGCTTCATCCTTGTTAATTTTCCTGGGAGGGATTTTGTGCCGCAGACTTTGGAAAAAAATTAGAAAACCAGGGAATATAAATGTTCCCCTTCCTCCTTTGTCCCTGTGTGAAAATGAGCATGTAGGATTCTGCCTCTGCTGCCACACAAAAGGGCCTTTCTCTCTGCCTGTCCCCAGGCTGAGTTTCCTCACTGTTCCCACTCTTTCTCCCTCTGGATGCCATTCAAGGGACAAACTGGGGTAACTAAATGTCCTCTGCTGTTCAAAGGGGTCATTGCAGCTTACATAAAATACACTGACTCTTTAAAACCACAACCAATTCATGAAAGTATGTTTTTCTATGTAACATGGTTATTTTTTTCTTGCATTTGAATAGCTTTAAAATTTTTCAGAGTATTTTATTGTACCATAAACACACATTAGTTTTCTTCCTGAATACTTATAAAATATCCTCAGACTTTAACTAGAGTACCTGCTGTGTCAGCACTCTTGTTCTTAGCTTAACTGTTTGTACTAACATAGTCTTACTTATTAAATGCCATACCCAGGTGAGTCAGTGGAGAACAGGTCATTTTTTACTGTAATGCAATTGATTTTACCCATGGGGTTCACTGGCATTATTTTGTGTGGAAACTAAGCATGTGTCAGTGCCACACTGATGCCATATTTGCAAACAAGCACAGAAAGAGAAATACCTCAGGGAGCAAATCTCATTTAATGACTGCCAGAGATATTAAAAATGTGTCTTTTCTGGAGGGCTTTGCTGTAACAGGTTAGAATTTAATGAAATGCCTTGGCTTTACCTTTCTGCTCGTTCAGAATGTCTTGAAATTGTGTAGGAAATTGCAGGACAGACTTGAAGAAACTGACTGCAATATTGTCAAGGGGAGGTAGCGCAAAGATGATAAACAGTAAATGCAGAAGAACTGGGAAGTGATTTTTCTTCCCTGAGATTGCCAGAACGAAGTTGTTCATCTCCTGGACATAACAAAAGGCTAGTTTTCTTCCACAAGATTCTGGACACCTATGCCTGTTTTAACTGTTTGGTCTCCCTGATGTTTGTCTTTTAGTAACAAGTGTATCAGTTTCCTCCTGTTTCCTTTTCAGATTTTGCCTTCTGCCTCACCCACATGGAGGCCGAGTGCATCTTTTTGTCCCATATGCCATGGCTGGCAATAAAAATGAATTTCATGACAACAGTGGGGAGTTTGCTCTTCAGAGCTGTTTCATCACACAAAGTGTCACAGCATGCATCTTCTGGGGATGGAGTCATACAGTGATTAGATATTGCAGAAAGCAAGGGCCCTCAAGTCAGGCGTGAAAACTGCGGGCTATTCCTAAGTGGAGTAAAAAGCAGGGCATTTCCTTCACACCTTAAGCAAAAGCAATGAATGGCACAAAATGCTGCTCTTATGGATAAGTACTAAATGTGAAATAGAGGTAGGGAGCAGCTGGCCAGGTGACAGAATCCCAACAAGTCCCTTGGGGTGGCATTGGAAAGGAAAGGATATTGAGTTTCTGTGGGATTCTGTTATGTACCAAAGAGAAATTTGCTATTTAAGAAAAAGTCTGAAGAGCAGCATTATTTGTAAAATGGGGATTAATTACACTGCTCTTCTTGGCAGGGGTGAGACCGGCTGAAATACTGCACCTACTTTCAGGCATTGTCCTTTACTGGAAATGTGGACTCACTGGGGAGAATTCAGAGGGCAGCAAAGGGAACATGAGGCTTAGGAAGTGAAGAAAGGCTCAGAGCACTGTCTGTGTTTAATCTAGAAAATGAAACACTGAGTGGGGAACATGAGAAGTCTTTCGTTATGTAAAAGGGCGCTATTAAAGATAACGATCAGTTGTTCTCTTTGTTCGTTTAGGAAGTGCAAGAAGAGATCAGATTAATTTTTGCTTACACTGCAGCTAAAACAATTTGGGCTGGATACTACGAGAAGTTTGTTAAAGTAGTCATGCCTAAGGATTCACAACATCTTCAATTCTTTATTAGTTTATTACTAAAAATTTCAGTGTTTGAAATGTGCTTTAGGTACACTTTATATTTTGTAAATTCTTGAAGTATCTTCAGGCCACACAGAACTGCTGTGTAATTTCTAGATAAATTGAACAAAGATGCCATGTTTCTAACAATTTATGTTTCCAATTAACTTCAGAGCGCTCTCTGAGAACTTATAGGCTCATGTTCAGCTTTGGAGAGAGCTAAACATACTTGTACTCTAACAAAGCACAGGAGAAAAGTAACTTGAAAAATCAAAAACCCTCAAAGAGAATAAAATAAACATAGAAAATGATTGATTGTAGAAATGATTAAGGAAAAAAAAAGTCTGAAGATACTGTGGGGAGGAGCAACTGTTGCTGGAGTGTGAGAAAGTGACCTGGCAAAGTGAGGCATGCAGGTGATGAAGGAGTATCTTCCTGACAGAGCTGTAAAAGCGCCATGTGGAAGTGAAGGAGTGGGCAGATAAAAGCAGTGGCAGATGAAGTGTAGGTGGCAGCAAAGAAAAGCTGCAATATATATGAGAATGAAGTAACAGATCTCCTTCTCCATTCCTTAAGTTACTGGATAGGTGGTGGATCTAGTTTGAAAAACTGTAAAGGAGAAATAAAGCATTCTTTAATCTGGACCTGACCTTCCCAGCTCATGGGGATGACTTAGTGTCATCATAAGTCACTGGCTGTCCCCATGCCTGCCTGTTCAGAAGCAGTTTCCTATTTTGGTCACCACAAATACTCAGAGGTATCTGGAGCTCATGTTCATAGAATCATAAAATCATAGAATAGTTAGGGTTGGAAAGGACCTTAAGATCATCTAGTTCCAACACCCCTGCCATAAGCAGGGACACCTCACACTAAACCATCACCCAAGGCTTCATCCAACCTGGTCTTGAACACTGCCACGGATGGAACACTCACAACCTCCCTGAGCAACCCATTCCAGCATCTCACCACCCTAACGGGAAAGAATTTCTTCCTTATATCCAATCTAAACCTCTCCTGTTTAAGTTTGAACCCATTACCCCTTTTCTTGTCACTACAGTCCCTAATGAAGAGCCCCTCTTCAGCATCCCTATAGGCCCCCTTCAGATACTGGAAGGCTGCTATGAGGTCTTCACGCAGCCTTCTCTTCTCCAGGCTGAACAGCCCCAACTTTCCCAGCCTATCTTCTGTGACAGCCTGTGTGGACATAGAAAAGTCTTCTCTGCTTCAGTTTCTTTGCTCCAGTTGAATCCCACATTAGCATGTTAATGACCCAATTCCTTTGTTTTATTTTGTCAGTTCTCTTACAGCATACTCTTCTCCCCTGCTCCAATTACAGGCTTCCAAGATTACTGGTGACCTTGCCTTAGTATGCACAAGCTGCTTCACCTCCATGCTACTCCTGTAATGCACCTCTCACCCTGACCTCACTCCAAATGATGTTATTGCTTCATGGTTTTTCATTCTCAACAAGTGCTGCATTTTTAAATCTACCATGTTCTGGGCTTACCAGCCGTATATGTTTACTAATAAAATATACAGGGTATAGCTGTCATGCCTGACCCCTAGAACTACTGGCATGGCCATGTCTGCACTGTAAAGCTACTATCCTAGCTAGCTGAACAAGAGGGCCACATCCAAACCTCCATGGGCAATGCCTTGCTTAGGTTAAATCCTTCCTCTTCTCAGGAGTTGTTTGAAAAAGTGCCATGTGTACTAGTCCAAAAGTACCAAGGAACACTGTAACAGTATTGATGACTGAATTACCATGCTCTTGGGTTAGGCTCATGAGTAGCCAGTGCATTTTGCCTTCATAACTTGCTTTTGGAGAAGGCTGGTGCTTCAGGGTCTGATCCAGGCAGACATAAACAGGATAACAATTCAGCCAACCTTGGCTTCACTGTTGTCTTTTTTGTCATGAGCAAGTCTAGTTTGTCTTCATCCAGCAGGGCTACTGAGCCTCACCATGCTTGCTCCTGTGCAGAGCTGATATGAAAAATTAATTTTCCTGCAAGCTGGTGAACATCAGGAGTCTGACCTTTCCTAAGCTTAGAAACAGAGCATGGAGTTGTGTGGGACAGTTTATTGCATTGTCTAACTATAACGTGACCAATCTTTCCTAGAATAGTTAACTGCAGAGATCAAGGTTTTTGATTCTCTCTCCTGCATGAGGTTTACTGGGTTGATAACTCCCACCCCGCATTTTCCAAACTTTCAAACAAATTTTTGAAGCCTTTGCAATTAATACTTTCTGGCTTATCATTGTAATTCTAGGCTTATGCATTTAAGTTAAAACTGAAATTTTGTCACTTCAACAGTGGGAGGCTCCCGGAAAAGATCTGATGGTTTCAGGTAGGTGGTTGTAAAGTTGCTTTACAAATCTAATGAACCTGAGAGATAAGCTTATGTTTTTCCTCAGAAGACTACTGCACGTTTTGTTAAACACAAAGCTAAGGAAATGTGTCTCCTCTGAGAAGCAGATGCAGGGACCATTTTGCCTGCCTCTAAGACCTCTGTAACTTTGGCATCTATATCCAAACTACTTACCCTAGGACAATAATTTCAGACATTTACTTCAGAATGGGATGAACTCAATTTGTGAAGTGGCTTTCTCCACTGGCAGTGAAGATAACCCATAGTAACAAGTCCAGGTACAAATGTGGGGATAAGCTACATAGTAACAGCATTGTAGGACACTCACCTACAAGATGGTAAATCATCAGCTGAGGATCAGCTTTGAATAGATTAGATAAAGAACAGTTGTGGGTCAAAGTGAATACAAATCAGAATGATGTCCTGGATCAGTGGTTACGGTTCTGTCTGTGTAGTGCAGGGATTTTTGTTTCTTGACCCCCTGTGTACAGGTGAAGATCAACATTTTCTGTAGATGTGGATCTATGAAGCAGAAACAGGGCCGGGAAGCTGATGGATTTCTGTGAGTGGTTAAGCACCCAAGCAGACCAAGCCAGAACTGAGAGGTCTCCAAGGACAATTGCTTGTTGGAAACACTTTCCTGAGGGATGTTAGCATTGCTGTTGTCTGTACAAACAGGGAGGAAATACATGATGCTGCTTGTATCACCTCATTTTGTCCATGTCCTCTGCTGTGGGTAGGTGAAGCTGTGGTTCTATATGGTCAGAGTTCTGTGCTTGCTTTCTGGCACAGTTATTAGTAGAATTTAAGTCCCCTTATGAGCCAAGTTCCAAATTCAGCTTGCACTCTTAAACCCGTCGTGGGTTCAGCATTAGCAGTCATTTTATTCCTTCTTAGTAGCTGGTGCAGTGCTGTGTTTTCGACTTTAGCCTAAGAACAACACCGATAACACCAGTGTTTCAGTTGTTGCTAAGTAATGATAACTCCGATCAAGGACTTTTAGTCTCCTGCTCTGCCAGTGAGGGGGGGCACAGGAAGCCTGGAAGAAATAGAGACAGGCCACCTGGCCCAAACTAGCCAAAGGGGTATTCCATACCGCAGCACATCATGCCCAGTATATAAACCGCGACCACCCCTTTGTGGTTCTGATATTTCAGATGACTATTTGCCACTGTGATTAAATCTCCTCTGGAAATGGAAGTTCTGAGGGCAGACCGGAGTTCTGAGCTGAGAACTTCTTGCCTTGGGGCCCCATCTAGTGGGTAGTGGCTTCCACTGAGCAGCGCTAAAAGCAGCTTGATTTGTATTGCTTTGAGAATAAAAAGCACTGAAAGGAGCTGATATGAAGATTCCCTACGGAGTTTAATATTCGCAAATGAAATCACTGTGTTTTCATTCTTCTCCTGCTGATACTTGGTTTCCGTGTCTCTCCATACAGACAATGTTACTTAGCATTATGTCGGGAAGCATTTTCATAACATAACTGTGAAGTCATCCATAAGAGGCTTATTAGGTAACCTTGAAAATAGGAAGCATTCCAGCAGCACTTCAATGTCTGTCAGAGCCAAACTTTTAAAATCTGTATTTTGTCTTGACAGAACTGCTTGTGTACCAGATTGTTAAAGCTGTAAATATGCTCAGGCGTGAACCTTTTTTTGTACATATTTATTAGGAAAATAAAAGAAAGTGGCTTGAGAAGTGGAACAAGGCTTTATGGCTGTATCCAAGTTAGTTTTACAAATTACATTTTTCTAGTCCATCTGTCAAATGAATTTAGTGAGCCAAATTTGTACTTTGCTTGCACTTACGTTGTTCAGTGTAACCCAAGGGAGTAAGATGGATAGCTAAACAGAACATATGGCCCTAGCTGCCTAAGAATTTAAGCTTGCTTGTTTTTTGCTTTTTAAATAAAAAGGAAAAGAAAGTAGGAAATAGCTAAACTATCTGGTGAGGATTAAGCTGTTTTCTCTGGCAAATGTGTTTTACAGAACTAGCTATTTGCAAGCGGGTGTCTGTAACTATACCTATCTCGCAGTCTTTCAATTTTAAATATAGCCTGAAGAAAGCACTTTCTGAAGAGTTTCTGTGCTATCTGTGTTTTCAGAGAGGATCCCAAGGGATGGAGACTTCTGGATCTGTATAACAAGGTTAATTTGAAAAAAAAAAAAGAAGTATTTCATAAAGGATAGGCTGATAATTTTCATTAAACTGCATAGCAGGGTTATTTAAAAACTCTGCATGAAGCTCCCAAGGTAGAGATACTGGAAGACAAATGAGAGTCTGACTAAAATAAAAAGAGTATTGTTGAGAATGAAACCGGTGAACCATGCTCTTGCATTCCTCTTTGCCTTAGTTTTGCATGCCTTGAAAATCTGACTCTTCAGTTTACGGTTTATAAAGGAGTAAAGATTTTAAAGGAGGCATGTGTCAGTGTGTGTCTTTGTGTGAAAGTGATGGACAAGTGATTTTTTTTTCCTTATTGAAATCATATCCATTTGAATTATTTTCTATTGGTTTTCAGCCTCTCCTTTTGTTCTTTGCCTTCTATAATCAACATACATTTTTCAGCACACTTATAGCTCTCTCTTTTGATAGCTAGGTCGGTTTTACAATCTCAGGATTCACGCAGAGAGTGGGTAAGATCTTTAGCTGTGCAAATCCTGAAGAAGCTCTAAATTCTTTTCTGGTGTGGATCAGCTCTATTATTTTTATTTTTTTTTTCCATTGTGTTTCTCAGCCTGTAGCCCCTAAAATAGTTTCCAAAATAAATGATCCTGGAAGAAATTACTTTCAGGGTAAATGATCTGAAGCTCAGTGCTAGAGTTCCAGCAGCTGGAATGGTCCCATAAGATCCATTGCACTGACCAACAATCATTCTAGCTCAGCTCCCCAGGACAGGCTTGAAAGACTTGACAGAAGTAACTGCTGATACGGTGTTTAGGAAACAGATTTTATTTGCAAGAGAACATTAGTGTTACACCTGTATCCCACTCTAGACTACGTGAATTCTTTTTCACTATGATTTCTGCATTCCAGAAAAAGTTCTTGAACTGAAGCAGTACTGATACTTGTGATAAATGGAAGTCTTTTTCTTGCCTGTATTGAGGGTCAAGTCCTGGGCTTGGGCTCCTGTATGTTCTCCTGGTTAAACATTTTCTATTTGATATTTGACTATTCAAATTTTAGAGAGACTAGGCACAGTATCAGAAAGATTCATTTGGAGAGGGAAGATTTAATCTCTTTTTTAATCCAGACAGAAGTTAGTAGGAGGAGAGGAGGTGCTCCCAAAAAACATGGGTCTGAGGGGAGAGGATGGGCAGATGGAGGGTGGAGTGCTAAGTCTCAAGCTACATGGCCAAGGGCTGTGGCTGTTTCTTTCAGCTGAGAGGGCAGGCTTCCTCTAAGGATGCCTTTGGAAAATGGTCTAATGCTTCTTTTATGCTGAGGAAGATCTTCTGACCTTGGGCTAGGGCTTGGTGAGCCAGGAGCATTAACAGCTACAAGGCTGGTGGGAGCAGCCTCATATATGGTACTTTGCCTCTCATCTCTGCCTCAGACTTCTTGGTTACAGGTCAGCCCCTGCACCCAGGGCTTATCTGCTATCCTGTGCTTTCCCAGTCTGAAAGGGAAGGCAGAAGTGTAGCCTAAGAATTTATAAACAATGTAAATACATCCTCAGTGTAGCCTGAAACTCCTCCTTGGACCTGAGAAACCTTTCCTAGCAGTTACATATACTCAGATGTACTTATGTGGAGGTAATTTTTGTTGACTGGAAGCTAGTATTTCATATAACATAAATATGAAATTTAGTATGAACTTTGATATTTCTGACATATATTGCAGCATGGAGTTTAAATAATTGGCAATACTGAAATAACACCTCATTGAAACCTGCCTATTTGAAACTAGGTTTTGTGAATCATAATATATTGCAGAAGTTAAATGAGGCTTTAAAAGGAAATTGTCCAGCTTAATGGTCCAATTGTCTAAGTGCAAATTCACTGCCATGGAAACACTGTTCTGTTATTTCTGATTCGTTACTCATATGAGCTATATTACGTGTTATAAGGCAATAGACATTTCCTAATCAATGCAGTTTTACTGGTGTGCAACACTATGCAATGTGTTTGAAGAGAAGCCAGAGGCATGGAGGAGGCTTTTATCGAATTTCTTTCTCATATGTAGTTTTGGAGTTAATAAAAGCCTTTCCCTACCCTGCCTGTGGCCCCATTTCAACATGCCCTGGGCCATCAGTGCCAGCCCCAGTGATGATGGAGCAGTGCTCATCTCCTTTTCTGGGCATCACTGAAAAGAGCCTGTCTCCATCTTCTTTACAGATTCCCTTCAGGTATTTATACAGATTCGTATGATCCCCAGAGACTTCTTTTCTCCAGGCTGAACAGTCAAGTTCTCTCATACTTTCTTGGTGTGTCAGTTGTTCTAATCTCTTAATTAACATCATGGCATTTCAGTGTAAATGCTTATGTATGTAGATTTTAATAATGTGCATAACAATAAATCCATTGTAAATGAAATGCCAGCTGCTAGTGGCCAAAATTATGAAGTTGTGAAACTTCCTTGAATGTTTAAAGGAATCTGAGGCGATTCTGAGTATTACTAAACACCTCGTATAGACAGTCCCATCTTTGGACAGGTACTGTTCAAATTATTTCCTGGAGGGTGTTGTTGATATTCGTTGCTGATCTTTAACTGTAATGTATCTACCTAGAAAGATGTCACTGCTCCTCTTCTGATGTCTTCTGATCCTCTGATCCTTCTGATCTTCTTCTGATCTATACATTCTCTGATTAATCTTTCCTGCTTACTTGCTGTTCCCTAGTCTTTTCTTTCAACAGATTACATTCACCAAGCAAATATTCATTAGCTTCTGGAATGCAAATCAATTTTTTGACCTTTTCCTCTTTAAGATCCTTGGTGCATATTTTATAAGTGTTGTCTTAAAATAAAAATGACTTTATTAGACCAGGCCTAGAGGTACTTTTAGTGTCTTCTCCCTGTCCATGGTAAATGGCAGGTCCCCAGGAAGGATTTAAAGAACAAACCAAATGTGTGTGTTATGCAGCTTCCCAGAGTAGTTTCTATCCTCTCATCCAATTTCAGGTCAAGGGCTCTGTGAGAGGAGTATAGTACCTCTGAAGCTGTGAGGACTGCTTTTAGGACCAGCATTAGTCCACTGTGTTCCAAGTGTCTATGTGGTCCATCAGTAGGATATGTGACTGTAAACAATGGCATCAGAAGACTGATGGATGGCATCATCAATAGTGACAATGGCATTAGCTTTGGGTGACATGGTTTAGCGTGAGGTATCACTGCCCATGGCAGGGGGGTTGGAACTAGTTGATCTTAAGGTCCTTTCCAACCCTAACTATTCTATGATTCTATAATTATGCTGGTAAGTTATAGATAACCCTGCTTGTTCTGTGTCTCTGTGACTGGTGAGAGTTGGTAGCATTGTCTTCCTCTTATTCCCTGGACTGGCACTAGTAATGTGACATCTGGACATCTCACTTTTCTTTATTAATGAGAATATTTTTTTTTTGGGGGGGGGGAGTGGTTGTGGAAAGGGCAGGAGGAATAGCTAAATATAAGTAATGAACAAGGCACACCAAATCAGAAGTCCAACTATTGAAACATATATTGCTTGAGTCTGGAACTTTAATGGACTATTACCATATGGCTCTCATGAGGCACAATTGTTTCCCAGGGCACGTAACACACTAGGAAATTGCTGGCATACTTCCATTGAAAAGGGAGGGACACTGCACACGTGTGTCCTTTCTGTTAGTAGAGAGATACATTTATAGTGGTCTGATTTCCTTTTAGTACTGTGTTTTTTAAAACCTGGAAACTAAGACAGTATTTCTGTTTGATGTATCATGCATGAGTTTAAAGTGTGTGATTGATCAAAGAAAACCAGACACCATTTTTTGTTGCCCATCTAAACTCACGGAGACTAGAATGGAGCTCTTACTTTCCCTTCCACATGCCTCTGTTTGCTGATACCTTTTATGATTCCTATGAAGACACAACCTTCAGGAGAAAAAATTATTACTTTTATTTATTTATTTATTTTAATTTGAGATGACAGCAAGAGTTACTGGATGTAAGGTATTGGTAAGTTAATTCTGATTTGAGAAAAAAAAGTTGTGGGTTCTTTTTTTACACTAAATATAGTTGAGTTGAAGGAAGGTACAAGCAATGGGGAAGAATTAATCCATGGATAAGTCCAAATTAAGATAGATTTCTTTCTATTGAACAAATGCTTCAGCCAGGTGGTATTTGATTAGTTGCATGGTGCCACTGCACAAAACTAGCAAACATGACTGAATAGGCTGTGAGGTATAAATAAGACAGTCAGGATGATCCTTCTGGCCTCAAACTTTATATTTCCAGCCAAGAGTTCCCATGCATTGGAAACTCCAAGCAGCTATTTCAGTCTCCTGGGAAGGAGCAACGATCTGTCACTCTCTGAGGTGTCCCCAGCAAGCCCAATGGTTGCTGTAATGTTATGATGTTGCTGCTGTTGTTGTCCTCTCGTAAATGCCCAGACATCTTGACGACTGCACTCAGCTCAAGATTTTTTCCTCTCCCGCACTGCTATAGTATTTGTGTCACTTGGGGAACACTGCCAGTGGGTGAGATTGGGTACAAGTGTAAGCAGAAAGGCCACCGAGGCAAGGAAGGAGGACAGCTGTCCTAAGCATTCAAAGCTTTACATTCTGTGCTACTCTGATGTGACCTGGGCCTCAAGATATTTATTAAGCTGGAAGAAAGCTTTTTTTGGTCTTGAAGCTCTCTGAATCTACCTACATATTATTTAGGATATATTACAGTAAAATCCAGAGTGTTACTTAGTGCTGCCTGATTGCAATAGAAATTCAGAACAAAAGACACAGTCTGTATACTGCCCATGGAGGCAAGAAATTGCTGTCATCTCAAGCTGTTTATCTGGGTCCCATAACTTCTTCAGATTAAAATTAAGAATAATGGAAAAATGTTTTGATTTGGATGAAAGGTGGGAATCAAAACATCTGGAAAAAGTTTTTCAGTTGCCAGTGCAAATATTACCTTGTGATAATATTATCACTGCTGAGGAACACTCAGCAAGCCCAGCATGTGAGACAGTGTCTTCAGATGTGATGTGTGTTTATGTGGGGAATCTTACAGTCTATTTGGGTAAAAGCACCCTTTGAAATCAAATGAGTGTTTAACTCGAGGACCAATGATGATACAGTGACAAGTGAATGCCAAACAGTGAGGAAAGTAAATAATCAGTTAAATGGCATGGACAAAGAATTCAGCAAAATGTCCCTGTCAGGAACCCTTGCAGATAGTGGTAGTGGTGACAACTGGTGACCTCCAAATGTAGCTTGATTTGAAGCACCAGAATATGGACCATGGAGAGAAAAAGTAGTTAGAGGCTGGGATGGAACAAGCAGGTAGGACTCTTCAGTCTGTTTTCTGTAATGAAATTTTGCTTTGTTTTATGCACTATGGCATTGCTCTTGAAGACCTGGAGGAGAAACTACTATTGAAGAAGGATCAGCGTGACTCACTGGGACTTCTGCAAAACAGTGACTATTAAAAGAGTGTAAATTTGAAGCCTGCCTGGAGTTTACAGTCAGCACAGTTCTCATGGTATCCACCTGTGGTGAGCTCAGTCCTTTTGGTTATAACAACCAAAGAGTCAAAGAAATCCAACAGTAGTGAAGAACAGAGATTAAGGGGTTCAGTTGCAATCATCCCTAAAGAAAATCATGACTGGGCTGGATTCCTTACAGTTCTTGTTCATTTACAGCAAAATCTGGTCAGACCTCCACTGTATCATTCCTTCAAGCTGTCGTGGATTCAGCCCCGAAGCCAAATGATATCATTTTACTAATGAGAGTTACCTGCTTCCAGAAATATACTAAAGGCTGTAGAGCACATTTATGATGATATATAAGTCAGATAGTGTATCATGCATGGTACGGATTGTATGCAGCATAGCTACACGTGACATATTCACACAAAGTTCAATAACCTTGAATAGTTGTATATGCCTGAACTTGATACCATTTGACATTTTCACTTCAGCTCTCACATTGGGCTCATTGTACAGGTGATCTGCTGTGTGATCTATTATGTATTTATTTCCTTCTCCTTTTCCCCTGTGAAACAGGAGCAGATAATTTCCATGACGTCTATGTGAGGATATGTGGAGTATGAGAATGTTTTTTTCTGTAAGATTATCTGACCAAGGACTGTGTCAGATGGGATGATAAGGAAAAGGGGAGAGCCAAACACACAGATACAAACAACCTGACTGAGTAGTGGTAACAAAGTCCATAACCAGAAACAAACCTGGTTAGTGGCACTAATTGATAAGGATAGTGGAGTGTGAGAATGCTCATTCCAGAAAGGTGGTCTGATTAAGGAGCACCTAAAATCAGGCTGACAAGAAAAGGTGATGGCAAAAACCTTACAGACACAGACCTGACAAACAATGATGGATACTATGAGAAGAAACAAACCTTGCTCATCATACTAATTGATGCTTTATTCCAGGAAAGCTAACCTGGACTTTTATGAGTTTTTATAAACTTATAAACTGATAAGTTTAGAACTAGAGGGTTTGGGGTGGGGTAGATGAAGAGGATCAGAGGAGTGGGCATTGGTAGATCTGTGCAAAGCGATGAAGAAATGTTTAGGGGAAGGAACAAAAAGAGGAACAGGCAGGAAGGGGTAGGAAAGGATGTAAACCAGAGCCAGTCAGTACACTTGTCTGGCTGAGCCCTGAAACTCATTACCACAGGCTGTCCTATCTTCTTTAAAACTTTTCTTAACTATCTTTCTGTGTAATCTCACTCTTCATCCCATGTGTGTGAGTGTGTGGTGTATGAGCTGAGTGCCAGGGACTGTCAAGAGTGGACTGGGTGCTAGCTACTGGAATGAGACTTGGGGTGTAGGTGCTCCTACACACTATGTGTAGGTATTGGTATTGGTGGAGGGGAAGACTCTTGCAGTTATTGAATGCCTGTGGCATGAGTGTGTGAGTTAGTACATCTGTTTGCAGTGGGCGCTGACCTAGATCAGAGAGTAAGACTAGGTGGCCAGACTGCAAATGTGTTTGTGCTTGTGAACCTGAAGTGTCATATATGTGCCTGCACTAGTGACCTTCAGTGTCTGCCAGCCCAAAAGGAAGAGGGGACAGGACCAGGAGCTGTGGGCACAAACTGAAACACATGGGGTCTGAACATCAAGAAACCCATTTGTTTGTTTTTTTCTCACTGTGAGGTTGACCAAGCACTGGCACAGGGTTTTCAGAGAGGTTGTGTAGTCTCCATCCTTGGAGATACTCAAAAGCCATCTGGACATGGTCCTGGGCAGCCACCTCTAGGTGGCTTTGCTTGAGCAGGTGGGCTGGACAAGATGGCCATAAGAGGTCCCTTCTAACCTCAACCATCCTGTGCTTCCATGGCTGGTTTGTTTGTGCTTATATCTGCTGTGAGTCCTGTATGTAGATGCTGCTATGAGCAGTAACCCCTACAGCTGGAAGCCAGACTTTGCATGGTGGTACCCAGCATTGAATTTGTAACTCTTGCCTGCACTTCCCAGGAGTGGTGAAGCCTCTGCACCCACATGACTGCTGCTTATGTAGTTCCTGTCTTTCCCTCTTACAACCTGTGGTTGTTGTCTGGATTTAATTTGTTGCTGCTGACATTGAGATTACTTGATAGAGATAACTGTTGCTGCAGCAGATATCTACAGAGCATGCTGTGACTCTTGCATAAATATACGAGGGTAAGACAAAAACCTTTATGGTCCTCATCTTTGCACCTGGCTGAAAAAAAGGTCTCATTGTAATGATAAGTGGAGAGGTACCACTGAGCTGACATATTGATAGTAGGATCTCCTATGGTATGGTTTGTCTAACTAACTCCAGTTAGCAAACTGCAGTAAGTACTGTTGTTTTCATTAACTTTTATCAGAAACACTTCCAAAAAGATTTCATTAAATTAAAAAAAAAAAAAAAAAAAAAACCACCCAACATTTGAAATCTGAGCCATAACTTCACGGCACTGGTGAGAGACTGTAATTTGCTTGTCTCACCTTAAACTTTAGCAAAGCATATTTAGCTAAGCATTCCCACTGGCTGANAAAAAGCAAAAACCACCCAACATTTGAAATCTGAGCCATAACTTCACGGCACTGGTGAGAGACTGTAATTTGCTTGTCTCACCTTAAACTTTAGCAAAGCATATTTAGCTAAGCATTCCCACTGGCTGAAACCCCAATTTTAGTTAAAGTATAGCTGTCAGCCTAGTACCAACTCTGGAGTACTTTATGCTGTCCAAAGCAGTGGAAAATATACTCTTGTTGCCACTTGCAGTAACTCACCAAAGCAGTAGTTGAAACACTCTGCTGCAACAGGGAGCTCTGTATATTCTTTTTGTGGCTGAACTAACCCTCTGTCAATTTTTAGAGGCATTAAATTAAGAAGGATATACATCAGGGCTTTCCTGAGCCAGTAAAACCTTACCACTGAGTCTGATGTGCTTGAGAATAGGTCCTTGGGCAAAAGGGTGACACATTACAGTTCAAATATCTTCTGAGTGATTGACTCACTGTAATTTAGTGGTGTGTTTGTCTTCTTACATATGAAAAAAGGATACTTACTAAGAAATTAACTTTATCTTGCAGTGGAAAAAAATGTCATAACATTTTGTATTTTCAGGTATTTTAGTATTTGTTCAAAGGCTTATACTAGGAGTGCGTGATGTAATGGATGCAGTTCAGTCTAGCCCTGTTGAATTGTTGCTTGAATATCTCTGTCTGGGGATTAGAGCAGTTTCTAGTAAGTGTTTTGTTTTATTTTGTTCATTGCCATTTTCCTCTTTCCTGGTAGGTCTGCAGCCTTCACTTGGTTGCAAGTGTCTCCTCCTTTTCCTGCTCAAAATGTGTTGGCTCTTTTATGGTCTCGTGTCCACACAGCCTATCCTCATTTCTCAGGAGAGTTTTAGCTTTTGGCAGTTTGCAGTTCCATGTGGCTTTAAAATACTTGGAAGTTGGGTACTGAGAAGGAAAACAAAAAGGTTCTAATAGAGGAAGAGAAAATGCATACAGAAAAATGAAAATAAGCAGAAAGCAGGAGGTAGAAAAAGAAGTGTTTAAGCTTCTTAAGAGCCAGGGTTGTTCTCTCCACTGGAAAGAGGCAGCCAGGTGTGTTTTCCTGTGAGGATCTGTGCTCAGCTGCATGAACACATGTACAGTGCTGTCAGCAGCCAAGTGCATCTGTCCTTGCTCTCTTATTTGCTAAGCTTTATGAGCAGGTGCACAGTCTCCAAAATTGTTTTAAATTAAGTGTTTCAGGAGGTAGCATTCTCTTTTGAATAACACACATCCTATTTGGTACATATATGGACCTCATACTTGGCAATCCTGAACTTCTGACCAGAAGCAGTAACTGAGGAAAGAGCATGATTTATTTTCCATATAGTTGAATGCATGCATTGCTTTGTCTTTCATTTGTAACACCAAGCAGGATGCTATGACCTGGGTAGCTGTAAGGTAAATCCAAGAGACCTCTACGACCTCCGGTGCCCAGTATCCATTGTTCTAGCACGGCTTTACAAACCTTGCCATAGGGTTTTGTGAATAATTAGGATTGCTGCAGAGTTGATGAACTTTGTTGCCAGTTACCAAGGTTTTAATTTGTAAACTATAAATATGCTCCAAACATTTGAAGAATTCAAGAGCTAACATATCGCAAAGCTGGACTTCAGAAGCTGCCATGTAAAGATGCATCAGGTTTTCTTGGAACTGGATAAAGCTCAAAGCACAAGGCCACTGTTATGACGCTCTTACAGGCTAAAAACTTACCTCTTCTAACACCTTTACATTTAATTTCATTACTTTATGGATGTTTCCTCCAGCAGCTAAAAAGCTAATACATCATTTTTCTGAGCTCCATTTCAGGTCTTTCTCTCCCCCTTTACTGAAGTAGCTGAGTTGTTACTCAGTCCTGTATCACACATCAAGGGACTGGTATAAGGTAAAGAATAATTATAAAATACCACATTTACAAAAGGATTTTAGCACATGCTCAGTTTTAAGCACTTGAATAATCCTTTTGATACCCTGTTAAATCTCTGCTTTTGAAAAAAAAGCACCTCTTAGGGAAGAATTTCCATTTGGGAAGTGGGATCAGGAGAAAATGCCTTTAGTGTCTGGCAGGAAGTTTGTTTGAGAATGTAGCACAAATTATTTAGTGATTAAAATGCTGGATAAGTTTTGGTGCTCTGATGCCTATATTTCAACACCACTGAATAACACAATAGTGCAGTTTTCTATTTTGTGAGTACTTATGAAGAGAAGGAGAATTTATTGACTTACCTGCAGACAACCTGAGACTAGCCCCATTGCATGGATTTTTCTTGCCTATGGTGTGTTCCCCGGGGCCTTCAGGGTGCACTTTAACATTTTTGACACCCATCCACACCCTGAAGAAAGAACTTTAAATAGAAGAGAGATCAAGTGTAAAGGCAGGCAGAGCAGGCTGTACATTCCTTCAGTTCTCTAAAGATAATCAATATAGAACAAGAAATTAAAAGCAGAGACTGTAAGCATAACTTTAAAGTTTTACTGCAAACTGACCTTTTAACTCCCACAGGAAAAGGCAACAGGAGAGAAGGAGCTAAGTAAAGTGGGTTTGCTCTGGATTATTACATGCTAATTACTTTGACAGCTGCTCCGAAGCAACATTTATGCTCAGTGCATATGCACACATTCCACTGTGTCTGTCTCTGTAGATCTAATTCTGTCAGACTGAGTTATAATTTAAGACCAATGGGAGGAAGGGAAAAGTCTGTGTCAAGCAAATGGTAGTCCTAGACAGTAAGAATGTAGGAAGAACCTCACCAGAGCTATTTAGAAAACTTGGATGAATACTGTGGATGTGATATGAATCAGTTTGTTAAAGGCTTTTCTACATTTTGCCTTTCTTCCCATATGTGTATGCATAAGAAGAAAGAATGACTTCAAAGAACATTGTTCATGTATCAAAGTTTCTTATACCAAGCACTGGAAGATTTTAGTTGTCATTTAGTGACTTTGGTCTTGACTGCATTCCTGTATAAGTAAATTGACAATAGATGTTGTTATTTTTGAATACTTTGAATATCAATGAATTCCCTACTTATTGTATGTTGCGGACTCACTGGATATTTGAGTCATTATGGGCCAAGTCATGTGGGTTGATATAGCCAGGTTTTCCTAGACATGTTGTCGTATTTCTAGACAGAATAAGAGGATTGTGATTACTTCCTTATGCTTGTCACAAAGCCTTGTTGGAGTCCCTTTCCTTCCTTTCCCTTCCTTTCTCTTCCCACATAAGGGCTCACATAATGGGAAGAATCCCTATGGGGTTGCATACCACCAGAATGGAGCAGATAGAACCCACGCTCACCAGCTCACCAGATCTGCAGAGCAAGTGCCACTAGCCCATTGCATCTGAACATGTCAGAGTCACCATGGCAGTGTTTTTTTGCTTCTGGATAGAAATCTTGGAGCCCTACAAACACCAAACCTCCATTTTAGTTGGTAGTAATCAGTGACCATCAGGGTCTCACAGAATTTAGTGCTTTGGCTGTGTTTTTTTCCTCTGCCTGTGTCTGTCTCTATGCATGTTAACTCTTCCTACTATACCTGCAAAATACAGAAAAGTCTCTCTCAAGTTAACTGGTGACATTATGGAGATGGAAATAATGATTAGAAACTGGTCTTTCTTTAAATTCACGTCAATAAGTTGCTATGCCTTCGCATATTGCAATCATGTTCTCAAATTCAGGGAGCTCTTAATGAGGCAACTGGGAGGCTCATTTTACAGCTTGAGACACCAAGGGGATCTCATGTCCCTGCTAATAAGATTCTGGAGTTTATGTCTCCTCATTGATTTTCTAAGTTAATGATTATTTTAAAGCATCAATAATTTCTAAATAAAAAGTTTAAACTGTTTTTTGACATTAAAATGTTTCAAATGTACTTGGTATTGCTATGAAAAGAAACCCCACTCTTAATATAAACAACTTCTTTTAGGATCAAGGTCTATATTTTATTAAAACACAGAGTAGAATTGCACATGGTGTAGGGCTTTTCTTCTGCCTTTATATGACACCCTTATTTCCTACTAGGCTGACCTTACTTTTGGGAGAATCACTTGGTTAGTTCTAAATATAGCCTTGCATCTTCCCTTAAATGGGAGTGAAGGGGCAGTAGCCTTTGGAGAGAGGAATTATTTTTATTTTCCTCAGCCAGAGTTTACTAAGCTGGAAAAGGCTGGTCTTCCTCTCTGCATTGAAAGTTTTCAATATCCCTTGGTAAGTCCATTTTTCATCTGGGTTTTTCTTGTTCAGAACAAATGAGGGTGATTGTGGGAGGTGTTGTGTACTTCTCTGTAAAAAAAATGAATTACATTCCTTGGGAAAAGCAAGCAATAAACAGGACATAGATTGATTTATAAAAAGATAATAAAAGTAAAGTAAAATTGTTTCCTTCTGTGTATAGTAAGCTTGATTTTATTCTGTATTGTATTTCCTATGTTCTTTCTACATATAAAGAACTACATAATGCCAATCCATTGCTCTCTTGGTATATGAGCTTCCAGAACTACACGTATATTGGCAATGCAACTTTCTTGTATGCTATACTGCGTAAGAAGACAAAATATGATTTATCTGAAGTATGTATGTAAATAATCAAGCATAAAATCCTATAGTAGCTGGCAAAACTATTTGGCATGCTGAAGAATAGGATGTAGCTAGGACAAAAAATTCTGCTTTAATATTTTGTCTACCATACTTCCATGCATTTCTGGTGTCTGTATTGCTCTAGGCTATGTGATGTGTTCTGTGCCACATGAAAATTCCAGCTAAACACCACTGATAGAGCCTTGGGAAATCATGCTTGTGATCTTGAAAATATGCCTGTGTGTTGATAATACCTATGAGTCAATGAAAGCATTTTAATGAAGGATAATGATATTTGGGATCATGGGAAGTGACTTTCATATTGCATTGTCTCACGTTCCTTGCTGTCCGTTTGAGGGGATGTAATGCAGTTGCCAAGTGAAGGGAAATCCTAAAACTTCATTGGAACATGTTGCAACTTCTTGTGCATTTGCAATGTTAGGATGGTGAGGTTTAAATTCGATGCCTCATTTAATTCCCAGTCATGTAAGATCATGAATTCATAAGAAAGCATCTCTGGGCTCTTTTATAAAATTATTAATAAAGAATAGACACATCTGTGATGTCCAGTATTGTCAGCTGCTTGAAAATGCTGCTTTGCTGGATATTCAGATTACTGGAATTAAATGAGAGAACTCCAGATTAAGGTTTACTGAGGAAAGTAATACAAACACTTCTGGGGATAATTTGAACCAGATTGAACTTGTCCATATGATTTCTGTTTAAAACTGACTTGTGAAACTAGGATAATACTATTCCCATACAAAGGAAATATGATCAGTAAAACCTAAGACCAGCTATGATATAGCTAAAAATGTCAGAAAAGACAAGCTTGTTAAGTAATGTCTGGAATTCAGTGGGGTTTAAGCAAATAAGAATTCCATATGTTTTTTGATTTTAGAAGCATTTGTATTCTGTTGTCAAAAAAGTTAAAACTGAATTCTTCTTATGCAGAAGGGAAAACCCTCTTTAATGGAAAGGACAGAAGCATCTTAAAATGACAGTATATTGTGTGTTTTTTTACGTTCACCCTTTTTAATGCACAGAACATGATTTTCTGTGTGAGATCTAAATACACACATGTGCACAGAGATAGGAGACTGGAGAGACATACCAGCATTTTAAAAGTTTATTACCAAAATGAGGAAGATGGTATCAGACCCTCTACATCCCATTCTGTTTTAGACTGCAGCATCTATGAGCTATATAATGATCCATGCTGGTTTTACAAGATTTCCACCAAAGTTCCCCGGGGGAAAATGTTCTTATGTTTTTATCTACAGCAATTTCTACAGGACTGATACAACCATCTGTAAAGGACCACATGTTTTCTGAGGCAATATTTTTTAAGCTGGTCAGCAGAATCAGCTGATGACTAGAAGGTCATCAGTATTTCCTTTTGTTTTTCTTATCTTTCACTGTGGTATATAGGTTGTATGGAATGTTATATATTTTATCAGCTAAATATCATAAGCTTTAATGTACCATGGAAGTATAAGTTGGCAAAACAAGGCTTCCTAAAAATACTTCACTTTGAGCAATATTGAGAACAAGCAGCAGAGCTACAGACAGGTAGAGGATACAATGCCTGCATCATGGGAAAATCAGGACAAACCCTCAAGTCAAAGCTATTTAAGAAGGATGAGATACAGAGGAAGATCAAGAATGAGGATACATGTGTAGGAGCAGGATGTACTGATCTTTCAGCCAGAATGAGGAGGATAGGCAGCATGAGGTCAGGCAAGAGCCCATGAATCTTTTTTGGCACTTCTGATGGATGAGGACAGAGATGAAAGTGCATGTTGCATGGTACAACACTGACAGGTCAGGCAGAGAAAGTACATGCCGTATAGTGCATTGCTCGTGACAGGAGCCTCCTGAGTTTAGGAATGAAAGTTTCTTATCTATGGTGAGCGCAATCATGTTCTTCCTATGGCATTTGTCAATCTCATCCATCAATTTGTTTGGTTGTGTGCCTGCTGTCTGAGGCTGTGTGATCATGCTAGAATTTACTGCCTGTCCTTTAAATCTTAAATTAACTCACTTATCAAACCAACCATGTCTATATCAGACCTTTGGCTTCCATGCTCAAGAATGTGGACTGTTGTCACATGGTCCTAGATTATTGTTCTCTGTTCAGATCAGTATTACTATGGCATGAAACTATACATATCCTGGCCCGGGAACTTTGCCTTTAACTCCTTGCCAAGTATAATTTGTTATTGTACACACTACTAAGCATGTGGAAATGTATATTTGTGTAAACTGATTTGAACAGTCTAATTCATCTGTATTTTATATCATTAATTCTTAAGGACATTTTGGGTGACACAATTTTTTTTTATGTTTAATATTCTCTGAGTGGTTTCTACAGTACATAGATTAGTGCAGTTTAGATCCTTCTGATGTCTCCAGCATTCACAGTCACAGAAATAAATAGAAATAGTAATAATAATAATCATAATAATAATAAAGGTAGGAGTACAATGGTGTTCTGTTGCAACAAAAAAAAAATAAATAAAGTTTGGGTGAGAAACTAAGTATTTTAGGACCACTTTATCTTGTAACTCCGAGCCTTTTTCTTGAAATCTAAGGATGTAAATAGGATCTGCATGGATGAAGTCCAGAGGGTTTTTGTGAAACACAGGGCATATATTTGTTATGATTATCCAGAAAATTATTTTATCTTTCTCTTGGCCTATTTATGACTTTCTTTCTGTTATTAAATTTTCAATTTTCCATTGGGAAATATTGTTGGTTATTATTTCACAATGCGTTTGCCAGACCACTGCCTGCATCTTCCCTTTGGGTCATGTCCATCAAGTGACTTGCCAGTATAATTAGGTTTCCAACCACTGCCAGTAATAATATCACGGTTCACCTAAATCAATAACTTCAGTCAGGCTAAGCTGTCAGCTGCATATCATGTTATCTAACTGTGTTAGTGGAAGGTTGACTAAATATTAATATCTATTTCAAACATCTCACATTAATATGTATTAGAGGAAAATTGGGATAGTAGTCAACACATTCTTCCTAGGAAGACAATAGAAACTTCTCTTATTATAAAGTCAAGGCACCCCACATCCTCTGTAGACTGCTGAAGCTAGTTTTACAGTGGGGCTGTGATTTTGCTTTTCAGATACTTGTCTTTGAAGCAGTATTAAGTATTAAATATGTACTCTGCAAGCATCATTGTAATTAACTGGTGATGATTATTATATTTGGAATTGCTGCCAAGCAGCTCCCCTCTGTGTTAGCAGAAGGCAAAATGAGTCTGGATGCTAATAAGCTCAGTTAATTGCTTGTGGATGCAACACTTGCTTCTATTCTAAGGATGTATGGATAAATGTGAAAACATCTGAATCAAATTTTGATAAATCTTGGGTGCTGACTAATAGAAGATACACAAATTAAAATGTAAATTTTATATATAGTGAAAAAGGCTGAACTGTAAATGGCAAATATATTTCTCCTATCTCAAAAACGAAAATAACCCAGACTATGATCCCTCCAAACACATGGGCACTACTCTGCAACTCTTCTGTGTCATATCTCAGGGGGAGTTGTATACATAGCAACACATAAATTGCACGTTGATAAATTTACAGAATTATTCAACTGGGCCTCATGTAAACATGAGTAGCACTTAACAGCTGAGGCTACCTCTTAATCTATTGGTTTGCCCTTTACACCTTCATCTAGGTGAAAAGTTTAACTAAAAATAGAAAAGAGGGAACATTATATCATTAACTGACCAGCTGATGTATGAAGGAAGGGGGAAGTCAAATGTCATATACACAATGGTCACAGTTAGACAGCAGAAAGAAAACCAGTCTTTAATGTCTTCAGGTATAAGACAATGTCATGTACAGATACCAAACTAGGAGAAACCAAGCCTAGTCATGGGCCTGTGTAACTGTGTCATGTAACTAAGACATGTTGCATGACTAGTTAATATGTTCATGTCAGCTCAGCATTACATGAGGACACCTAAGTAAGCTAGCATCTCTGTGAGCTGCTGCACTGTACTGTACTATCTTGGGTCTTGTTAACTTTTATATTCCTCTAGAAATGTGTTAATATTCTTCATTAGTGTCCCATAGCAATGTTATAAACTTGTTTTGTTTTTGTCTTGCAGCATCTGTATTTTGTGTAAAGCTCTCATTCCTGAAGGTGTGATTTGCCATTCTCTTATCTCTTGAGAAAGAATTGAAAGGTAACATATATGGTAATATGGATTATGCAGAATGCAGCTATCAGGAGATAAATTGTGAAGATTCATCTATTTAGATCTTATTACTTGTAATAAGATATATCTGCTATTAAATATGTCTACTGTTTTCTCCAGCAGAGACCTTTTTCTTGGAAAATTAAAACTAGCTGATGTGTACATGATGTCATGACTGAGAACATCTGACTCCACTTTTAAATGCCTAAAACTAAACACAGCTGAAATATATGACGATACTTAATCAATAACCAGAATTTCCTTTGGTTGGCAAATACTATGTGCTGAAAATATGACATTTATGGGTATTTTATGGCATTTAAAGATTCAATTTCTTAGCCCATAAACCATGCTGGTGCTTTTTTCTTTCTTTTTTTTTTATTTTTTTTTTGTTGTTGTTTTTTTTGGTTTTTGTTTGGTTTTTTTTTTTTTTTTTTTTTTTTTTTTCCTGGAGAAAATGTGAGGTGAGAAATTTATGACAAATCTGATTCTTTTTTTGTTCATCTATACTACCAATTTATGTATTAGGAATTTTTATTAAATAGTGAATAGAATGTAAATAATGATGNTCTTCACTCATAAAATGAGTGAAGAATGAAGTGACTTGCTAAATTAAGAATTTCAGTCCTTCGTTTCCTCTCCTATCAATTCAGTTAAAGTTTCCTGGTTCAGGAAAAAGATGGTTTCTGGTAAAATGAGATCTAGTTCAAAACTGAAGAAATTCAGTCACTGTGTCATTGCCAACTTTCAAATTCCATGATGTTTTCTGTGGGTTTTTTACTTCAATAATCTTTACTTTGTGAAAAGAACATGCAATCAATGTACTTCAACAAAATATCACTGAAAATAAGTTTCTAAATGTTTATTACATTTCCTGAAAGCAAAGTTGGTTTTTGTCACATAATGGAAAATTTATTAGTACCTCATGTTTTGAAAATTATTCTGTAAAATCCCCATTTGAGAATGGGAAGCATTGATAAAATTTCTGAAAAATTACAAGTATTATCAAAATTTTTGCATGAATTTTTAGTGTGACTTGTTAATATTGTTCCTGATTGTGTTACTAGCCAGAATGTATATGCAGAAAAAATAGTTTTCTACATTTCATTGCATCAATTTATTCTTGAAATATGAGATCTAGATTTCCTATACAGCACATCATATTTTTAGAAAGAAGAATGCAAGATTGTTATTGCAGGAATTTGCCTGACTGAAAAACTTCAAGATTTGGCCCAAGCTTATAGACTTTATATGTGCAATTTGTTTCCGTTGTCACTGAAGTGCAGACATCTCATGGGGAAGGTGTTGGCTATTCAGTTGCCCCCTGGCATCCCTCACCACTATTCAGGCCAAGTGGCCCAGGAGTAAAAAGCCCAACATCTCACTGAGACTGTAAATGGGATGTATTCAGCAGGCTGTAGTTACACAAGCTGGCACCTACTCAGGACATGGCTGGTAGTATTCCCCTCTTGCAAGAAGTTGTCATATTTCTAATGAGCACAAAGGCATTTCTAATGACCACAAAGAATTTATAATGACTAAAGAGATTTGGTCTCCTCCAGGTTCTTTTCGCCATGGCTGGGAATTTGCTTAACTCCAACTCAGTGGGAAATATGCTCTTCCGACCCACACTGCTTCTGGGAGCTCCCTGAACATTTCTGAGAACCTTCTATCCAAATACTGATCAGACTATTCCATGCTTTGGAGAAAGCCCATAGGAAGGCAATTGGAAGGATAGGTGGTGTAGAAAAAATAACCCATGAGAAAAGATTGGATGAACCAGCTTTGTTTAGTTTAAACAAGAGAGCTAAAAGGAGATGTGAGCAAAATCAACAGGCTTCAGCAAAAGTGGGTGAATACAGTCTACTTTTTGTTGTCATGGTGAACCAGACAAGAAACAGCACAAATGGCAACAGGGGACAAAATAAAAGCTTTGAAGAGCAGAAGGCTGAAGCACCTAAAAATACCCCAAAAGGTCAAATTTCCATCTCCAGAAATTTCTACATAGGTGTTAAATGACTGCAAAGAAGGGGAAAAGTGATCCAACAAATTCTCTCCTAGCTCTATCATCTATGATTCCTTAGTTTATACTGAGTGTCTGTTACGATACAGCCTGAGACCAATGTGTACCACTGATGGTTTTATTTGTCATAAATGGATGGAATTTTATCCATCAATACACATACATGTCTACATATAGACATGTCTACATATATCTGTCAATACACATGCATGTCTACATATAGAAAAATATCAGTATAAGTGCCTGAAATATATGGCTAAATGTGATTTCCCTCTCTGTAGGAGTTACTGATTGTAACACACTGAAATATGTCTTCGGTAGCAGTGCCATTTTACCAGAGGAGGCACAAGCACTTTGATCAGTCCTATCGTAACATTCAGACAAGATATGTTCTTGAGGAATATGCAGCAAGAAAGTAAGTACCGTGTATTTCACATACAGAGCATAGAGAGTTTTCAATTTTGGTTCTTAAAATCAAGATATTAAGCTTCTTCCTGTGTTCTCCTTCCTCCTCCCCACTTGTGATTTGTTCAGAATGATTCTGATTTATTCAGAAATCAAAGAAATAATTCTGATCTATTCAGAATTTATTCTGATATTTTTCCAGTTCCTTTCATAGAGATGCTCCTTGTCTTTAGTCTCCCATCAGCGTAGCTGGAATTTCTAGTTACATTGCAGCACGCGTACACAAACTTTTTAGCTCAGGATCTGTCCTGTTTTCTATCTCCAAGTTGGAAATTCTTCCTTTTAGACTCTGATTGAAAATCTGACTTTAGAAAAATTACCATGAAATTTATTATAAATCACAGAAACAATTTTTTACCCATTATTCCATATGATATGAAGACATTTCTTCTCCTGGAGTTGGATATCTATAATTATAGTTTTGTCATACAATTTCTTTTTTAAAAATTAAATAAATGATTAAGTCCTCTCATGTGAAAAATCAGAGTTTTAGGCACAAGATACACATTCTTTGTATCCCAAAGTCTGGGGCACTGAATCTTGGTTGCTTAAGAATCACTGGCCTCCCTTCTCAGTAGCTAAGATGCATGGCTCACCTAGCTGGCTGTCTAGCTTGTCCAGCTTACCTTATGACTGAGAAGAGTTAGTGCAGAAGGTTTTGTGATGTATAGGAAGGCAGGAATATTTAGAAATAATATTTTAGGGATTCTGTGTGACTCGTGTTAATACGTGCTTGTACTCATATTTCATTGGAGCGCTATAGTAGAACTTGAATGGAGACTGAGACAAATATAAATTTAATAGAATGAAATGCCTGTGACAGATAATGATGGGCCCTTGAAGAATAAGTAGAAGCAGAACCCTAGTGCAGTCAGTGAGGAATGCAAAGTGGGTTTCTCACTGAACTGTGCTCAGTCATGGTATTCAGCTCATTTAAAGTAATTTCTTTGACTTTTGTAAGTTTGTGTTTTACCAGAATCACTGGGTTATAACAATGTATTTTCTAATTGAAGGGCTGCTTCTAGACGGGCTGCTTATTATGAATTACCTGTCCTGGGAAAAACGACATGCAGACTCTGTGCCAGGAGGGCACGCAGCTTGGCTCATGAAGCAATACAAGAATCTAGGAAAAGGTAAAGCTCTGTTGGTCCCATCTGACTTGTGTAGTGGGCCTGGTCCCATTCAATATTGCTCTTCTCCCAGGGCTTTTTTTCAGTTGACAAGTCTGGAGGCTTCTCTATCACTGTTCTTCAATAATCTATTTTGTCTGGAGTAAGTACTAAGTTGACTGAGTGTCATTTTCAGTCTCATATTTCACCCGGGACCTGTTCCTCTGATCTCTCTAACCCTTGAAAACAGCTTTAAAACCAAAATAAATTAGAATCTTCCTGGGATTCCAAACCAATTTTTGAATAGATCTATTCCACTATTCCTAAATTTCTGATTTGAATCAATTTAAACTTTTTGAGTTCATTCCTTAATATCAAGAGGGCTTACTGTCACATCTCAGTTACAGCCTTGATATGAAGTCCTAAAGTAAGTGTGCTGCTGATGGCAATGTTACTGCTTGAGAATTTGACTGTACTCTGCCATGCTCTACGGTAACAGTATCAAAGAGATAGGTAATTTATACTACAAAAACAATTTCTGCCATTTTTGTTGAAAATGTGTCTTCAAAATCATATACATCCATATGGTTCTGGTACTTTGATTGTTTTGAAAGATATATCTTAGAACCAGAATGTTCTAGGAAAATGAAACTAACTTGTATGCTCTAATTTATTTTATAAGAAACTGTCTCAAATTTTATCAATTAAGAAGAAAAATGTGGCAGAGCAAGGCTCGTATTTAAAATACATTGAAATGGTAAAAAGAAATATTTTTTAAAATACCAGACAAATAACTTCTTGGCCTATTGCTCACTGCACTTCATGCAAGTCTTACTTGCTTTGTGGCATGCAAGTTGAGTGCCGGTTTTTTTAGGAGTTCTGAGAAATCTATGGAGCATGGTTTCCACAGAACAACCCACAATTTTCTCAAAACACCGTCTTTTCCTGGTAGTTTCTGGAATACTTCCTGGTCACTTTTGTCCAAAGACAGCCTTTTTTGCATGGATTTCATCAAATCCTTGTGAACTCCTTGGTTCCTTGGTGAGCTCAGCTGATACAGCCCATGGAGATCTCAGCTTCTAGGGCCAGAGGTACACCATAAGCAAGGCCCTACTCTTATTAGGATGCGAGCAGGCACAGAACATGCCTGCACTGCTCTGCCTTCTTAAGTTGATGGGATGGAAAATTAGAGGCCAGAAGGAAGCCAGGCAGGTTCTTGATCTCAGTTATCAGTGGACTAAGACTGTGGGGTACATCATCAATGTGATCATGCCAGCTTTCAAAATCTGAAAATACCTATGGCATCAATATACAGGGGAAAAGAAAATGAAAGAAAATTCATATTCATTTCACATGCCCATTAGGATAGGCAAATAAACTCTAAGAATATTTCTTAAACTAAATTTTACTTCTTGCTTATAGGGTTTCAGAGTTCTCAGTTACCTAATATGTATGAACGACAATCTTAAAGCTTCATATTGATTAATGTTACCTGGTATGTTTTCTTGTCCTACAGAACCCATGAACAAAAGACTCACGCAAGTGAAGAGAAAAGAATAAAGTTTGCCAATGAATTGTCTGTTTTGGAAAAAGAGATTCACACAGCCAGGCACCGTGCTAGAGAACATCTGGATAGACTTGAAATACAAAGAATGGTACAGTGCCAAACCTTTTTGTTCCTATCCAAGCAGAATTATAAGATATGCTGAAACTGAGGCCTGTGTTTCAAACACCAGTAGTGATTTAGCATCTTTTAACTTGGTGGATTCGAGATTAGATTTTCTACCCTGTTTGAGTCTTGTGATACATATTTGTCTTTTTTTTTTTTTTTTTTTTT
>NDXB01004629.1:78492-91930 GCA_002631895.1 Agapornis roseicollis
TTTTTTTTTTTTTTTTTTTTTTTTTTTAATTTTATTCCTGTTTTTAATAGGTGGAAGAAAACATGGCTCTAGAAAGACATGCTCTTGAGGAAAGTATAAGTCGAGCTCCTGAAATACTAGTACGCCTGAGATCTCACACTGTCTGGGAAAAGATGTCTGTGAGCCTTTGCTTCACTGTACAAGGATTTCCCACCCCTGTTGTACAATGGTAAGAGACTTTCCTAGCCCTCTAAAAATGTTGTTAAGCTTTTTTCATTTGTAAGTTATGGCATAACTGATAAGTGTCACATACATAATGGCTGTGTTAAACACCCTTTATAATCCTCGTAGATGTGCTGGATTGTAGCAGTTGATACTGCAGTGGAAGGAGTGGGAGGACAACTTGCTGAACGGCACTGTGCAATGTGAGAAGCAAACTCGAGTATTTCAGAAGGCAGACTGTGGAAGGCATTCCAGTCTTTCTGGCCATTGAATTCCCTCATGATGAAGTAGCAAATGGCAAAATAGACAGACTACTTGCTAAGCCTGTGTAAACTTGTACATTATTGTCATGGGCTGTAACTGTGTTCAGTTTGTGTCAGCCTCTCTCGAGGTGGACATGAATGTGATGTCTCTGAAGCTGCCCTACTCTCTGGACAAGTGCTGTCCTGTATATGTGAGGGCCCCAGGCTAGACAGAAAATCTAACCTGAAGCACAATCCTGTTGTTGCTTCCCTTATCTGTGATAAAGTGCTTTACTGTGATCTAAGACAGAGTTTGCTTTACAAGTTGTGTTTTGTCACAGCAAGTGGACTGGAAAGTTCAAGTCACATGCCATCATCTCTCTACTTCACTGCTTGCTTTTCTGGTTTGGGTGCACATCTTTTTCCAGTTGCTTACTAGAGGATGGTCCCCTTTTTGCCTTCATGGCCCAGTATGTAACTATCTATACATGCTGGAAAATACTCTAAGCAAGTAGAGGAGATTTATAGAGAGAGCTCAGATGATAGTGAATGATGTCTGGATGTAAAAATCTACTAAGCTAATGCAGTGAATACTAATAGATATTAATTAGTTCTTTTTTTCCTGATTTTCAGGTACAAAAATGAAGAATTAATTAGCCCTGCAAGTGACCCAACAAAGTATAGAATTGAAAGCAAATATGGAGTACATGTGTTGCATATAAACAGGTAGATAATTCTAGGGTGTACAACAGTTTTGTATACTCTAAGTAAAGTACTTTGTATCAAATGCAGTTAAAAATCCACACAAAAGCTGCAAGACAGTTGTTAAATTCAGCACAATTTTCTGTGGTACTCACATTTCGGCTGGAGAAGGTTAACTAAGCTGCTGAATATTTGATCATGAAAATGAAATGAAAAATTAGATATTTCAATTATTTAACTCCAACAATCTACAAGAAGATAAAAAAGGAGAGGGAAGTAGCTGATAGAATGGTAGTTCCTTTTTTTTATTAGAATTGTATCTTCTCAGCACTCAAAGTGGAAAAAATGTCTGTGTTTTATGTTCTTGCCATGAAGAAGTTCTTTAAGGTAAGCTAAAATATAGCTGATCACACAAGGATACCTAGTTATTAGTATTATATGTTAGGGTATGTTTGCATTTTGGTCTTCACTTTTTTGTTCTCCAAAAAGTAAGGAAGTGTAAGTTATTTTTTAAAAAAGGTTCTAATTTAATTAATTTAATTTTTCAAAATAATATTAACCTTGTGGTGTAGAAAATGCTTGGATAGAACAGCTCCCCAAAACTAATCCTGTGCTGTCCTAAACAATGTGGCATGTGACTTGGTACAAGGTTTTGTAAAAATGTAAAAACCCAAAGAAAAATGAAGATATGACTGTGGTGTTTAAAAAGAAAGCTAATATGTAGAGCAGAGACACAAAAGCTCCCTTTTAATTTAGCCAGAACATGAGCATCAGCTGTGCTGAAACACCTGTAATATTTGTGGCTAACACTTTGCTAGTCAAACATTTCCTATTCTATTCTGTCTCCATCTGTCATCAGTGGAAGCAGCCCTGAGCACAGTCTTGTGGCATTAGTATAGTGCTTTTGGGAAAGACTATTTGCCTTTTTCATCCTGTAGCAGTCCGGGATGAACTGTCAGCCCATCTGCCCACCTTTTCATTCTTCAGGATGGGAGAAACGTACCTCTGTACAGAAGCTGGTAGCAAGAATTACTGTGTTGCTGCTTCTTAAGGGATGTTTCTCAAGGAGTAGTAGTACTTACAGGTACTTCTAAAACACTCATGTAATCTTCTACCCCTAGGACATGAATTACTTGCTGACTGCAGCATCCATGAAATGTCTCAACACAGCTGATCCTTCCCACCAACATTACTTTTGGAGATAAGAGCAGGAGGTTAAAAGATAAAACCAGGTTGTCCTCTTGCAATCCTCTCCCTTGCAGCAGGAAAATGGAAAATTCATTTGTCTGGATTTGTGAGTGACAGTCAGGAGATGAAACTTTGGTGACTGTGACTCACAGCCAGTCAGTGTTTGTGACTGTGTTTATTTCCCTTGGTTAGTGTCCATGAGCAACTGCTTGTAGGGTCCAGATGCTGGATATGTAGTATGTAGGTTCCTTTTGTGACATTTTGGGAGTAAATGGCTTTTTGAAGACATGAGAATCAGTGCTGCTGCTCCTTTCTGAGCCTCTGTAACCATGAGGCTGAAGGGTACTAGTGGTTTACATTCCCTTGGTGCTGTTTTTTCTCTTTCTGTGCTTATTATCAGTCACTTAGTCACCATCCACAATCAGCTTTGGGAGTGTTCAGACCCAGCCATATTTAATCAGACACACCACAGAGTCATTTATTGGCACCTACTCAGGTTCCTACACCCACCTATCATTACCCTTTGTTTACTAGTCTCAGACCTTCAGGTATTCACGCAGGCTCCCTTGCATTCATCCAAGCTGCCATCTTCAGAGACTGTTGCTCCATTTCTCTTTCCTTCTGTGTGTCAGTGTGGCCTAAAGATGCCTAGCTGTTCTCTCCCAGGTTTCCTGTCTTCTCTTAAAATAATACCTTGGGGACAGTTATGATTTATTTATCAGAGATTGATACAGTTAAGTAAATTTAAGTTTCTAGCCTTCAATTTATTTATTTACAGCTAATCTATTTTATTTCAAAACTTGACTATCAGCTATATTTTCTGTCCCAAAAGACAGAAAATCAACATGCAGAAAATGGAATCATGTTTTGATAGTGCATTACTATCAGATGATTTTTGTATGCAAAACAATGGATGTATAGGCAGTGGTTAATATATATATTATTAATGTTTTTATATAACAAGTGTTATTTTGCTCTCGATTTTCCATATGCATCTTTCTGCACATGTATTTGGAGTATTATTTTTTTTTCCTGTAAAGTAGAACTCTTCGGATTTTCTACCTATCAACTTCTGTGCTCTTCTCAGCTGTTCATACCAAAGTGCTGAGCTGCATGTCATCTGATCGGCAGTCACTCAGAATGGCCTTGGAATTTCTTGGCTACCTTTCTGGCCCTTCAGTGAGGCTTGGGGAGCGAACTTTTCCTTCTGATGCAAGTGTGATATTTATTCCTATGAGTATTCCTTGATACCAATGGAAAAATTCTTGAGGCACCAAAACCAGAACGTCACCTCATCAACTTAAAGTAGTAACTGGACACAGTTTCATACGCTCTGTTTGCTGTCTTCCAGGACTCATCAGCCTATACAGTAACCAGATCATTTTCATTTCTCTGTCTTATATTTTCATGATCCTCTGTACTCAATTTACGACATTTTCTGCAGGAATTCAGCACTATCATTATCATATAACACCTCTTTCTTCCTCCTTTTACACTTCATCAAATGGAAGCTTGAGCTTAAGGTCTCCCTTGAGCAGTAAAAAAAAGGATTTTGGAGTTTCACTATTTTTTTCACACATCTCAGAATTATAGGAGAAGAGATATTGCCATCCTGCACAGGGGTAGTGGCTCATCCCATCTCTCATCTCACTTCTTTGGTTTTTTGTTTGTTTGTTTTTTTACTGTGATGACTCCTGATGTGAATGACTTAGATTTATGCAGCTGTGCATGGCTACATTACATTTCCTGGTACATCCGCTGGGGCATAGAGGGGACAGCAGTCTCCTCCTGTCTGAGGACATTCCTGACCCTCACCCCACAGTGAGCAGGCAGGGGAACTGATGAAGGCTGGGCAGCAGAAGGAGCAGAGGAGGAGGTTCTCTTCTCCAAAGTTCTGTGAGTGTGATGTGACTGCACAATCTCACCCACACAAGACTCAAAGTTTGGGGGTATTTTGTCTTTTAATAGGGCCCTCTCCTGTTTCATTAAGCCATCGCTTAAGAAGTGCTTGCAATTGCAGCAGGATTGTGGTAGCGTCAGTAGAAATGTGTGATAGGGCCGGCAGAGTGCAGTGTAATACCTGCTGCCAGGAGGCAGAGCTGGCCGCCTGATCAGGCGCTCCACTCAGCATCACCAGCATGGCTTTAAAGAAAAAAAAAGCTTAAAAATTGAATTAATCTTCTCTTCTAACTATTCTTATTTAACAAATGACACTGTGCAGTCAGTGCAGAGCTACTGTAGTTTGATTAGGCACAAAAGATTTGAGATGATTTAATCTGAGCAGAGAGGTAGTGAGACCTGTTTTTTTCTCCTGCTTTAAGTAGCAGTAGAACAGAGTAGAGGCATTGCAGCAAAGGCAGTCTCCCAGTGCAGAAGGAAGAGCCTTTGAGCAGAATAGGGTTAACTGAGTGACAAACTGCAGCTCCCAGGGCTTTGCAAGTATGCAGAACCAGTGAGTGTATAGGCAGCAAGCTTGAACTCCTGCTCTTCTTTCCTTGCTGAAATGCAAGCAACAGCCCTCAGTCTGTGATCTTCTGACCTGTCAGTCACTGTCCATTATAAGCTGCAATAGTAGGGAAATGGCCACCTCGTAACAGAGGTCCCCTCTTCAGAAAAACAAAACCCAACCAAACAAAAAGGATGAGTCAGATTCAGTGTGACTGGGGAACCAGTGCTTGAGATGGTAATTCCATGGAGTATTTCCACATTTTGATGTCATATATCCATAACACTGAAAATTTTGTCATTTAGATTTAAGGAAGGAAATTTTAACTCTGTAATTTACTATGCAGTGCTTCCTGTTCTTGACATGCACTGAATTGTATTCCAATTCAGGCAAAAATGTTATTTCACTCTTAACTCCTTTGTTTAAATGTACACTAGGCAGATGGATGAATATATGCATTTTAAACAGATGTATCTCCCTGGGGAATATTCCCTGCACAAATATTAGCACTTCAGAACCTCATGTGGAGTCAGGGCAATTTAATTTTCACAAAAAGTATTAGTACCTTGGGATAGATACAGCTCTGCACTCACACTTCATGCTATCTAAATGTATTCTATGCATATTTTATCTGACCTTTGTAAAGGCTGGAAAACACATTCTCCATCGTGATGCAAGAATAACTGTTGGAGAGACCACACCTTACCTCTTGGGTACTTGAAATATAATTTCTAACTGGTCTTGACTCAGTGAGCTTTACAGTGCAATTTAGGAAATCAAGAGGGTTTAGCATATAGGGAAGTAGATAGTTGCCAGAATAATCCTCAGTCTTAGCATTATCTGGCATGAAAGGAGAGTCAGGACCTATGTGATTTGCCATCATGTCCAACTTTCTTCAGAGTGGGTAGCTCTTACCAACTAACTCTATACACTTCTAGTATCATACTTGGAAGCATTTGACTGAGTAATAGGTTATCTAAGATGGTTTGATTTCTCAACTTGAGTGTCAGATTAGAGATCATAGCAAGGATTTGTAAATTACTTTCAAAGCAGTGACCTACAGAAAATGGGTAGAGATCTTAAACAGCAGAAAGTGCTTGGCTTGGAAAATTGTTTGTAATAACTGTAAGTACCTTGTTTCTCGTCATGAAACCAAAGGGTGTTGTAAGAGTGTGGTCAGTCGTTTGATCAGTAGCTTCTTTCTTTTGTTCTCCCTGAGAAAATGAATCATCCTTCCATCACTAACTTTTGTCAAATAGTTGCTTTCAGACATTGAACTTCTTGGGCTAAAAAAACGCCCCACTTTTGTGAATCTCCTGTCTCTCCTAGAGACTTTTAGGATCCTATTCTGTTTTTAATGTCTTGGAGACCACTGCAAATAGGAAGATCTCATCAAGACATGTATTTTGCTGCTCCTTACAGAGAGGGGACTGAAATAAGCAGAGCTATATATCCATTTTGACAAGCTGGTGCACGCCAAAGTGTGCCAAGTGCTGTTGTAACACATTAGCACTAAGGTGATCAAGATCCAGTTTCCAGGGACAAACGATGTAATGCTGTTTAATTTGCTAATACATAACATGTGTTACAAAGTATACTATATACTATGTACTATTTACTTTATAAACATCTCCTTAAAGTAAGGATGAGGTACAGAGTGATGAGAAGACCTTACAGTTCCAGTACAGTCAATTCTGTAATGCCCTTTCTTGTAAGAAAATTCCAGGATGCCTCATTTGTTGTTAGCTTATTTCATTATAGCAAGACACTGTACTGAGCTGTGATAAATGCATGAACTATGTGCATTTCAGTATAGAGACATTATGACATGACTTAGGAAAAAAGCCTATACTACAGTTTTACCTTGCTTTTTGGCTTTTTATCACCCGAGTGCTAAATAATGTGAAACTGGGATAACAAAAAACGTCTTCTTTTTTAGGAAGGAAGCTAGTGCAAGGAAATGTCATCAAGTCTGGCAGCTTTCAAACAAGTCCAGAATCAGTTAAGCTTTATATAGATCTGTGAGCAGGTATTGGCATTTTTTAAAATCCTTCCTAAAACCAAAGCAAAACAAAAAATGTAATAGTATCAAGCCTAATATTTTTCCCAGACTTTGCCTGTGCAGTCTCTAATAGGGCACTCAAGGCCTTCATACCCAACTGCAGGTTTTTTGGTTAAATAGCCTCATCTTAGGACTTACCCCTGTGTCTTTGTTAATTAATTGTATGATAAAGTTTGCATTTTACTGCTTTATTTTGTAAAACGTGTGTCTGAAGAGTTCCCTCCAGGAGGAGCTGCTAGACCTGTATGTTTGGAGAGAGAGAGCTCAGTTTAATAGGGCTTTCATCAAGTTGTGCTTTAGACATTACAGTACAGACACTATCATTTTTGTGATATGACACTGTCCAGAGTATAAGCATAAGCTGAAAAATAGGTGTCTGTCACAGCTGCTACATATTCCATAATTGGCACCCTATTATGCAATTTACCTCAAATGCTCTTACTTGTGTTTTCTTTTCCCACAGTTGGGATATATGGCCTCTTAGAAGACAAGTGAACCAGAATCTCACCCTTTCATATGGCAGTTGCCAAGAAAATACAGATTGATTCTTCTGAGAGGAAACTAAATGAATGCATGCAGAATATCATTGTATCTCACCACTGGGAATTTCTGAGTTGCCTCCATTAAACTCATTCCTAACTGAGCTACACACAGGCAGGATTTAATTGTGTTTGTTTCAGAAAGCACTCTGATTATCTAATAATTAAAACTAATAGAAATGACAAGAAATAAAAAAAATCAACAATTTTGTTTGATGGACATATTGTAGAATATGTGACTAATGGAAAAGCTCAAGAAAAAATACTGAATTGGATCAAATAAAAAGTATTTTGATTAAAACCCAAAGTATTTTCTTTCCTATTAAAGTAGTTAGTATGCTTATGAGAAGAAACTGGAATTCTAATTTTGTTTTTAAGATTCATTCTGAAATATAAAAATTAAATATCATGCTTTTTTCAAAATTGTTACTTCATTTGGACTAAGTTCTTTCATAAAAATTGAGGAAATTTTATTCCACCCTGGGAATCTCCATAGAAGGGCAAATTCCTGTAAGCATCACATGTACTTTACTTTCATGTCTTCTTCTTGAAGTATGTGACAGAAAGGCAAGATGGCTTAAGGAAAAAGGTTACATACCGAAAAGGACTAGCCAGACTGGCATACTCCGGCTATATCCTTTTGATCACCCTCTAAAGGTCATTTCCAATTCACTGAAGTTAATGCAGCCTGCCACTAAGGTGTGATAAAACTGTGGTAAAAATCAGCACCGCTTTCAGATTGTCTTTCAGCAACTTCTTGCACTGTGTGACAACAGCAAAGAGTTTTATACACTTTCCTTGGGGTTGACATAACTTGTTTTGTAATATCAATTGTTAAGAGAATTTGTGTTTGTGGACAGTCATCTGTTTTCCTCCTTTCCCTTTTCAGAGCTGATTTTGATGATTCTGCTACATATTCAGCAGTTGCAACAAATGTCTATGGGCAGGCATCAACTAATTGTGCTGTGGTTGTGAGAAGTAAGTCCTACTTCATGATTAAAACAAGACGTAAGTATAATGCTCATGTCATTAAATGTTTATTGTATGTTTATCTTATAGGGTACAGAGAAGGTGAAGAGCCTCACCCAGCTGGGATAATGCCCTTCCACTGTAAGCATTGTTTTGGTTTTGCTTAGGTAGTTTATGTACTCTTACCAGATTAATGTTTTACCGATGAAAAAATTGGCTTCTTCTGGCTTTTCCTTCTAAGCATTCAGTTACAACAGGAGCTGTCCAGATGCTTGTGCTTTCCCAGTTGTATTTCTAGATCAGCATTTGGTATAATAGAGAGCTCCATCTCCTGTTCAGATTGGATAGTAATCTGTTTTTGCCAAGTGCAATTATATTCAAGAATGTTTTCATTTTGTCATGCATAGTACCCCTGTCATATGATGTTTGCTTCACCCACATCGATGTCCAGTTTCTGGAGAAGTTTGGAGTCACTTTTGCAACTGAAGGTGAAACATTGACCCTGAAGTGTTCGATGTTGATCACCCCAGACCTGAAAAGACTACAACCTCGTGCTGAGTGGTATAGAGATGGTAAGTTAGTACATTGGGTAGAAACTACCTGGAAAATGCTGGCAGAAACACCAAGGGCATAGATCAGGCTTAGAACATGAGATTGTCATAATTATATTTGGAATAGAGCAAACAAATATCTCTGGTTAGAATTTATAGACCCACATTCTTTCAGTTAAATCACCTGGTCAACCTTTTCTTGAGTACACATTTACAGCAACAGGGGGAATCTCATATTATCTAATAAAACAGTAGTTAAACATTTATTGACTAGGTGGAGATCCAAACTCACTTCCTAGATTTGACCATGATTTATAATTGAATGCTGTGACCACTGAGCTGAAGGGCACTCACAGAGTAGTAAAGTTTGAAGCACTGAGGTGCGTGCACAGGTCTCCACTTGCATCTTATTTCAGTATTTATTGTGAATTTTATATTAAAATCAATTTAATGCATAGTTAAGAAATATTTATAGAAACTAGGCCTGAAATGCATGCCTTTGCTCTTCTGTTGAAGTGCCATGTTGGTAGGTTTTCCTTGCTTCTTTTGTCAATGAAAAGTAATGCCATGAAGCAGTCTTGACAGGAAGTACTGAAAAGTGAAGCATATCAAACACTCTGATGGATGGTATTCAAACCCTGTCATAAGCAGTGTTTGTTCACCACACAAAAAAAGGTCTTGAAAGATAAAATTAACTATGCAGGCTCATAATGGATATTTAGCTTGCCACTTTTAACCAACTACAATCTCTGTGTAGTATTCTAAAGTAAATATTTTGCCTGAGAATTTAAGGAAAGCCTTGGTTATTTATGAATGGTGAGACTTTTCCCAAAAAGGGCCACATTTGAGTATGGTAGACTCCCAAGACTGATGTTTGGACTGGTCTCAGGAAAGGAGGCAGAAATTTCCATAACTGCAAAAATGTAATGCATGAAATAAGTGACTGTAACATTAATAAGACAGTCAAAAAAATTCAAGGTTACTAAAATCAGGAAAAGGATGCTTTTATTGCTGCTAATTATGCTTTTTATTTCATATACATAGTAGTTTTACTTGGATTCACATTTGATCCTTCAGGGAGCAACTGCTACTCGGTGCTCAGTGTTTCATTCCTATTTGTCTATCACTGTGGATACTTCATTGTTATGGAACTATTAGATGTTACTAAACCAAAAAAGATGAGCTGGTCATAATGGCTTTTCTTATTGCTTGGTGAATAACATGAAATCTAAGGCTCATCCACGGACCCAGATTCTGTTGCTACCGAAAAGTACAGGGATTTGTAATCACCATAAATATTCATCTCACTCTGAGGTGAGCCATCAGTACCTTTACTTTGTCTCTTACTGTGCCCAGTTTCTCAGGGTGCCAAACCTCTGAGATTTTGGGTTTGGAACTGCAGCTATGACAAACTGTTAATTTTCAAGGGCTGTCCCATATTGTTCCATGTTTCATTCATGAATTTTTGTTGCACTGTGGATAGGTGAAAAAAAGCTTACAGCCCTTCCAGTTTAACCTTTCCTAATGCCAATGCATTTCTCTTTTGACGTGCAACAGTATCATGTTCTTTGTTTTCTGCCTTATTTGACTTCAGTTTACCTTACATTTCATACACCTTCTTACCTTTCACACACCTTCTGTATGAAAACCTGAGATGAAAACTTGGTTTCTTTGAAACCAAAGGTTTTTGTTACTGAGTCAGACACTATTTCATCCCATTATTTTATTCATATTTACATGAAATAATACAAATAAGCTTAGAATTGTCCTTTGTTGCTTATACATGTATTGTAATACATTCAAGAGGTGTATAGGTGCATCAATTGGCAAACTTGGTCCTAAACACAGCAGGAATTCATGCACTATCAAACTTTGCTATGTGCTGTACAGTTTCCTGTGTTAACTCTCATAAAAGCTGGAGGTAATGCAGAAGTTTAAACAATAAGAAGGTTAATAATTTGTTCAAAATCATGTGGTTTAGATTTTCTTTTTTTGAAAGGTAGTGCTTAATTCTCTCCTGCATTAAGACAGACTTCATTTTTCCTAAAATTTTTCAGTTTGTGTTAATCAAATAATAATAGCTGAAGCCCTGAGATAGATATGTATGATTTACTTCCCATAATTGTACACAAGAGAAATATGTATTCATTCAGCATTAATAAGCTTCACATGAGTGAACCTTATTGAGGATATCTACTAGACTCCTATGGAAATATAAGTCAGCTGAATCAAATCCTCTAAAGTGGTTTGGGATTTTATAAACACGAATATGATGTCTATAATTCATAGCCCACTTCCAACAATTTAAGATACTGAAAGAACTAAATCAAAATAATACTTGAGAAATGTTTATCTAATCTAGATATGAGCTCAGCTGGTAACAGGAGCTTTCTGTTATTGATCTCTAATGTAATATAAATATTATACAGCTATATGCACCATTATTCTGCAACCATTAATACTGTAAGCTACAATAAAATGGGTGTATTCAGAGGGAAAAGTGGAATGCTGAATTTAGCTGAAACTTCAGCAGACATGATGAAAAGAAGCTTCAGTATCAAGTAATGCCCTGCTTTTTATATGATTTTTCAACAGAGTGATGTTTTAGGAAAATTATCTCGTGTACTTAAAACAACATTAAAGGCTGGAGTCACACTGCCTCCAAGTTAGTCTTCTAGAGGTTTGTTCTTTGATAAATTCTAGGAGAAATGACATAGCCCAACAAGTGAATAAACTGGGAAATTGAGAGCAATACTGAGACCTTGTAATTGTAATATTATTGTGATGGCGGGTTCATGAATACTTGCTTTATTAGAACTTCTGCATATGTTTGTGTCCTCCAAAGCTTACTCTTCTTCTTGGCTTGTCTAGAAAGGCATCCAGACTGCATTAAAAAAGAGAGCTTCTGGTTTCCTAGGGGATCTGGTGGGTCTTTAGCCTTGTGTGAAGGAGAGTTTTCCTGTTCTTACTGAACATGACTGCTTCTGCAGTTTCTAGTCTCAGGTACACATGAAGGGTGGAACTGGATGATTCTGTCCTTAACAGACACTACGGGCTTGTCTACAGTTTCTGTATATTCAAGCTAGAGTGTCTACCATTCCTCTCAGGCTTTTCAGGTGTTGTTCACTGACCTTCATTTTTATTTCAGGATTTTGCACAGCACTCATGCATTGGTTGAAGTTTCTAGATTAAGATGTTTACTGATTTAATTTAAAGTAATTCATGAGCTTACACATCTCTCAGTACCACTGTGACATGCATGACACGAAGGGGGCATGCAGATTTTCTAGGTAAGGATTTCATGGCTAAGGATCTCATAGGAAGGAGTGTGATGGAATTTACTTTTTTCACTTCTCAGAAAACAGCTGTATGCTTAGGTGCCTGTGCAATTTGCTGCTGTAAGTTTCAGTAGTGTGTGTCTTCCAGATGCTTATTATCTGAATGCATGCAATTTTTTATACCTTCTTAGGCAATTCAGGTGGTAAGTGAGAGAACTGATTCCTTTGCAGTTGTCTGAATGTCTGCCCCAAAGTATATTTAAGCAATAGAATAATAAACATTTATAGATACTCAGCTCCTTTAAATACAGTTCTGCTGCACTGATTACAATAAATTAGTATGAAATAGGTCTTAGGGAGTTAAAAATCAAAAATAATCCAATCAGTTATTAAAAAAAGTGGTATGAGAAAGTCTGTTTGCTAGCATAAAATATCCTGCTCATTAATTTACTCTGGTTCCACTAAGCAATCAGATTAATTTGCATTAATCATGGGTCACCACCTCTTACCTGTGAGAGACTCAAATTTAATTTTATTCACTGCTCAACAGGCATGCCTTGAAGGTTTAGATTTGGTGCATATTTATAGCAGTCTTCAGATTAAATTGAAATCTGGTCTTCAAATTTGGAGGAAGAAATTGAATAATCTGACTTTTGACCTAAACAGATAGCAAAACTTATTTAAATATGAAACAAAGTTCCACCCTGCATTCATTACAGGGTATGTCAGATTTTTATGTCCATTGTTGTGAAATGTGGGCAACATTCTTCTCTGCCAATGTGTTAAAAAATTAGAATGACGGAAATTCTGTTGTTGGCACTTGATAGGGTAGTCTGAGACCTCATATTCTCTGAAATTCAATGATCAAATAAGTTTAGAGAGATGCAGCTTGCTTTCTGTAGAGTTTTCAGAATATCGAAGCACCATCACTCTGCATAAAGGCTGCATAAATGTTAGTTTGCGCAGGTGATTAGCACAGGGCTGCACTAGGACATAGATTGTTCTGGCCAGCATAGTAATATGTCTGATGGGTTTTCTCTTCCAGATGTGCTGATAAAGGACTCCAAGTGGACAAAGCTGTACTTTGGAGAAGGCCAGGCAGCTCTTTCTTTTACCCATCTGAACAAAGATGATGAAGGTTTATACACCCTGCGCATGGTAACAAGAGGTGGCGTGAGTGAATACAGTGCATACCTGTTTGTCAGAGGTAAGTTTTTCACCTGTTTCTTGAGGAGAAATTAAAAAAAAAAAAAAAAGGAA
>NDXB01004629.1:92058-104923 GCA_002631895.1 Agapornis roseicollis
TAAAAAAAAAAAAAAAAGGCAGTGAAAAGGTTAGTTTTATTAAAAAAATCCCATATAATGGCTGAAGTACAAAAGAAATCCAGCCTTCTGGTATTTCATAGTCATTTGATTTATATATAGTAGTCTGTGTTATTAAAATCAGTCAATAAATGGAGGGTTTCAAGAAGAGCACACTTCTGAGGACATTTTCTTTCCTGAAGAACCATAGAAATCCTTCTTCCGATGAAACAGCTTGTTTCTTTCTTTGCCATCTCCTTTCCCTGCAGGAAATAAACAACTTTGTGTGCTACCAGTCCTCACTGTGATTGTTTTAGCTCTAGAGATTGCCAACTAGGAATAAGCCTTTTTGGGCACTCTCATATCCTGTGCCTGGCCTTAGGAGGAGGCACACAAGAAATAAAAGAAAATATTCGTACCACTCTACCACTCACAGTCACCACAACAATCAGAGAAAAGAACCAAAATAAGAAATCAACTCACTGAAGAAATACAGTTTTCACAAGGGACATAGCAAAGAGGAAATAAATGTATTAAAAAAGAATAAAGGCCAGAATTTTGCTTCACATTTGCAATCACAACTCTCTGAAGTGAGAACAAGCTTCCACATGCATCTAAGAGCAGAACCCAGTCTTCACTTACTAATTTTTTCATTGAAAGACTGAAATATCTCTTGTTGAGCAGTTCTTTCACTCTCTTAAATACATCTTCCTTGATGCTGGTAAACTGGAGTAGCCCTACTGAAGCCATTGGAGCTGTATTAATTTTAAACTTTGTTCTTGGAAATGTATTAGAACATATATGTCTTGCAGAACTGTCATGCAGACAATTGGTATGAAGTGGAGGGATATGAATATGTTATCAGGGGGTTGAGATCCATATTCCTCACAGGACTTCATGAGGGCTTCATCAGGTTAGCAGTATGCTCTGAACGAGCCACTCTGCCACCCTAATCTCACAATTTGCTGAAGTTCTGTATTTCCCAATTACCTTCTAAGAAAGAAAGTACTCAGGTGAAAAAGACCCACTAATATATAACAACTTTCCTATGAGTTTTTGTTGTAATGGTGAGTCTATTTTAGGTACATGTATTTGTCCAGTTTATATTATGACTGATCCCTTTGCATGCGTAGTACCCTAGACTTGATCTATGTCCTCTGGAATCTCTAGTGTCCTTTGTTGGCCTTCCTCTTGCCTTTTTTCCTGTAGCCTCTGATATGATATTGAGCATCAGACACCTCAGAACTGACTGTAATTAGGCTGTATAATTTCAGAGTTCATAAAAGTATTTTTGTGTTATAGAAATCTTTCTTTGAAGGGGGAGAACTTTACCTGTTAGGAGACTTCACTAGGAGTTGTAGACTCATATCAGCTAACACATCTCAAAATGAAGCCAGAGAAGGGTATCTTAATGGTGGAACATAGATTATTTATGCCCGTTGATATTGTAAGACTTTAAATAATAAGTAATTAGAAACATACCAAGAGTTTGCAAAGAATTTATTCCTTAAGAGAATAATTTTCTTCAGCTACATGTCCTTTACTGAGTACCTTGGGCTGATTAGCAACCCACAGAGCCACAATTTTCAATGGGAAAGACATCAAAACCACATGGGCTTTTAATTCCTGTGAAAAGTAGTAGGTGTTTTATGCCTAAGCTTTTCTGTCCTCAAAAATATCCCTGCAGATCTTTATCTATGTGGAGATATAGACATTATGGGCCTTATTCATTAGTGCAGTAAATTAGTGTGTAATGAAATTCTTGGGCTCCCATTCATATAAACAAATAGTACAGTGAACTGGAAATCTTCCCTTTTGTCAAGTCAGGGTCAAAACTGATTTATTTTTATTTGTGATTCAGATGCTGATGCATTGATCGCAGGAGCACCAGGGGCACCGATGGATGTTAAATGCCATGATGCTAACAGAGACTATGTTATTGTTACCTGGAAACCACCAAATACAATCAATGAGAGCCCAGTCATTGGGTATTTTGTTGACAAGTAAGTAAACACTGGGATTTATTTAATTTTCTTCATTGCCAAAACGATATAAACACTGAAGAACTAAATAATCACCATTATATCTTTCAATATGTGGATTCTTTAAATATATTTTTGCAAACCAATGGCACTGAAACTCAGCTGCCTACTGTGTTAGATTACTAGATTGTTCTTTGACAGTTCTAGCAGTTTCTCAGGTACAGTCTGGGAGTTAGCAAGGGATTGGGGCAGACACCTTTTATCAGACACTAAAAATGTTCAATAGTATGGATGTGGCCAAATCAGAGAATAAGCCCTGGCTGGTTTATAGAAGCCAGAATCCATGGGCGTCTTCAATTACATTCAGTCACCTTAATTTGTACACTGCAAAAGCTGAAATCTAGGAGTTGCTACATTACCTTTTTATTTCTGCTTTAGCTGTGGTATGCTAGGAGGTCCCAGGAGCTGCTAGTTTAAATCAGAATAGCAATCCTCTCTCCTTCAGTCTGCTTTGCACTTTGCTGGTGTTTCAGCCGAGGGAAGGCAGCCAGGGAGCAGGGGATCAAGCACTGTTTTGCATTTCTCTTCCACTGAAGTACATGCTTGCCTCTTGTAAGCAGAGCAGAACATCTAATCCTTAGTGTCTGAAACTGTCAGTCAGCAACAACGTTACTGAAATGATTTCATATACACTGCTCTACACTTAAAAGCAACATTTGCAGCTCATTGCTATTTGCTATCCTGCAATTTGGTTTAGTTCAGTGACCACTGGCTGGGAATTGCTAGAAAATGTTGGCTTATGAGTGGCAGTCAGTATGAGGAAATTAACTTAAGCCCTGGGGACTCTACCACTTACATCTAATTTGTGCAGTGCCTAGATCGTGGGAGTATTTCACCTGGTTTATATATAATTTAGTCTGCTGTGCCTTTTGACATTTTGCTTGGATTACTGCAGTATCAAGGAGCCTTTGATCATGACCCTATTTTTCCTGGTACTGCCAGGGCACAGGGCAGTCATCTCTACAAAAGTTTATAGTTGTAGGACACGAAAGAGATATGTATGAGAACATCACTCTGCTTCTTGATGACACCTGCAGTCAGTGGCCCAAACACTGTTGGAGAGAAAAACACAATGATTTTTGCTTAAAAATATGGCAAGAAGGAGATTGAAAAGATTGGGTGAATGTTGCAACTTCAGCATGTTCAGTAGAGATGCATACTAAAAATGACAGTGAATAACTTAGTTTTTATCTGACAAGGAAGGGAATCAAGTTGAAGGGAAGCAGAGAGAGTTGAAAAGGCCAAAAAACATGCAAGAAAAATCACAGAATGACCTTTACAATTGCATTGTGAATAAATATTAGCAGGGTGGGAATTGGTTGCCTGATCAGAGGGAAGAGTGTATAGGTGTGTGACTTTCATGAATAAGGTGTATGGTTTAGTTCCTCTCCTTAGTGACTATGACTTCTGTGATTCTGTGTAGGATGGTATATATTTATTGTGGAATGATACTGATAAATGCTGCCTTCTATTATTCCAAGATGTGAAGTAGGTTTAGAAAACTGGGTCCAGTGCAATGATGCTCCTGTAAAAATCTGCAAGTATCCTGTGACTGGTCTTTATGAAGGACGTTCTTACATATTCCGTGTGAGAGCAGTGAACAGTGCTGGCATTAGCAGGCCCTCTCGAGTCTCTGAACCAGTTGCAGCTCTTGACCCCGTTGACCTGGAGAGAACACAAAGTAGGTTATGCAAGGCTGAAACAGATGTTGAATACTTATTTATTTATTTATTTATTTATTTGTTATGTTTCTCTTTGCTTAGTTAGCTTAAGAAGCGGAATTTATTTCTTCCTTTCATTGAATATCTCACTACTTTCAAGGTGGGGGATGTGGTTACAAGGGCAAGTTCCATACAGACAGGGCCTGGGGACTTCCATCTAATTATGGCTGGTTTTCCTAAGCTTTAAATTTAGATACTCATTATCACAAGCAGAAATATTTTCAAAAGAAGTACCAGGAAGATTTTATCATTTGCACTGGCAGATGAGCCCTCAGATCCCATAAACTCCTATGTGTGCTGGTAGTAATTTTGAAAATGCTATTGAGTATGTCTTAGTGAAAGAAAAACCAAAAATTTTCATGACTGCATTTGTTCACATGCTGTTGTATTTATCCACATCTTTTTTTCCCAGTGAAGTGCAAGTACTGGCACAAGGCCCCCAGTTCATGATACAGTTGTTTACTAATCTGCCACAGAATTTAATTCATCTACTGTGATTATGACTCTGGCTTTTAAGTACATCTTTAAATAGTACTTTTCATGCTCTGTTTTTCTGTGAAAATGAATGAACCAGTGTATTACATTGAGTTGAAACCATCTGGGGAAAGATTTAGTAGGAGGGTTATAGAAACAGAGGTATATGGGCTTTTGAACAGGTCCTGGACAATAATTTGTAAAATCTGTACATTTATTAGACTGGTTCAAGAAACTAATCGAATACTTTGATTAACAGCTATTCATGTGGATGAAAGGCGGAAGATTATGATCAGTAAGGATGACCTAGAAGGTATGTAGCATTTCAATGCCTTCAGTCCACATGTTTATATTCCAAGAATTTAGCATTATAATTAGAAATATAGCTTGAAAAAAATCCACATAGTAGATAAATTCTTTGTAATAATCAATTATAGCAGATATTCTGGATTGCAAGGCTGAGTGAACACAAGTGAAATGTGAGGTCTAAAACTACAGAGAGCATCACACACCCAAAAGCATGCTGATAGCATCTCCTCACCTTTTTGCTTTGGCTAGTGCTAAGCTGCGTTTAAACAGCTGAATATTGCATCTGATTTCTCACATTTCCCTTTCTCCTATACTTCTGGGAGCTAAATATAGCTTTTTCAGACTGAATTTGATGATCTGAGCAGGTTATTTCCATTTTCATGAAAACTTCTGCAATCCATCTGAATACTTTAATTAATATCTCTCTGAATAGAGAAGCTGTGCCTAAGGTTACGGTTATACACTAAATATTGTTTTTCCTCAGGAAAACAGAAGAGATCACTGCCAATTTCTGAGATAAATCATTGATTTCCTCTGTCTTTGGTTGTTTCTATATATGGTGATAATTTTTAGGCTGGATAATGATCTTCTTTTCACTTAAACTGTCAAAAACTTTAACTATAATGGCTCAGTATTAAAAAATAAGGCTGCCTACTCTCTTCCACAATGGTTATAAATCTGTATCTCCAAAAATAGCATGCTAAAAGAGAAACCATGTGAGAACAGGTATAGTTTGAAGGAAAATCAGACATTAAATGTAGTCCCTGGTGCATGGGCAGTATAGATGAATTTTCTCTCTTTTACAGAGATGGTACCCTAGGTGAAATAGTATGGACATTACAGGATCAGAATCTTATTGTAGTATAAGAATATATTTGTGTTGCTTGTTTGGCTTCACAGAATGTACTCCTGCTCTCCAGATGGCCTGAGAATGACCAGAGGCATTAAATCGCCACTCTGGCATAGGCATGAATAATATTTAGAATTCAGTTACATGAATGTGCAAATTTAATAAAGGAGTATGGATATGCAAATATCATTGCTTATATAGAACATTACTTTCATCTGCTAGACTGGAGTTTCTGAAGAAGAGATCTTATAGATCACAAGTGGATTTACTTTTTTAGTACTATTCTGGGACAGCAGCCTGTGTCATCATGTTTTACCATTACAAAATATGCCAGCTTTGGGGTTTTCCAGGATGTAAGAAAACATATTGGGATTTAGTTATGTGAAATCAATTGAAAACCTTTTGACTTTACTTCATTGTGATATGAAGGATTATTGTATTTTTTTCCTATATATTAGCAATTTTGTCTTAAACAGCTGATTCATGGCCTTTCGTAAAGAAAAAGTGCGTTTGTAGGAAAACAAGTACAGAAAGCACTGAGAGGAAAAAAAATTTCTTTGAATATGTCAGTTTGTTTTAAAAATTCTGGTTTTGATTGGTAAATGTGTATGATGAAAGAACTTCAGTGAACATTTTGAGCCCAGTTGGTTCTGCAGATATTTATGAACTGTTAAAACATCACTTATATGATTTAGATTATTATCCAAATATTTTTGTCTATTAAAATGTCAGATCCTGAGAATTTAGAGGATACATGCTCCTTGCTACTCTGAGAACTGGTAAAATGTATCTTAAAAGAACAAAACATTTTTCTGTCTCTATTGCAAGCCATAAAAAATAAAACATTTCTAGGTATCTTCTGAGTTGCTACTTCTGACACATTTCCAAGAGAAAGCTTCTTCAGAGCTGTGTAGCTATGCCTGAAGTGGTGTATCGTAGGTCTGAGCCTCTCTTATCTAGTGTGCCATTGTAATTCCTCAGATAACAAAACTTTTTCACACACTGGGTGGATGAGTTGACCACAAAGGGCCATGCTGAAATCCTCCAGCCTGGTCCATGGTACCCAGCTCCTGCTCCATGTTTCTGATAACCCTGCAGAATGAGTGGGGAGAAGGCCAAACCAACTAACTAGTGGAGTCACCAGAGGGCTGGGGACGTATTCTAATTTCTCATAATAGCTCTTTAGACTTCTGTCTTTGATCAAAAAATGTCTCTTGTTTGCATATATTGAGTAGTTTCCACAACATTTTGTCCAGCAGATAGGAGTAATTCAAATGTGATCAAAGAAAAAACTTTGTCAAATGCACAGGTTTTCAGGGGGCATATATAACTTTTACTGAAAAGGTAAAAGGGGGCATATATAACTTTTACTGAGAAAGTGCATAACTGGCTTTTAAAACTGATGCCTTATTTCTCAAAATTTAACTGAAGTGAACTGCACAGATGATACTGTAGCTCCTAATAACAGCATTGTACTGTAGGGTGTGAGTTCAGAAAGATGAGATGTAGCATAAGTACTAACCCAGGGGTTGATTTGCTGTTTAGCAGTCACTACCTCTGTTACTCTTCCAGGCGATATTCAGATTCCAGGCCCTCCCACCAATGTACATGCCTCAGAAATCAACAGAACATATGTTGTACTCAGCTGGGATCCACCTGTTCCCCGTGGCAGGGAGCCACTAACGTATTTCATTGAGAAGGTACTGTACTGTACAGTGGCATTTATCAGCAAAATGTTTCATTGTTGTGTGCAATTGCATTCAATTCATTTTTAGAATTGCAGAAGTAACAATAAAACTAACACTTTCTGTGGTCTCACAGGATTTGGTAATGGGATGCCAGAGAAATATGGAGAATCAAATGTCTTATTATGTGATTTAATAGGCATTGAAATTCAAGGCCCAGAGGAAAGGACACCCCTGTGCTATTTGCGTACTGATGTCTAAAATGAGAACAAGCTACATATGGTTTAATGGAAAAGAACCATTTTAAGATTTTGCAGTCTTGCAGGCAAGTCTGGAAGTTTGCAGTCTGCCTTTGTTAAAGGGAATTTTCTGGTAGTTCCGTGGTAGAGCTAGGAATAAACAGTGACTCATAATTTGATCCTCATTTTCATTTTTGCAGGCTTACAGCACTCTCTGCTATACCCTGACATTTCCAGTTTATTCCCTGTAAGGTCAGCAGTGAGGCAGATGCCTGTCTCAGGTTCACTGCTCCCTGGCAGTCTTAATGGCTGCCTTTCTTTTCCCTTTGACTTGACAGGGGACTTCAGTCATCACAGTAGGAGAGGTTTGTTCTTCTCCCATTTAAACTACTAAGATTTAGATACATCTGTCCCAGAGCCAGGTTTCTAAATTAAGTATGTTGGATTACAGCCAGAGGTCATAATCTCTTCTCCTTACTGCAAAGTTTCCCCAGTAGGTAAATGGAGCCTCATAACTGACCTCTAAAACTCTTACATGCCAAGCTATACTTAGTTTTTATGAATTATGCCTCTGGCATATGCCTCTTCTTAATGATGCACTAAAACTGTCCATAAAACTATCACACATTCAATTTGCATCTTCAATATTGTGGCAGCCTTTTCTTAGGCCTTTACCATGCAATTCTTTTCCTTCTCACATCTGTTCAGCACATTCCTCCAAAGTTCATTTCTCAGCCAAGCATTCTGTTCACGTCACTTCTCTTTTTACAGCCCCCATCTTCTCTTTTCCTTCTCAGTAACATCAAAATCTCCATTTCAAAAGACCTTTATATCCCATTTATGCATTCTTCATCATCCATTACCTGCTGGATGTAGAGCCAATGGGTGTAAAGTGAAGTCCAGTCACTAGCTAAATTTTCCAGCAAGCATGTCTATGATTTCTCCAACTCTCCCTTTCACATTCAGAAGAAGGAATGAAAATTTCCATAGATATAAACATCTCGGTTTTTCTCTATGCAATAAAATAGCATCTTCCTTGTACTTATTCCCAGTTGCATACATCTGCTCTTATCTATAAATTTCAAGCATATTGACTTCAGGATTTTCAACCAGCTGTTGGCATGAAAATACCTAATTGTTTCCAGAATATACAGAAATAGCCCCCCAAAAGCTCAGATGTAGATTTCTGATGAGAATACACTTACACTTGCTTAGTTGAATTTCATATGAACTGGAAAAGATATGTGTCTGCTTGTTTTACAGAAATAGCTTTCTATAGCTCCAAAACCGGTATAGAGCAATGACAATAATGAGCAAACAAGACTTAATTAAATGCCAAGCATAGCAAGGGAAAGTGAGAATGAGGACTAGAAAGTTATTATTAGGGAAAAAAAAGTATGATGCATTATACTAATTCATACCTGAATCTAAAATCTTTTTGCATATAAATAGCTTATATATATGAATAGCTCAGTTCATAGATGAACGTTTGGTTTTTTGCTTTCTACAGTTATCTGTTAATTCAGAAAAGCAAAATTCTAGAAAAGCACAATTTCTAAATGATTTATTTCAAATAAAGAAGTCTCAGTCCTGAAGGGTGAAAATGTATCTTTAAAGGCTTCAGGAAACATGAAATGAAAATGAGTTCTCTCTGCTGTATACACATATTCTCTTAAAGTCATTATTTAACAGATAAATCAAATAAAACTACAGAATAAAACATGATGTTGGTTCTCTCCTCTGTGAAAATGAAATGCAACAATTAACATTTTTCATGGCCAAAAGTAGAATATATGGCAAAATAATATTGATTTCATATTTTCCATCTTTTTATTGTGAATAAAGTGTATGGCTATTATTTCTGTTATCTATGAAATAGATTTTGATATATGGGCTTCAGCTGTTTGTGTTTTAATTACATATCTATAGTAGGCCTCTTTTATACAGGGTAGTTTCCAAGCACCTGCGAAACACTATTCTTCCATTAAGAACTTCACAGTCTATCAGGTTTTGTTCCCAGACTCTCTGTTCCAAAATTTTGTAAGCATTTATCCTATACGCACCTTTCTGTGCTTGAAGGAAATTTCATGTAAGCTATTTACTGAGCACTTGGGCTTTACTAGAATTGCTGCAATATTCCATGGCTAATTTTTGATTTGGGTCAACAGTTTATCTGGGGAACCTTGTGGACAGCAGACCTCTTAGAGTACTGGTTTGCTAGCTCTCTTCCATGCACAGTTGTAGTGATGATTAGCTCAGCTGCTGCACTGAGAATATTCAAAAGTAATCATTCCATTTGACCAATGCTTTTAGGGACATGACCTTACTAAAATAAAACCCCAAACTACATAAAGATAAATCACTGTGTAAATTAACATCCCCCTCTCTATCTTTCTGTAGAATTTGGATTAGAACTTCTTTCTTTATACTAAACCTTTGGGCATTTGAGTGAGTTTTGCAGGGCATGAAATTAATTCTTTTGGAACCAATCACAGCTGACAGTCATGGCCTTAACTGAAGGCTAGCTGTATGTACAAGTGTGCATGTATTGGGGTCTACACAGGCAGGGAGACAGTGAGGTATTCAGACGTTTTTGTAGGGTAGTGGAATGTATAAGCTGTTAGAATTTGCATGTGTTGGAGTGAGACATTTTGAGTGATCCTTCTCTCATGGTTTTAAATAAATTCATAACAGGATGCAATACAGCAATATGTTCATTTTTTTACAGTCCACAGAAGTGACTCACAGCTTTTTTTTCTTATTTATTTACTTATTTATTTATTTTATTTTTTGGTAGTCCATGGTTGGCAGTGGAAGCTGGCAAAGAGTCAATGCACAGGTTGCAGTAAAATCTCCTCGCTATGCAGTGTTTGACCTTGCAGAAGGAAAACCATACGTTTTCCGAGTCTTGTCAGCAAACAAGCATGGCATCAGTGATCCATCTGAAATCACAGTACCTATTCAACCAGAAGATACCATTGGTAAGAGATAAATTTTATGGCATCAATATTAAATGCAATTGTTATTTTACAAAATGGAAATAGACAACTCATCATAATAAAATTAGTATAACTACACTAATACTAATTGAATCAATTGTTCAATACTGTGAAGGATTTCAGAGAGACCAAGATGCTAAACTTTAGAAACATTCAAAAATTTTCCTGATGACCACAAGTCTCCTTGATGAGACCAATTGTTAAAAAGTTAAATTATTTTTAGCTATTCATTCTACAGAGTGTTCTATTAATGTGACTTGTCAAAAAATAAGAAAATACAGGTTAATTGCCAATTTGGGTAATTATACTGTCTGGCTTAGATAATTATATACTACCTAATTCCCTACAGTTTCAGATAGATAAGCTATCCTTTAATTTCTTTCTTGGTATTCTAAGTTGCAAATTACTGCTGGTGCAGAATTCCCAGGGTATGAAGATTAGTAGATTTCAGGGATAGGAGTAGATACAGCTGCATATTCATTGGTAACTTTCCAAATGAATAGTAAGTATTTGTCTTGGGGCTGCATTCATAAACAAGTGAAAATTTAGAGTGGTTTCTCAGCTCATTGGTCAAATATCTGGTTTGCTTTGCAGTTTTGCAGAAGTCACATGAAACAGCCCCATGTATTGACAACTGTAACCTTAAGAGCATACATATTATACTACTGCACTTGCTAAAAATATAAGAAATATTTACAGTATCTGATATACCATAGTTCTATTAATGTTGCTAGATATACCCTTCTAAACATTTGCTATAATTTTAGAAATATAATCCACCATCTTGAGCTTGATCTGTAACTATACATGATAAAATAAAGGCATGTCTCATTAATGTATATAAATTATTTAAACCCTTCGACATTCCCCAAGTTAGAGAAGAAGAATACTGTATTTATTTCTCTTAGTACAGAAAATAGGCTATCCCTTAGGGGTTAACACATGACATTCTGAATAAATCATAGCTATAGCTGAAAGCAGAAAGCAGGAGATAATATTTTAAAGAGAAAGTGCAGTTTTTCAGAGATGGAGTTTACCACCTGAGCTAAAATATATCAGATGCACATAGCTCCTTTTAGTGGCCTGCACATAGCACCATTTGACATTCCTGAGGGTAACTTCATATTGAGGGCAATCATTACACTAGAATTATGGGTAGCTTTGTGTCTTGAGCAGAAATTAGAAGGACAGGTATACTAAGGCATACAAAATGATGCAATATAATGCAATTGAATTGAGTGGTAAAAGAGTATTCAGTTTGAAAACAACATCTAAATGTAGGTGTTTCCATGTAGGCACCAACAGGTGTTATAGATGTCTCTGCTTTCACTGTGGCAATTGGAATCTGGAGGATAAAGTAGCTGATGCTGCCATAAGTTGCCCAGTGGCATCTAGCTATGGACTGTCTATATTGGGGTGAGGTGAATAATTTTCAGGACTCTACCAGCCAGTGATAAGAGGTTTGGTATAATTAACCAAACAGACATCTAGTACCTTTTCAGATTATTTCAGTTTGCTGTTTCAGAGGAGTGTATGTATTCAGTCTTTTATGTCAGCTCCATGTAGAAGTCTAAGTTGTTCTAAAATGGCTCTAAATGAATTTGTTTGGGTAATTGAAATAAATGCAAGCTCTTTGACTATAATGACAGCTTAAGAACATGTAGAACATGTATGTGCAGACACACATAAAGCCCTAAGTGGAGATATCTTTATCTCAAGTCCTTCTGATCTCACAGATTTATTGCACCAAGTACAATAGTGTATAAGTATTTTATTTTGATATTGAAACACTAAATAAAAAAGAAGAAAAGCTTCTTTTCTTTTGTTATGTGCTGCTTGTAGTACTCCACAATATATCATCTAAGGAAACTAAAACCACCTTCAATAGGCAAGTGCTGGATGTCTCTCTTAACCTATCAGGAAAACTGAGACACTGCCTTAGTTCCTTATGGACAGATATTTTATAGTGTACAGACTGTGTGTTGGCCCTAACTAAGATGTTTTTTCCATTTAGATCTTGATGGTTTTGGTTCTATTTGTGCACATTCAGAGTGTTTAGTTCCATATAAACTAACAATAAACTTTCATTGTATGTAAGTGAAAAGCCTACTGTTGGGAGAACTGTAGTCCACAGATTGAAGGAAGCTTTATCCACTTCTGCTTGGTGCTGCTGAGGTTGGTTCTGGAATATTGGTTCCATTTCTGACTTCCTTAGTCTGGAGGGATGGGTACAGAGGACCTTGAGAGGTCCACTGGATTGTAACCAAGACAACCAGAGACTAGAGGTTGTGAGCTGTGGAGCGCAGTGCAGGTAGCTGGGCTTGTTTCGTTTGGGGACTTACAAAGATGATTGTGCTGAATTGTTCTGAGAAATGCCAAATGACAGGAAAAAAAAAAAGCTAACAGCCATAAATTGTAGCTTACAAAATTCAGGTTGGACTCTTCTGGTGAAAAAGGTGCAAAAGTGCAGTGCTGGAAAAGGTTGTTGTCCTGGGTTCAGCAGTTGCAGTCAGTTTTTCTTCTCTTTAGTAGCTTGTGTTTTGACTTAA
>NDXB01004630.1:8690-69072 GCA_002631895.1 Agapornis roseicollis
AAGCTAATAAAGGAACAATTAGATTCAGATTCTTACTCACTGAAGCCAGGGAATGGTGACGCCTATATAAAACAGCTCAATACCAACTCTGGGTTTTTAGATGACTTTTAAAGACACTTTGATGCACACAGTACACCTATTGGTGATCTGATAGGTAAGAGTGGGAAAGAACTCCAACTCAATAATGAGCATCTGGGAAAATACCTACAGACAGCTTTCCTTCAAAACCTTGTCAGCTGGGGAGGAGGTTAAAGGTTCTGTGACAAGTTGGGAAAAGGAGGATAGGACCAGCTGTTTGACACTGACATGCTAAGACATTACCAGCCTCTTTGGATTCAACCTCTGAAAGGGAGAAACAGATGATAACTGGTATCTGTCCTACTGACTGTGTTTCATTCATTTATTTCTTGGCTTAACCTGCGTCTGCATTATTCATTTTAAAGCATAGCTGACCAAATGTTCCAATTCTCTTGAAAAAAAAAATAAATATTTTCTTAGTCAGTTGTAACAGAGCAGTCCTCTAAGCACAGAAGTTCTCCAGGCTCTGTTCTACTTTGAGTTTTCTGGTCTCCGAATGTATTGCATTGTCAAGTGCTTGGAAACCACTTTGGAAACAAGCAAACAAAACAGATAAAAAAATAAAAAATATTTTTGGCCCGCTTTCTGCCTGTAGTCTGATCTGCCACTCACAGCCCTCCAGATTAGATTTAAAAAAGTCTGTGAATTGAGGATCAGTGGCCACACTATTACGCCTATGCTTGTGCTCCACAAGCAGACACCTCAAAAGAAACAGTTAAAAAGTCAGCTTATACAATGTTTAGGGAAAATGCAAATGGCGAATACTAGATAAAACCATGAAACCAGTAAAAACATATATATTAAACATAATAGAAGAAACCTGTTTGTCAATAAATTTTCTCAAGTTACAATTTGTTTTTTTTTCCACAGTTAAAGGTACCATTATAATAATTTACCACTAAAAGCTCTCAAGGAAAATCACACAACCAAAGCATTGTAGAGAATGATGGCAGACTGCACTTCTGGAAATACTGAACAGCTAGTCACCCCAAATACGGCCAGGCAGAAGTGAGGGTGCTAAATATGCGCCTAGATCACTACCTTATTGCTAAAAGAAAAATTATTCTGCTTAGCAGGTGGAGAAGGCTCAGTTTACTTGTCTCTGCCCAAAGATAACTAATTTAATCTTCAAAGTGAAAGAAAACACGCTTATATCCAGATAAAAATGCATATATCAAATTACACATCCTACTACTGCCAAAAGAAAGCTTCCAAAAAAATTCCCCTATCTGAAAGTCCATGCCAGAAGTACACATTTCTGGGAAACCAAGCAAACTGCCAATACAGCTGACAGTAAAGACAATGAACACAGAAACAGGAGATGAATTGGTTTTCCATAGGACAGTTTTGCTGACCCCACAGCCTTCAGTCTTTGACTTTAAAGCTAGCTGAGTAATAAAAAAAAAAAAAAAATTGAAATAGAATTAAAAACATTTATTTGAGGGGGCTTGGCTTTGTTTCAATTGAGTACATTCTTCCGCCTCCTTAAAAAAATACCCAAAGTTGAGAAAAAGATCTCTCTTTAGTAACCTAAATGCGGGCTTTCCCTCTCTGTTTTATAACATGGCACCATTTCAAGTTATAAAAGATTCGCAGGACATGAATCACTAAAACTTGTTTATAAATGAAGGCTGAATCCCATTTGGGAATCTGACTTTTCCCAGTTCTGAGGAATTAATCTAAGAATCTGCTACTTCTCTTTCCAAAAGCTGATAAAATAATTCAAGTTGCCTATCTGCACCAAATGCACTCTCTACCTAATCTGCAGCAGAGGAAAAGGAAACAAAGACAGAGTGTTAAGATATGTAAATGTGTAGGAGTGCACAAGGCCAAATTTTCAGTCCTTTGAGACAAATGTTGTTTTGTTGAGTTTTTTCATTCAAGCATGAGGAGAAAAATTCCGTCCTCATTGCTTCCTCCAGCCGCCAAACAGCAGTGTCATCTCTGAGGTACTGGGAAGCCCCCACAGGTACCTGCTTCTGCTCTACAAGGTGAGGTGAAATGGCAGGGTGCAACATACAAGCTTATTACCAAGATTGACACTTCAACAATTTATTTGCTAAGCCCCTGGTCACAACCACCATGTCCCTGTTTATCAATAAATTTTCTCAAGTTACAATTTGTTTTTCTCCACAGTTAAAGGTACCATCATAATAATTTACCACTGAATGGAACACTTAAAGCTCTCAGGGAAAAGGATTATATAGCACACCACCAAAACATTGTAGAGAATGATGGCAGGCTGCATTTCTGCAGCATTTGCACCCCAAATACAGCCAGGCAGAAGTGAGGGTAAAGCAAGAAACATCACCAACAAGATCAAAGGTGCACACAGCTCCTTTCACCTGGCTCAGAGTCTTAGGCCAATGCGAAGCTGCACCTGCTTTCCAGTATTTCTAGTTCTTCCCTTCTTCCTATCCCAGACTGTTAAACATGATGGAAATACAAACAAGCAAGCTGCAGACTGGGGGAGCTGGTGGATATTTCCAGGTAGCAATTAGCAGGAGAAGCACCCTCACCTGGCAAAGAGATGAGAGAAAACTCTTTGCATGGGTTTTCTTCATTTGGGAGCGTGACGCATAAAGACTGCATGCAGGACAGGGAACAAAAAGGTTTCAAGTCATTTGCTTAGGAAATCTATGAGCAAGCACCACAGTTCAAGAGTGATTTTACGAAAGCATTTAGTACTTGTAGGACACTACAACACCCATACATAAGCAGAAACTGAAGCCCTTAGGACTTGTGTTTGTAAAGGAAATATACAGAAGAAGCAGATGTCAAATACCTTAACCTTAGCAATGGGTATAATTTTGAGAAGCATTTGGAAGGCATAGTGGAAGACTCCTTTAGGTTATACATTTCAGCTAAAAAAGAACCCCACCAAACAGGACCAAGTCAGGTGGTTTATAGAGGCAATTGGGAAGAATATCCCTGCTGGGACAGCTGGGCTGGAAACAAAAAAGCAGTACAGTGATACTGAAGGGGCAGAGCCGTCAGGCACAGCAGTGGACCGAAAGGTTAGAATAAGGCAAAGAGACACAATAAATCAATGATTTATATTCTACCACAATGAAAACCGAATTTATGAGGAGACATTTTGGCGGTTTTCAAGCTAAATATACATTTTGCACATGTTGCCTTTTGTCCTTACTGAGTTACAGTTGTTTTCAATTAAACTGTATGCTAATTTGAAAACCGTTAGTCCTACTGATGCCATTTGCTGCTCACTGCCCAGCATACACAATGCAAGAGTGGAACCCAAGCCAGACATTGCGTTTGACATGCCTAGTGTGAGACTTCCAGAAGAACAAAGTCACTTTCAAAAGAAAAATGGGTGTCTAACTCCTGAATTTGGACATCCTTGCCCATATCAATTAGAAACCAAGCACATGGTTAAATAAAAACACATCCATTACTACTGGAAACACAGCACTGCTCTACAGATGGCAACAACAGAAAACAAACTCTTCAGAGAAACACAATCAACCCTAATACTACCAAAATACATTGAATGTGTTTGGGGATATCTACAAGTCTCTCCACGATTTATTGTTGTTAGGTATTAGGCAAATGTTATTACAGATTACTCTCTATGCATTATTAGACATCAGAAAAGGCACGCTGGAGAAGCTGGCACTGCAGTCCAGTAAAGGTTGACTTCATTCTTCAGCTATTTCCTCAGTTAGGTCCCTCCAATAAGCTGCAGTTTCATCAAGCTTGTAAGGACACAGTAAGCTGAGACCTCACCTCCTCATTCTGGGTGAACTGAACCTGGGCAGCATGTTCAAAGGTTACTGCTGGGGTAAGAGGACAGACAAAGCATTATCAGATAAGCCTGATTTCCTTAGGAAGTCAGCTCAAATTAACAAGCACAGATTCTTCTTCCACAGAGGTGCAGATGGGAAACACCTAATCATCTGAACAAAGAACAAAGTAAAGGGGTGAAGGTTAAGGGACACTGCTGGCCAAAAGAGAAATTTCAGTCTTCTCGGCTATTGTGCTCTGCAGCAGAAGGAAATGGCTTCAAGTCATTTACACACTTGTATTTTAACCCATTCAAAAAATTATCTTGATACTTACTACCACTGGCAAATTAATCCTGCAATAAGGTGAAGGATTCAACTTATGTATTTGCGTAAATCTGATACAGCTACACACATTTCCTGATATGTTTGAATTTGGTGACCTCATGGTCGACACACTTCCTTCAATTCTTGCGCTTTGCAATGCAGCATGGAACAAGTACACTGAGCAAAGGCACAAAAGTCCATTTACTTTGCATAAATAAAAAACACGTCTTATCATGAATGCTATGGCTACCCACTATGCCTTTTCAATACTTAATACAGGTACAAAGCATAGAAACAAATGTACCCACATTTTTTGCCATGCACAACCTAGAATCATATGAAAATACACAGAGAGGTTTCCCACTTCTCCAGTGCTTGCTGTATTTTACTGATAAATAACTGAAATAAAACATAAACCAAATATTCCAAAACACATTTCATCTGTGGGGAGAGGGGCTACTGTTACTTTGTGTGTAGCTATCAAGACACTGTATCTTCAGAGGAAAAAGTCATTTGCCCACATTGGCAACTGCACTTTACTCTAGCTTGAGGTTCAAGGGCCAGACCGTTTCACTCAGACTTTACAAAGAGGACTGCAGAGAAATATAGCTGTTCCTAAGAAGAGTCATTATCTACTTAATTCTGCCCCTGCTGGTTCTCTTCAGCTAGTATGTCCTTATGAACTAATGAGGACATAAAGAAGCTGACCTTATTAATGAAAGAGTTTATTTTCCTTAATCTGGCAATGTCCAAAATTTTGAACTATATGACCTTTAATCTTCTTTCCATCACAGGAAAAGCCTATTTAGTTTTATAAGAGAACACTGATAATTACTGAAGCAAATCCAAGTGTGTTTTTTTTAAACAACCGGCAATGACCTGAGGGTTGGAATCCTTCATTGTTTACAATGAAACCTGTGGTATTTGAATTATTTTTAAGGTACAATGAACTAAATCCAAGGAAAGTCTGTCTTTATGTGTACAAACAGCATATAAATAGATCAAATGCTGAAATGTGGCTCTCACATTAAATAATATATTGAGAATAACAAGCAACAGTTGTGCAATATCCTTTTGGAGTGAATGTAAGGAATGAGAGTCACTTACGAGAAATAAATTGATTTTTTAGTAATCAAGGGAATGGCAATTCCTGAAACTATAGATCTATAGTTTCTGATAAATTCACATTGTATTAATCTTTCTTGAGACTTTAAAAGCTCTTATGCCCTGCTGTATTTACCCTCTTAATAAAAGTACCAGACACGTCACATGAAGATGTACTACAGCATGTTACCATGCACAGACTACCCTTCCACTGGTGTGAGCAACTATTTTCTTCTTTGTTCCACTCCAAGGTGGGCACTCAATGCTGCCATTCCCCTTTCTACCTCTCCAAAGAACAAAGATCTATAATGGAGTATGACATTATCAGAACAAACTTGTCCATATATGACAGTTGGCATTTATTTCTCTCACATACTGTTTGAGTTGTACCTTATTCTTCCCTTTCTGTCCGTCACGCCCCCAACTTTTCATTTGCACATGTACATCCATATATTCCTTTTAAGTTGGCAATGTGTAGGAAATCATAAGAAATACAAATATTGACTTCTATAGTTTATCTGCATCATAGCTGGACTCTTTCCTAGTTAACTTTCTTAGACACAAGAGAGACAATTGTCAGGCTAAAAGAAATAAATATCAAATCTTGCACTTCTGTGTGCGTATACACAGACAGACATACTGGAAACTAAGACTCAGTCTCTCATACACATGTGGCTTCATGATACCAGTACCCTTTCATTTTCTTGCAGTTCAGAGCCTTCATTGGAGCTGTTGACTCAAAAGACATGCAGGCACATGTAATCCTCCTTGTCTGCTCTGCAAAACTCACAAAGGTCTCCAGGTTCCTGCAAAGGACTTATGGTCCACTTGTGGATCAGTTCTCATAGCAGCACAGCCAGCAACAGAGTGGCTCAACATAAATTGATTCATTCATGTTATCCTTTCTATGCCTCTAAGAGACTTTGACACCTCCAGAATACAATTTCAGGTCAGTTTTAGTGTACTTCTCCGTATTATCCTGAGTTCTACCAATATGCAGCACTTGCGTAACTGAATTGCCCCAACTGAAATGCATCACTTATTGCAATGCCAAAGGTACAAGATGCAATTTTTTTACAATTAAATTAATATGTGGTTTTCCTTTCAAATAATTTAGTCAGAACATTGCTTTAAAAGTAAACATATAAAAAACTTGAAATTTCATTTTCAATTTCCGCAAAATTCAAATCTGATTCAAACATAGATCTCACAGTCCACAATAGTGAAAAAGATGCTAAAAAATTCTAAATTTATTCAGAATACACCAAATGATAAGTTTACATCTTGTCTGTAGGTTGGATTTATCTATCTTAGAAAGTTTCTTGGGTTTGGTTGACTTAAGTAAGCTTGCAAGCTCTTCAGCTGTTTCATGGAAGGTTACAGAATGGAAAATACTACAATTAAGTACTTTGCAGGGGAATAAAATACTTGAGCAAACCCTGCACCATTAAAATAGTGCTTAGCAAAAGGAAAAAAATCAATGAGGAGCTGAACATCTTAAAATAATAAGCAAGAGGGATAGAACCTATATCTATCATTTTTATGGCTGTAAAATAAAGCAATACTTTTCTGTCATTCCTTTCAGAACTTAGCAAAAGCAGTGAATTAAGTTCCTGTATATAACCCAGCAGCAAGTGCTGAGACAGCACTGTCTGTAAGGCTAATGGTGCTGCACCTCATTTAAAACTGAAAGCAGCTCATAGAAAAGTGAGACTGATACTAATAGGACATACAGTGAGTCAGTTCCACAAGTTTCTCCTATCCTGATTCACACTTAGAATAAGAACACAAAACAGAAATTTTCAAAGCCACGTCTGCACTTCATCTCACATCTTCACATCATTTTCACATGACCATTACTATGTGACCCCTAACTTGCATCTGCCTCTTCCCCCTCAATCCTCCCTTGAAAGCAAGACTCTCCTGAAGATCTCTTTTTCTTTTCTTTCTCTTCTCAAGGATGACTATAAAAAAGGGCTGTGTAGAAGGAAAAACAACCCTGGATTTTACATATACAAGTCATTCCAACTTTGCTATCTCTGTTTAACAAGGTTCTTCCTTCCTGCTATTATTAGTAAATCTCATGGTTTACTTCTTCCAGTATTGAGCTGGCATATGATGTACAAAACAAGAAGGATTTCTTACTTATTAGCTTCTATCACCATTAAATCCTGTATACCTACATACTGGCATGAGAAAAAGTCTCTTCCTGTGGAAGGCTGTTCATCATATTTTTCATGCATTGTTGCTGATATGTTTAACATTTTTGTTTCACAACTGAGCAATGAAGCAGCTATTGTTTCCAAAGTGCTGAGCAAGTCCAACTGTAGGAATGAGAGACATGAGACAACTCTCAGTGGTCTCTCTGGTGGCTGCTCTGTGAGGTACCCAGGCATGTGAGGTAAGAAAGCAGGGGTGAAGGTAAACCTACCTGCAGAGAAGAGTTAATTGGACAACTAACTTTTTGGTTAGTTACCAAGAAAGTCATGCTCTGCTTCAGTTTATTTTTTATTTCTATGCCAGCATTTTATTCCTTCCGAAAATTTCTGCTCTTTATGTATCTAATCAAGTCCATCCAGATACACAGTGAACATCACACAAGGCCAAGCATGTTCCTGTAAGCCTACCTGTGTAAACCTGTAGTCTGGTAAAACCTCTGATGTAAATTTCACAGTACAAAATACCAAATTCCCACTTCTTCCCTTTGGAAATCCTTTTCTACAAAAGCTTGTGCCAATCTCACCATGAAGCAGTTCATTAGAACCCACACAGCATTCAGAAACAGCACCACCTCAAACATCTTTGCAGATGATACTCTGCTTTTCCCATTTCTGCAATTTTCCTTATTAAAGAATTATACACTGAAGTAGTAAAAGGATCATACTTGCAAAACATATTTAGATAACAATGCATATGCCTCAGGGACATAAATATTTGACTTCAGAATAATATATACAGAGAGCCTTTGTGAGCTATGGTAGAAGGGACTGGAAACATCAGAGGTACATACATATATATATGTACTTAGATATATATATACACACATACCCATATATATAAAGAATGCAAGTGACAAGTATCTTTTTTTTACCAAATAAGAAAATACAAAATTAAAAAAACAAACAAACAAACAAAAAAAACCCCACAAACAAAAAAACCCAATAATTATCATTAAATATGGTAAAAACTAATTTACATTGCTTTGGAAGATGAGATCAACTGGAGGTAATTATTACTAAAAATTCTTATTAAAATGATCAGTTCATCAAATATCTGTGTTTAGATTGCAGCATTTCATTCATCTTAATTCTCAAGTCCCAGGAAACAAACAGCTAAATGCTATCAGAGATCACCTGCGCACTCTGACAAGAAAGTATTTCAAAGCCTTGGAGTTCTGCTCATGACTAACTGTTGATTTACACAAGATAATAAGCCTCAGCAACCACATATATGAATCTGCTCCTGAATTTGCAAACACATAACTATGTGACTAATTCTATCTTATGAATTAAGGTATGCATAAACTTACATTTGCACTGTTGGCAGCAGCCCAGCTGCAGGAGCCTATGACAGTCTCAGTCCTTAGTCTTCAGTCTGGGAAAGCTGAATGTTAAACTGGGCAGTCACATCAGGCACCTGAAGTACATGAAGATTCATGTATGAATTCTTCATCATGAAGAATGTTACACTAAAGGAATACTGAGAAAAGATGTGGAATTATAAATATCTCTTCTGTTTATATACTTGTGCAGGGAGGAAAATAACACTATTCTACTGAAAGCTTCTTAGTGACCTAATTCTACCAGCAGCTATTGTAATGCTGAGTGCTTGTTCCCATTTCTGTCTGCAGTAATCACTGCCCAAACACCAACCCAGAATTACCTACTGATTAGCAAGCACACACAGCAGGGCAAAAGGATAACAGACAAGAATCTAATGTTTTCAAGAATACATTTTTCACATATTAGCACCAGTTGCACCACTTATTAGTTGAAATAATGGGGAAGCAACTGAAAACATTCAAAGATACATTTCAAAGTATCAGTTATCACAGCTTAAGCAAATAAACACATAAAAGTCACCAAAAGTAAAAGTGTTCACAACTTACTCTGTACTGAAGAAAGCTGCCTTACAAGAGCACTCAAATCTAACAGCACAAGAGAAAGACCAGCTGTTTATTAGCAGTGAAAATGGTTTAAACCAGTACAAAGTCGATTTACATACAGGATCAAATAATTACTTAGAGCAGCTTGAGTCTGAGAGATTGTTTGTTGTTGCAAAGCCTAAAACATTGCAACTATTTAGTTCAACAGGGTAACTTGATCACAGTTCTCAATTACCTACACAGAGAAAGGATTTAAGCATAACCCACAATTTAGGAAATACAACAGTCAAAGCCATGTAGTAGACCTCCACTGAAAAGTGCACGTTGTGAAAAGTAAAGCTAATTAAGTAATGCCAGAGCTTTTCAAGCATGGGATGAATGGACTGAAACAAAAAATAAGATTGGATGCATTCCTAAAAGTAATGATAAATATAGGCTCTATACAAGGGTTCCCACGTTAAAGTTTTTGGTTCACGTTACACCAATGTCAGACTAGATTAGCATAAGTCTTGCATAGATGTCACGTTAATAAGCATTTTAAAGGTGAAGGAAGACAATATTCAGGGGACAAACTACAGAGTCTGAGGTAAGATTTAAAACAAGGTTCACATGATAGCTTGCTGGATTTACATCCAGACTGATCCTGTCATTCGTAACATGGGGCAAATTTGGTCAAAAGCATTTTCTGTCAAAAATTTCCTAGCACATTGAAAAGGAAACAGGCCGATCACATTTAATATGGAGGAGAAGGCTGTTCTATATTTGGAATCATGACAATGCTATTCTAGCAGATGAATTACAAGTTACGTGCCTGGAGACCTGTACACTAAAGACTTCTCATAGCCATGACCTTTGGAAGAGTATGGAGCAGGGGGAAAGAGTGGAAAAGGAAGAGGAACAGACAGACTCTAGAGAACAGATATTATTATCATCAGAACCAGCAGAAACCGTACCAGAAGTAAGAGAGTTTGATATTTATGTCCACCTCACACACACAGTACTTCAGTGCTTGTTGTATGTAACTCAAGACAACATTGAAGTTGACAATATAAATAAATCACACTTTTGTTGTTTTTTCTTTCTCTCTCTTCCTCTCTCTCTGCTCCTAGGATTAAACATTAAAAGCTTATCTCCTTGGTTTTAGCTCCAGAATAGCTGTAAAACCTCAAAGGTCAAACATCTTTTTTGCCGCAAGTGCTGAACTTGATCCAAAACATGAAATATTGTGAAAATTAGTTGTAGTTGGAATACTTATAACTTATATTCACCTTTGGGCTTCAGTGTCTGCAGAAGCCCCACCTATAATATTGACTGCTATAATTTTCTTTGATTTAAGCAGCATTTTTGCCCTGCAGTAATATCATGACCTATTATTTGAGAAAGATATTTTGAAGCTCTGTCCTCACTGATTTTATAGTTAAGAGAGGCCATTAGATCACCCAGTTCAAGAAGGACAAATTTGTGGTCAGCCATGCAAACAGGGTTACATCACATGATGAGCAGTATTGCTGTCTTGGCATATGAGCTTCTGGGTGACCACGTTAGTCCTGTTTGGAAGGAAGAAAGGCTGCCAGGCTACGGCAGGTACCACTAGACAGTCTCAAAAGGCAATTGCCTGCCCTGGCTAGCCCCAGACTGAGCAGAGCCATGCCTCACCTCCCACTTGTCCAAATCTCTCTCTCCTCTGGGATCACCCAGATACGCAGAATGTGCCGTACAACTCTCAAACATGCAAGTAATTTGAAATGCAACTTGTAAAGTTACAGAAAGCATGAACATCTGAGATGCTCAAGCTGCCTGGTGGACTTCACCCTCAGCCCAAATGCTGCATGAGGGCTTGCCTTCACACTGTTTGGGACTAACATGTGGAAGTCCAGACTAGACTACTTTGTAACAAATGGTCCAGGCCACCATCTGGCACCAAACCATCATTTTCTGTGCTTCTTTGAACTCTGTGTTCAAAGTGTTTGGAATGAATAGAAAGTAGTTCTTCGGCTTTAAGCTGAAATGTATGCAGTGCCCAAAGGCACAATGTGGGGGGCAGTTAAGGGCATAAAGCCACCTGGGATAGAACTGGCTTGTTCTGCTTACCATGCTTAGCCAAGCTTGCCATAGGCCATATCCATACCATCCAGAATAAACGTTTAACCATGCTATCTAGTCAGCTGAGCCTGCATTTCCTCTTGGAAAGGAGTAATTGATTTATTCAAGGAGCAGAACTAGCTTAGATGGAGGGCTAAGGGCTAGACATAAACATGTAAGTCTGAGCCAGACTGATAATGTCAACCAGTTGTTCCTTGCACTTTTATTATACTTCTAAGCAACTTGTACAATAATGACAAAACTATGCAAGCATAAGAAGTATTCCAGCATACTTTTCAGACAGTGTTTATCCCCTAAAGAAATCCTACAAATATAATGCTTTAATTTGCATGATTATACACCACAAACTACCAGACAACCTTGATATGAAGCTATCAAGGTTCAGTTAACACACAAAACGACGATCAGTGCAGCTAGAGGTACACAGAAAACAATATATATTTCTATTTTAGTGATACATGTATATTCCAAAAGAAAGTGCTTCTGACTGATGATCAAAACACAGTAAGCTGTACTGGCAGAGAACACTGGTATAATGTGGCTTGCCAACATAAAAGCATGCAAAAAAAAACCAAACCAAACCCAAAAACAGAAGAAAGAAAATATCACACCCCCCTGGTTTTCTCTAACCAGTGTTACTGTACTGTACCACTGAAAGTATTCAGCTGCAAGGAAAATGTTGCAGTGCAAAAGCAACCCCAAGAAAGCCCTACTTCATCTACAATCATTCTATGATCCTATCTACTTAGGAAATTTCAGGACTTCAGGAAACTTAAGGAGGCCAAGGCTAGTTGAAAGGCTGTGCTTTTTGGTCTTGCATGAGGCCACCCCTGAATTGCTGGGTTTACAGGTGAGACAGATGACTCTGCTCCCTGACAACACACGGCCCAAGAAAAGAGAAAGCCATCCTGCTCTCAAGCACACCCCTAACACCAACCTTACAACACAGGGTGCCTGTCCTCTGCTGTGGGCTGTGCTGTGGGTCTGATGTTTGGCAGGGTAGGAAGTGAGGCAGAAGGAATTGCTACAGTGCTGTCCTTGTTTCCATGACACGTGCTTTTATAACTTGTGCTCCCTGAGGTAAAAGGCATAATTTGGACTCAACAGCTGACAACTCAGCAGTTCTCTGCCTGTGGGATAAGGGAAAGCTGCTTCTGTTGTAGCAACAATCTTTGACCCAGCTCCAGTGCCAGCTCCAGACTGTGCATGGAAAGGAGAGGAGACATATGCCCTTCAAAACCTTACACCCTGACCAACATTCATACCAGCGGGTTAGAAGTTATTTTTAGTTAAAGCACTTTCTTCTTGCAGTGAAACCTGCTACTAGGAGTGATTCCAAGGGACAGCAGCAGGGAAAGGCAGACAGCAGCAAAGTGGCAAAAGCCCCTGAGAATTTCTTGCTTGCAGGAAGTGCAAAGACTTTACTGACACATGGCAGGAGGGCTCCCACAATCTGCAGATTTAGGGATTGCGCATTTTCCATGGGAGGAAGGACAGCAATGATCAGCAAAAACTAATGGTGTATACCAAAACCAGTCCCTGCGTATTCTCAGTGTCAGATCAGAACCTCCAGGTATCATTCATTCTAATTGCCATCTTCTAACTTGTAAGTCAGTAAGGCAGGCATTGAACATGGGAACCTCAGCATTTGCTGGTGATTTGTATCTTAGCTGCCCCTTTACCCCCCAAAGGCAGGAAGAAGACAGCTCTGGCCATCTAGGAATTTCTATGGCCCTGATCACTTCTATCCTAATGACTCTGGAAAAGATTCATAAGATTCTGGAAGATGACCCTTGGAGATGATTAAGCACCCATAAAAAACAAACTTTTGATGCTTAAACAGGGGGAGGAGGGTGGGTGGAAGAAGAAAAAAAGAAAAAAGAAAAAAAGAAGCGATGTGATGATAAATTTTGTAGGCATCAGATGCACAGTCTCATCTTTGACAGGGCCACACCACCTGCCTGATGCTCAGACACTCAGGATTCACAAAGCAATTATTCCCTGCCTGTGCCTGCTGATAAAATCTGTACAGAACCACAGAATCCTCAGAAAAAGCAGAAGCCTCAACTTTTGTTTATAAAGACAGAGCCAAAAAAATAAAGCAGCAGTGTGCTCCCTTTTTGTACAGCAGCCCAGCCACTGCAGCACTCGCTGGGGTGCTGAAAATACCTCTGACTACCCCAGAGGCTACTCAAAGTAACAGACAAGTCCGGATCCAGCCTTTCTGCAGATGCCATTTCTCTCTGCAGCTTAAGTAACCACTGACTTGGAGCAGGACTCCATGCCCTTGTGAGAGGGCATTTGCTAAAATGAGGGACCATGGGCTCCAGATCCTGCTCCCAGGGATTACTTATATCTTCCACATAAACTTTTTATGGAATGAAATACATCAACTAGCTTTGGCACATAGAGCACAATAACCTCTCAAGGCTTACCCAGAAGTAATCTGTTTTTCTTGGTTTTAGACAAAACCTGAAAATAAGTCATAATTAAATCTCAGGGAGAAGATACACCAAAATATTTGTCATTTCAACTAATTCTAGCTAATTATGATAACAGGAGTAAAACTGACTTTCAGACCTGCTCTCCTTGTCTCCCTGCATGTGAGTAAATGCCTCAGAACAGCATCGCCTCTCAAAGAGCCATCAGTATCTTGCTTGAGCTCTCAATCCCTCCACATATGCAAGTATCTGTAGAGCTCCTTCCTCAGACCTTCTCTTTTACTCCTAATTAATCTCTTCTCTATCTCAACATCAGTGTGAATCTAAGATCCTAGTGTTTCTACTGCAACCTAGATCAATATTGGAAATAGAAAAAGACTAACTACAATAAGTTCCCTGATTTTTTCTGTCTTTCCCTCCATTACCCAAAAGCTGCTTTTCAACAGCTGAAATAAGCTCATTTCAAGATAATATAAACTATAATTTAGAACTCTATCAGACCATTTTTGATTTTATCCAACACATACATCAACACAACAGGAACTGCTGAATTTAGTATTTTCTGCATTCCTCTGCACATTAGCACACAAAGTAAGTAGGAAAGAACATCATTTACCTGGTTACATCATCTATTGGGTCATTTGCAGAGAAATGTAATCCATCTGCATCAGCCTTGTGATGTGCCACACTTCAAGATAGAGTCAGTATTTATAAAAATCTAGATTGTTTAAGATTGCCAGGCACTTTCTTCTTGGTGTATTGTTTCATCTTTCAGTTGGAATTCTTGCTAACATACTGAATTTAAATACTTCTTCTCATAAAGTACAAAACTTGCTGCCAGTCACCCACTGGTCTGAACAATCTAATATTAATGCTCTAAAAGAGCTGTTTCTAATAGGCTTCTAGCATTACCTATGGATATTAATAAATTCAGATTTTCTTTGAACATTTACTAAAGCCCTGGGCTGGATGATGTTGAAGCAGATGTGACCTTATAACCACGTTCTTAACTCATCAAGAATTTGAAAACTAAAGCCCCATGAATTCTCTCCTAAAGTAGCAGCAGCAGTCTTGCCACCTATGAGAATACAGTTCTCTCTCTTTCTTGGAGAGCACCTCCACCCATACAGCTGTTCCTGCGTATTCCTAACTTGCCTTTGGCAAGTCTGTGAGAATGCCCTCACCTAAAGGTTAAGTTCCTTTCCTCATCAAAGCCATAAAGGGATTTTGCACAATCTAACTCAAAGATAGTGCTTGCCACTGGTTGCTCTAAATGACTATAGTGATATATTCGAGAGTGCACAATGGAAATTGTTATCACTTAATAACGCTGATAAAAGTTTGAATAGGTGAAACAGTGATAAGATGAAAGGATGCCTAAACTGAGTAAACAGAAAGCAAAATCAAACAAAATCAGGTGACCTATTGAATGCCTAAAAGCTATATTCCAAACCAGCTCCAAGGTGGTGATTTTTATGTTCTCCATTTGTGGACTTTGGCATAATTTTGTAGTTTAGATACATAGCCCTGCAGCTCACTGACACTATGCTGTCCTTTCTTAGTAGCCTCAGCAGTCCTCTCAGAAGTAACCTTCAGACCTCATCAAGCTACCCATGCCAAGTAATACCACCCAACTGCAGATGTGGCACTACCTGTTTTGTGGATTTACTCCCTGCATGTGCTTCTGTCTGTTTCACATCCTAATCCTTACCCTCATCAAACATAATTTTTGTTTTGATTTTGATTCACACTGGGGTCAAATTCAGGAGATTTCTATGTGCATGCTTACCTGTATCACCAAAACCGTACAGAAGCCAACGCTTATCTTTATCACCAAAATCATACAGCATACAATGGTTGAGAAGTTAAGGACAAGCACAAACTTTCTGCAGATCAAGGCATTCATGCATTCTTCTCTACAAGATGTGCAAAACTCTATATAAAAGCACATGTGCACTGCTGAATCTACACTAAACAACATACTGTCTCAGCTGGCATTGCCACATGATGATTTGAGAGGGAAGATGGCACGACATGGACTTCAATCATCCCCACAGCTACTAGACCTGCTAAATTCAATGGAAAGTCCAGATTCATGTTATGGAGCTGAAATAAGGGTTTAAGAATTTAAAGTAAGGAATTTTACAGTAAGGAAAAAAGTCAAAATGGACTTCCAGGTGAGATGTCAAAGGCAAGTCACATTGTCTTAGGAAACAAGCTGAGTTGCAAATACAGCAGAAAGCTGCCCAGTGCCTGCGCTTTCCTGAAGGGAATTTGACAGGACATGGCCAGCTCGATTATGGAATTTTAATATTTGTCTGGTTTTGCAATGGATATGTTACGCGTGAAAGTCTGTGGAAAAGAACAAAGCGACAATTACTACATAAAACCTAACAGCACTAGATGATTACAGTACCTACTCAGACCTTTACTACTATTTATAGCAAAGTTTCCAGGCACCCACCATTGATTACAATTTAAAAATGAAAAGCCATATATATCACCAATTCTTACTGAAGCCACACAGAACATGCCAGCACAATATGCCCAGTTCAGATTTACTTACGTTGAATTTTAACAAGGGAATGACGTTCTTTCTAGAACTACCTCAGAGGCTCACAGAGATCTTTTTTAAACGCAATCTCTGAACACATTAGAAATTCAATCACTCAAAATAGACACAGAAAGCTGCTATTGCGCTGGTGTTCCTCTACAGCCAGCACGCAACAAGACGTACAGCATGCCTGGATGCTCCCCAACCGCGTAAGGGGCTCTGGATTACCATCCTAAACTCCCCCTCTTTTTTGGAGGGGTGTTACTTATTTCAAAATAAATGTTTAAAAGCACGAAAAGAGGTATAAACGTTATTTACCCGCCGCTCAGCTCTTGAACCGACCAACCTGCCGGCCAGCAGAATGAGCTGTTGACAAAACACAGCCTCTATTTAAGCCGCAGGCTCCGGCCAGCGGCACAGAGGAGTCTCTGGTCTGCCCCTCGTTCTCCCAGGGGAAGCAGCCGCGGTCCCCGCTTGCACCAGCTCCGACCCCTTCGCCACCTGCCCCAGCCGCGGCCCAGCCCCGACCTGCAGCGAAGCAGGGAAGCGGGCGGGGGGGGCGGGGGTGTGGAAACTGCCCTTGGCCCCGCTGGGCCCCAGCCGGGCTGTCAACCCCGCCTCTGCCCCTCCTCGCCGGCACCTCCCCGGAGCGGACAGAGGGATGGAGGGATGGAGCGGGCATCACGCTCTCGGCCCGCTCCCTCCCAGGTGCGAACGGGGCAGCCGCCGTGAGAAACCGCCCGGCCCCGGGGCCCGGCACTCACCCGCCGCAGCCTCGCCGTGCCCAGCGGCAGCCTCATGCCGCAGGGGGTGCGCGGGGCTGTCCGCGGAGCGGTCCCGGGCGGCCCAGCTCCGGCTGGCAGCAGTACGTAGCGCCGACAGGAAGGAGGGATGGAGCCGGGGCGAGAGGGCGGGAGGGAAAGAGGGAAGCAGGGAGGGAGGGAGCGATGGAGGAGAGGGGCTGGCGGGCTGCCCGCGGGAGGAGCCTGAGCCGCGCACCGCCCGGCGCCGCCGCCACCGCCGGTCCTGCCCCTGGGGCATCGCGCCTCCCGCCGCCCGGCACGGAACAGCCCTGCCCCTCTTCGCCGCGGGGGCCGCGCTCGGCTGCGGGCGCGCCGGCGGCAGTTCGGGTTGTGTAGGGCAGAAGCTGTCCAGGATTTCGGGTTGACATCCGCTTTTACAGCCTACGGGGTGTAGTCGGGACGATGTCGTTACAGGTAACGCAGTGAGGGGTGTTTACGTTTGGTCCTCAGTGGGCTGTGAAGAGCGTGCTGCGGGGCTACATGAAGCCATGGACCAGATCTGACGGATTCAGACATGTGACACTGCCAAATATCCTTCTTAGGCAAGTATCTTGAGTATCTCCAGTGCTGCCAACCCTCTGGGGTTTGAAATGGAGGGCCTGGCCCTACAAACCCAGGACATTCTTATTTAGTTTATCTTTGTATTTGCTCTAGTTTTTGAGGTCTGACCTCCAACATTTCTTTGAAGCCACAACAGCTACATGCCAGCCTCTCTTTTAAATTAAACTTCAGATCTTAACAATCCCACAGTCTCAAGAGTCAAGCAATTTAAAAAATATATACCATGAGGCCCATAATATCAGAAGAGTTGGTAAGCCTGTGGTTCCCCTCTTGTTCCCCAGTAAACCACTGCAGAAAGGGGAGAAAGAGTAACTACTCAGTTTTCCTTGCATTACTGCCTACATTTTCCTACAGAGGTTTTCCAAGTTGCTATAAATTGTTTTTCTTAGAACCTAGATGATAAAGAACTGCAAATACATGTATACGTGAAAGTCCTGGGCCAGACTTATGCCCCATCTTGGCTAAGTATATTTCAGGTCCCCAAAGCCAGAGTTTCCTGCTATCCTGCACATTCCCTGCTCATCATAAATGAATACTGGCTATTTTGTAGAGAAGAAATCTTCCAGCATTTCCCCCCTTACGAGTGTTTTTGCTTGTGCAAAGATAATTGAGATTTCAGTGGACAAGCAAGAGACACATGAACCTTGTGGCTAGGTCATGCAGCTGAATGTAAGTCCAGATCTCTACTTTCTTAAGAGCACACTTGACTTCAGGCCTTGTATCCTGAAACAGTTTTCTGTCCATTGACCTGTGTCACTTTCTCAAGAGGAAAGACTAAGTTCTCCTTATACACATATGTTCTTGGGAAAGAAGAATTTTTCTTCTAAACAGCACTTAGACAGAAGCCCTGGGCTGTGAATCCCAAGAAGAGGATGTCTTATCCTGACGCACATTGAAATATTTGTAGCTCCAAAGACAGACAGACTTTAGGAGTTCTTTTAGGGATCTTATATCTGGTAGGTTTAAGCAGCACATCAGTCAGCACTTCACAGTCCCAGATCCCTTCTTCCTTCTGGGAAGGTCTGCTGTATGGCTAGTTCTGTGGTCTAGACTTCAACCCAAGTACCAACAGGTTTCATATATCAGCTGCCTAAGACCACTGATTTTGCATTTAGTGCCCTGTTTCCATTCCAGCGCAAAAGCCTTCCTGCCCCTCTGTCAAGGCTGCAGTGAAACTGGGAATATTCATAGCACCAGAAAACTTGAGGGGAAGGTGACCATTTCACTGTACATGACTTATCCAAGGGAGGACTGCCTCCGTCTTGCTCTTTCTAGACCTCACTAGTTGGAGCCTGGTTCTTTCCCTAGAGTCTGCATCCAAGGCTTAGAAGGACAGAGCTTATGCCTGTGCCCTGGATGATTGACCAACAAATACAGGTTTCCATCCACGGAAGCAACACAAGAACTTTCTTTCAAAGGCATTGAAAATGTTAACTGAAATTGTGCCACTTTTATTTCCTGCAGTTTTTGTTATTTCACCTGTAGTAAAGGCTCACAGTAATACCACTTGTCAGGAAGCTGTGTACCATGGACATGGTACCCTGTGTACTATGAGTTATTGTGGAAGATCTAGCTCATTTTCTAGATGTTGAAATCAAGCAATAACAGTTTTTACTGTTTTCTCTTTTTCTCTACTCTGGTTCTCTACTCTGCACACGTGAGACCTCACTTGGAGTATTGTGTGCAGTTCTGGTGTCCCCAACATAAAAAGGACATGGAACTGTTGGAACAAGTCTAGAGGAGGGCCACAATGATGACCAGGGGACTGGAGCACCTCCCATGTGAAGATAGGCTGGGAAAGTTGGGGTGTTCAGCCTGGAGAAGAGAAGGCTGCGTGGAGACCTCATAGCAGCCTTCCAGTATCTGAAAAGTACCTACAAGGATGTTGGAGAGGGGCTCTTCACTGGGGACTGTAGTGACAGGACAAGGGGTAATGGGTTAAAACTTAAAGAGGGGAAGTTTAGATTGAATATAAATAAGAAATTCTTTCCTGTTAGGGTGGTGAGATGCTGGAATGGGTTGTCCAGGGAAGTTGTGAGTGCTCCATCCCTGGCAGTGTTCAAGGCCAGGTTGGATGAAGCTTTGGGTGACATGGTTTAGTGTGAGGTGTCCCTGCTTATGGCAGGGGTGTTGGAACTAGATGATCTTAAGGTCTTTTCCAACCCTAACTACTCTATGATTCTATGAATTAGCAAGGAAGCTTCCCTACAATTCACAGATATTCCATACAGGAACTGAGGAAAGAGTTGTGGGTTGGATTTTTGTAGGAAGGAAAATGTGATTGTGAAATTAGAAGAAGCTGCCAGGAGAAATCAAAAAAAGGGTAGTTCCTCAAGTTACTTTAAGGTTTTTACATTGTATTAATGATGCAATTTTTAATGGCGGAGTTGGAAGTTAAGAAAATTTCTAGATCTGATGCTATTTAAGACAAGCCTGCATAGTACAAATTTCAAAGTGATAAAGCTACAGGTGGTTGTTACCAATTATCTCTTTTTTATGGAGTGAAATATGCTAATTTTAATATAAATATAGATAAATGACTCTTCTATTTACCCTACTACTTCTCATCTGCAGAAAATATGCTGTCTATGCATCCTGTCTCACCATGGGACCTTCCCTGTAATATATCACAGCCACTATATTTTATAAAGAATCTTCTCTGCATGTCATACATATATGCAGGACATTTATTTTGTTTCCTGCCTTATCTCTGGTTTCCAGAAAACTGACAGACAGATGCTGGAACACACACTATGTCTTTGTGTCATTGATTTTAACAGCAGCAGGGCTGTGCCTTTCAACATTGATGTTTTGGGGCAGTAAGACCCCTCTTTAGGTTTAAGTCTGTCCAGATAGTAGGTTAGTTTTAGTTTACCTTAGATTATCTCAGTGCTTGGTATTACTTAGAGAGCAACATATCTCTTGCCTAGGTCAGAAAAACTTGTTGTGGCCTGTAAGTTCTAAATGAAAGTGAGAAGCCCAGCTTTCATTAATGAGAGTTTCCTGGAGCCATTTAGTCTTGTATTTAAGGGTGTGTTGGTTATTTATGGCAGAGAAAAGGAACGGATGTGTTGATGTTCTGGAACTTTTCCTTTGTGCATTGTTTCCCATTTCACAGTTGTATTTGGCACCCACTTTCCTACACTTAATAAAGAATATTAAAGAACTTCCTTTGCTGAGAAGTTGTGCACACATTTTACAAATCACACAGTTCAACCAGAAGTTTGAGAGGTAGTACTTCTACCAGCATTAAGAAACACCAGAGATTGTAAATATATAATACTGCCAGCAAAGGTTTGCCAGAGATTCTTTTTATGGATGATCTATTCCTGTTTTCTTACAAAAAAAGGTATTATATAATGCAACCCACAAGGCAAATTTGAGTCTGACTGAATGTATTCAGGAAAGCCAATAACAAAACTGGCTGTGATAAGAGCAAGAGTAGTCTCTGTTTATGCCAAGAATAATCTTGAGTATTGTGGATAGTGCATGTGTTTTGGTGCACTCACAAAGCAACAGCTCTTTCCTATGAGATCTCAGTGGAAGCATCCCTGTGTTGTCAAGCTGGAGCAGAGCTATTCTTGGAAATGAGTACACTGACCCCAGAGAAATAAACTCCTTGTAATTAATATTTTCAAATACAGAAAATTTTGTTTATCATTAGGGACCTATGCTGGTAAATACAGTGACATGTTAGCAATATATTGCTTAAGGGTTTAATTTCACAGTCTCCCCTGTCTGCAGAACAACCATATGGACTATCATGGGTTTTGTGTTTCCAGGGAAAAGCAATGAACTTTGTTCTGCTGACCAGCACTAACATAGATAGTGCCATAAATGTAAAAAGAAATGGAAAAGAAATGGAAAGAAAAACACTACTTGCCAAAAATAATTAAATTGAAGGCACTTGTATTCCTTTCACTGGAAAAAAATGCTATTTCAGATGCCTGAAAAATACATGGTGTGGAAATACTGGATTCGCTACCAGTAATAACATGCTTATGTTCAGCAATGAAGATAAAACTTCTCCTATGTATTACAGAGATGCTAGCAGGTGATCTCATTGCCACACACTGTCAAGTGTCAAGATCTTTGTGTCTAAGTAGTCAGACCAGGGTCATTTGTTCATAGGACAGTGGACAAGGGGCACCAGCTGTTTAGTCCTCACTAAATTGGGTCTGTCTTGACTGGCAACAACAATCAGAGCAAGGGCTTTGAACATTTGGTCTTGTCTTGTAGTCTTGATGTAAACAACAAACTCCTCACTGTTCCTTGATGTGACTGCTGTCATTCATGTCATCATGTCCATTAACACTTATTCTTTCCATCCTTGCTCTAATGCAGCTTTTGATGCTTCCACATGCAGGTATTTCCATTCATACTTCATTCAGATGATTCTTAATACTTCAGTTACAAATGTCTGCACTGGCTACAGTGGTCCAAGTCCTGAGAATGGACCACTGCTGAAGTTCCTCTGCTAAAGCAAACTACATGCTGTAACCTGATTAGCAGTTGCAGGTCTGCTTCCCAATCCAAACATTTGTGCCATCCTGCAATTGATTATACTGACTGTGAAGTTCACCACGTGCTTAATCATCATGTTGGATGCATCTCATTGCTGAGTCCACAGAGTAGCATGAGAGGTCAGTCTTCAGGTCAGTGAAATAAGATACGGCATAGTTCTTGGAAAGAAATGAAGCTAAATATAAATTTCTGAAGGAACACCAACAAATGGTAACAATCTTACTAACTGTGGAAGGGTTTGTGGAACCAGTCCTAGAATTAAGTCTGCTTTATTGGATATGCAACTGAAGAGGCTTACATTGCAGAGTAGTGGAAGAGCCTAACTACATGACAAAAAAGGAGGATTTATTACAATCAGAAGCCAATTTAAATTTGTAATAGCCAGAGAAACAAGGAAATCTACAAATAAAAGCTACTGAGAACACATCGGATGTTGGCTCCCCAGCATCACTGTATAATAGTCTTGCTCTATGCAGCTTTCAATTATGCTGCTTATTTAGCAATTCTTGTCACTGTATTGGCCCTGTTTCTGATGCCATCCCATTCCCATCAGTCATACCTCTCTGCTCACTAATTTGTCAGTTAGATATTGCCATACTTTCTGTATTTATTCCACAAAGAAATGTCCCCTGTACTACAAAGCTTAGTAAATTGGTACATCAGATTTTCTGTGCACGTGTTCAGGACTGAACATGTCTGATGAATGTCAGATGAATTTGAAGCACCCTAAGCTGTTATGAACTCTAAATGCACTGCAGAGCTTATCTCTACATCAACAGGAGACATTCAAGCAGACTCAGCTGAGCTTCAGTGGATTTTGAATGGCTACAGTTTTCAAAATTCTCCCTGCTCAAATTTTCCAGGCAGCACCACACTCTTCCCACACTGACCATACCCAGGGAAAGAAATATACCTTCTCCCATACTGTCCTTGGACTGAGCTGGAAGCCCATTCACTGCTTGGAACCAAATTCCTATGCATCAACATAAAAGTGGCAAGACAAAGATAGCTCAGATAGAGAAGAGGTGGAGATACATAACAAACATTTCTGAGGAGCACATGAAGTTCTATATTTACATGGTTCATGGCATTCCTCCTGTCATTCTTTCCTTGTTATTTTTTCAGATGTGGGTTTCAATGCTACGTAAGACAGTGCATGAGAGCTTGGGATATTATAGTATTAAAAGATGGGCAAATAAGACACTTTAAGTTGTGATATTGAAGGACGAAATGGCAAAATCTGTTTGTTAGAAGCAACTTTATCCTTTTTGCACCTGACTTCAGAAATATTATTGCTTGGTGTGTCTCAGTTACCTTGGTTAATGACAGTTCTCTTGCAGGCTAATAAAAGGTCTGTATTTGTACATAAACAGAAATTCTAAGTGTAGTGAAGAAAATTATCCTGGCATATTTTAAAGTCAGGTTAAAAGATGTTTTCATAAAAGCAGGCAATTGTTTGCATTAGGTTAAATACTGTAGCAAATTCTGCATCCATTCCAGCAGTTTTCATCAAGGTGGACCTATTTTTGTCCTCTGCTGTGTTCTTCTTTTTATATAAAAACATCTCTACCAATGACGTACAATTCTAACCTAGCAGCCACTTAATTACATGTCTGCGTACATCCTTGTATCCTGCCTTCTGGTGTAACAAGCACATTTGCTTTCATTAGTTTCCAGATTGACAGTAATCTCAATTTGCCTCTGCACATCCAAAGGACCTGCTCTGTCACAGAATGATTTGTTGTAGCATCAGGGCTTTAAGATTAAGCTTCTTCAGGCAGAAAACTATTTTCCATAAAACACTTCTTAGAACATGTGTGAACAGCACTGGAGACTCCAAAAATGTACATACATGCTGAAAAAGGTGCAACAGAGCATGCTGTGTCTTGTGCCCCCATCTTTGCCAAGCTGGCTGTCTAGGCAGCTTCCTTCCCCACTTGGGTCACCTGAGATGCAGAGAAAAACCATCCTCTGAAGCATAGCTCACCACAGAGGCTGCAAGCATGTTCTTGAGAACAGCTACTATGAATGCATCAGGCACAGGCTGAGTTAGTGCATGTATTGGCCTAGATCAGGGGGTTTTGTTCCAGCAGTATGAACTTGAGCATCTATTGCATCCCTTCTTCTGTGATCCTCTATTGCATTCTATTAGTGTAAACCTTTGCACACACCCACACAGTATGACAGGTCAAGGAAATAATCTCTTTTTTTTTTTTATTTTTAATTAACCTCCTCTCAAGATATTTTTAACTGAATAATTCCCCTGCTGTGGATTACACTGAACACAAATATCAATCCACTGGAAGGCTGGTAGGAGGTAGGAATAAACAGGAATAAACAGCCAACAGCAAGAGTTGAAGGAGCACTCCTGCCATGTGTCAAACCACAGTCCTGGGCTCTAGGGTGTCCTTCGCCTGGGGGAGGTGGTGAGTTCAACCTTCAGCTATGTGCCTTAGTCACTAGACTGAAGTGTTTCAGGCATAGCCAGGCACCCAAGAACACAATATAGCTAGGATGCAATAGCTTGGATGGACTGACAGTAGGAGCCTGAGGAAAACTGAGGGAACCTTAGGGAACTTGCCTTTTGTCCATTGTCTGAAGCAACATAGTGACAGTTCTGAGAGCAGAGCCATGTCCGTAATTGCAGAGATCCTTTGGATTCTGCTCTTTGTGAGCCCACATCTCAGCATGAAGGCAATGCTCATCCTCCACAAGCCTCTATAACCAAATAATTTGGGTATCTGCATGGAAACTACCTTGCCTAAGAAGAGTACCTGGAAAATACATCCAGGAAGTCTTCATGAGGCTTCTAATTCCAATTCTGGAGGTACTTCAGTGAAGCCCCAGTAAAGAGGTTTAGTTTTGGCAAGCTGGCTGTTGCAAGCTTCAAGTGCTGACTGCCTCTCCAGCCTGCACCTCTTCCCTGTTTTATGCATGGTGTTACTGTGGAATGCAGCCTGGAGCTGAACATGCATAAGTTACAGGCATAGCAGCACTCAGCATTCTAATGTTCCTCATACTTTGGTTAGGCTGCTAGTTTAAAGAAAAATTTAAAGAGAAATTGAGATCTCATAAAACCACAAAGCACAGGCATGCTCTTTTCTGAATCTAAAATATATCATTACAAATCCATACAGGCATCTAGTGAACAGCCAAAAGGTTCACAGGAAGCAACCTGCTGAGCACAGGGCACTTGTTCTAGCAAAAAGGAAATTCCTGTTGTCTCGTTTCCTTTCTAAGTTTGGCTTTCCTACACAGCTCTGTAAGCTGAAGTTCTGTTGTCTTCCCTCTTTTGATATGCACCAAAAGGCAGCAATTCCACCATGCCTTGTTCTGGACCCCTGGCCTTACAGGTAGTTTTCCTTGTTATCTGTAATTAGCAAGGCTGATGCCAAGGAAGACTCTGAAAGTCTTGACCTTTAAGATGTAGAATGCACACACTCTGTAAAGTCACAGTTAGATGGGGTTTCTTCTGGCTTTTGAGATGATATCATAAACATAAGTCTTTTGTGTTACATCCCTTGCTATTTACTCACAATCCTCAGGCCTCCCCAAATAGCATTTGTGGCCTGAAACCCTCTCTTGGATTTAGACATCAGAAAATGTTCTAAGAGAGAGAGAGAACATGGGAGAAAAAACAGATGCCATCATATGTTGGTGAAAACATCACCTCCAACTACAGAGGTGCTAAAAGTCTTGTTCGGGAAGAGGAAGACCTTGGGTGCAATGGGCAAGGATGATCCGGGGGAACTTTCCCATGCCGACAGGCTGCTCTGACCACCTCATTAGGCTAGAGGGCACTGTCCACTCTGCTTTTAAAGCATGGACATCCCTCAAAAAACAACAGTGAAGTTAAGTTACAGAAGCAGAAAAGGCTGGAGCAGGAGTGAGGGTGATTGTGCAAACAGTAGGTTTTTCCCCTGGGAGGGAGGGGAAAGTGGAAACTTCTGGTCCCCACTCCAGGGCATGCATTTTTTGTGTATTCAGGTGCAAAAGCCATATTTTTTCACACAGAACAGTTAGGCTTGCTGTGGAAGCTGGGAAGAAACTTGCCCATGACAGTCACACTATGATTCACTCTGTCCCTTATTACAGGCAATGACCTTGACCTATCTTGTGCAATCGTACCACTTTCCTGGATTTTAGAGGAACACAACTCTGTATTGAGCTATACCAGAATGGCCTGGTTCCTCCCACAGAAAAGCCAGCACAAGAGAGCCCTGACAGACTTGCTGAGGTTTCCACTCCTTCTACAGTTCAACATAAGCTGTTCCAGTAACTGTTTTTTCTTTAGGGTTCAAGTGGTAAAAACTTCACCAAAGCCTTCCACATCTGGAGGAGACAGGAGCTACAGTAGCCATTGGTATGTGCCAACCAAAGTTCAGCAGCCATGAGAAAAAGGTGATCCACAGGAAGTAAGGGCTGGCTATACCATTTTGAGCTGGGAGCCCAGAGCAGCACTGCCCTGCAGTGATAACAAAGCAGGCATCTCAAATGTGTCCATGTCCACAACTCCAGAGTGAGACTCCAGAATGAGGAGATGCTATATACGCTACACCAAAGACAGTGGTTGCATAAATGTTTGCTATTTCATTGCAAGAAGTGGTTGCCAGAGACTGCAGGCTGGTTGTTGTTATTGCATGCAGATGTGAAGTCTGTCCTGGTAGGGCAGCTGGCCCTGACTCCAGATTTTTCTGTGTACCAAAGTGTACCAAAGGCTTCAGAGAGAATTTGTACCAGTTCACCTGTGGGATGGGTTCCCACAGCTGGTAACAGGAAGAACAAGAATAAAGTCTACTTCCAACAGGAACTATTCAGCGTAGTCACAAACTGACTTAGAAGAGACAGTTTGCAGGACAGTGTTACTTCAAACATTTTAAAATGTTCCATGCTCTTGCCTCTCTCCCTAGCAGTGTTTTGTTTAGGGTTTTTTTCCCTTTTTGTTTGCCTTTCTCCCTCCGCTTTCATTTTATTATCCTGAAGCAGGTTATAGGGCTACTGTTACACTTTTTTACAGAAGATTACCTCTGTGGCCCCAAGAATCATAGAATTTTCCAGAGAGCTACACCTCATTTCATATCGCAGCAGTCACTGGCTAAATGTGTACTCCTACCTTTTGAGATAAACCACAAGCTGCAGAACCAACCCACTGAATAACCTCCCAGAAATGCCTTAAATTTTCTCCTCTAATTGCAGGACTGTACAGAGAAATAACTTCCCCCCTAATTTTATTTCTAAAAGCCAATTAATTATGTTTAAAAGATGTGTGTTAATGCTTGCTCTTGCAAACAAATGTAATTAACGTGTAATTTGTGATTTCACAATTTTACTTTTGAAATTGATGCAAAACACTTTGTTTTCCTTGAGGAAGGTTTTTATGGATGAAATCCTCTTGTTTGAGCAAAAGAGAACCAATACTGGGCAGCTCCTGAAAAAATCTTACTGTTAATTGCTGATCAGTATATACACAGTCACAACCTGACTTACACATGTTACTTTCATTACAAAAGTTAGCTTTCCTTTAGTTCCAGGCTGGTACATTTTCTGTATTCATTTGCTTTATTATTATAAAAATATTCCATTTGGTTTTGCAAAACACAGAAGAGGGAACAATTAACTCTATCAAGGGAATATATTCCACCTTTCTAGTCTGTGGGTTTTGTGACCTTTAAAACCTCCTGTGTGACCCTAATCAGTTCAGAAGAATAAATCTGTAATATCTGAAATACTCTGAAATTACTCACATAATTAAGAAACTGTGCTATTTCATAAGCGGTAGAGGACATCAGTTAATGCTTTTGTATGACTCATTCATCTAGCAAAACCTGAGGTGCTGATGGCTTGTGAAAAGCAAGAGAAGATGTGGAGATCCAGACCTAGAGAAAGGAAACATGTAGAGCTGTCTTAGGCATCAGCATCAGCATCACTGCCTCCCCAGTGCTCTGAGGAGTATGATCCTATTGAAATGATTTTGATGACAAGAGCTTGGAATCTCTACAAAGGACATCTTTCAGTGCTGATCTCACAGGTATGCAAATGGTAGAAAACTGTTTTTCATTTCCAGGTGAAATCACAGGGCTTGGAGTGTGTCAGCATTCTAACAATGTTTATGTAGTTTCCTACCATTTCAGAACAGCAGAACTGAAACAAAAAAATTGTCCACAGAAAGTGTGAGTCTACTGTTACTTTGTAAAACACAAACAAAACCAACAAAACCAAAACAAAACAGTGGTTTCAACTAAGATACTTTTTCCCTATCCCAAAGGTTTGTTAGGAGGATTCTTATGGTATAATTGTGAAGGGCTATATAGCCAACAGACAAATAATCACGAAGAGAAAGTGGCATAGAAATACCAAATGTCACATGAAGTACTTTCCAAGAGCACCTGAGAAAGTCAAACAAGAACTCCTGTTGAGTGCTGGCTGAAAGAAACAGGGAATTACAAACCGTGGAAATGATTCCTGCTCTTGGAGTCTGGTGTACCCTGAGCATACAGGTTTGCTAGGTTCTTTGCAAGTAAACTAAAATACATCACAAAAGGTCTGAGATTGTCACTACCTTCTTCTCTGAATGGGAATAAACTACAATAGCTCGCATTTTGTTAGTTGTTCAAATGGAAGGCAGGAGAGGCCACATTGCTTGGAAGGGTCATATAAAAATATGTAAAATTATAGAACACAAGCATCTTAGAAATTAGAAATATTCTAATACAAAGTATAGCTACTGAGTACTGAGCAGCTGCTCAATGTTCAAAGTGACGTTTCCCTTTTTTCCTAATGGTTACTACTGCAGCCTAAAGAGCAGGCAACCAGCCTGAAAACTTAAAATACACTGGATCCAGTCTTCATCTGCAAATGAGTCTTGTACAAGTATGCAGATTTGAAGAGGTCTGGGTCTTTTTTGTGTTCTTCACTAAAACAATTCATAAATGTCACTGTAATGCATGGCATAAAAAATAATTTTCACAGGTGAGTTCTGTATTGGAAAATAGCATAAAACATGGAGTGGCCAAGGTTGAAAGGTGGAGGATTACTCTGAGGACAACGAACAGGGCTTTGCAAATACAGTGGTCCCCAAAACTTTTTCATAAAATATTGCTGTGTTTTTGTCACCAAGCATAGCCTGGCTGGCATAGACACTGTAAAGAAAATAAGATGATTTTTGGAGGTGATCTGGCACCCACTATTCATATTTGTTTCTTCAAGCACAAATCAGCAGTTTTCAATTGAGATCCTCCCTCTGAAATAATGTGGAAATGCTTGCAAAAGAAAACCAAGTGAGAGGAAGCAGGGAACAAAAGAGGGGCAAATACACTTAAATCCACCTGTCACCAACTTCTGAATACAACCTCTTTCATATTAGAACAAGAGGAATGCATTTTTAAATAATAACAAAAAAATAATGTCCATAATCCATTACTCAATGTGTAACATTCTAAAATATGTAACATTCTGTTACAGAATATGAAGAACTTGATGCACCTCTGGAAATGTCTGTGCAACATGAGGGCTAAAAACCATTTATAAGAATGAGCTGAGGTGCTTCAGCCAGTTAAAACTTTTTCAGCCAAAACCATATTCTTTGTGTCTTCTGTTTGTGAGTTTTAAAGAACACTTTACCAATGACTTCTCCTGAAGGACATAATATGATCATGAAAGGTTTGAGCTCTCAGCATTCAGTGGTGCCCATAAGCTTTTAATTGGAGTCAAGAAAAGAATTACACTGGTGGTTTTCATAGATGAAGGCTTAGAACAATCAAGGAAGTTTTGAGTGATTTTAGATTCAGTGACACAGACAAATGCCAGCTTGAATGTCTGAAAAGCCACATGTGGAGATACGCAAAAAGATGAAACATGGCCTTTTAAGCTACTCATACATGAAGTTTATCAGCAAGATTGTTATAGACAAAGATTTGTTAAATGTTATTTATGCTATTTTATTCATTTTAAAAATAAAGAGAAGTGTAGGGTGTATTTTGTAAAAGCCTATCAACTCACATAGAAATCACTATGTTGACATGACCCTGAACTTCTAAAGGGATCAAAAACATGTTCTGAAGTCCAAAATCTTAAGTTGTTCATTTGTTGGAGAGATGATGCCTACAGCAACAGATCTAACACAGAGGGAACCTCCCGATGAAGCCTGAGTGTGTTCAAAAGCTTCCGAATTATTCCAGTAAAAGTCCTTGTACAGAAAGTTCCAGGTCATTTCTTGTTTACTTGGTGAGCTGCTATAGAAGAGTCACATAGGATTTCCCTAACAAATCACATGTTCTCATATTGCAGCATCCTCGAGCCAAACGCATAGAAAACCTTGAGTAACCTTTTCTTCCTGAATATACACAGGGAGAAACAATCTGTTTTCAACACTTCTGGCCCCTGCATTACATAGATACTAGCCAAATAGTGACCTATTTCAGCATATTTGCTCCTGTACTCTAAACAGCATCTGTATCATTTTCTGTCAATCTTATCCTTAACACACAGTACTTTATAAGCAAGAGGGCCATACATACAGTAACATTACATGAGTGTAGGTTTACAGTTCTGAATATTAGTTTGCAGGAAATTACTGTGTTCCATATGCTGTGAGCTATTTTCCCATGCAGTTAGGCATGAGGCTAGAAGAGGTTAGAAGAGGCTTTGAAAGAGGTTTTGGAAAACCTGGCTTCCAATGTCTGCTTTCTTAGGCACTTCAAAGTCACACAGTGCCTCCACCTTTAGCATCTGGCTGTCGTAATTGGACCTCTGAGCTCTGAGGGCAAGGAACTGCCTTAGGTCAGTGTTCTTATTGCAAAAGATGCGTAAAGGTACCCAATACAAAACATGAACAATGTGGATTTGTCTGGCTTCCTATTAAAACAAGGGAAGATGATGAGAATGATATTTTACATGTGTTAAGTTGGGTACTTGTCAAGAGAAGGGGAGATCTGAATTCTAATGCCTGCTCCAAGGACTGTGTATGACTTGAACCCAGTTACTGTTTCACATAAATACACCTCTAAGCAGGTTCCCATCAGTCCATGAAAGTGCCTCAATTACTTCTTTAAGAGTTCAGGCTCTTATTGGTTTTTTCCTGCTTTACAAGACCTGGAGCCTTTCTACAGAGTGATTTGGCTTTCACTGAAAGAGTGAAAAAGACAGACATCACATATACTGTTTAAGGAATTACATGCCTTATGTATGGAGTTTCCTTGAGCCAAATGAGTAGAACACTTTAGGTAGCTTTATTTTTTTTTTTTCAGTCTGCACAAGAGACAGACGCACTTATACTTTTAAATACCTATGGCACTGAGAATATAATATGTAATCTCAAGAATCACAATAAAAAATATTGAAACATAACTTACAGTTCACACAGTCTTGGTGAGCTGTTGGAAAAATTCATATACGCCTTCCCTTAAGAAGGAAAATATGAGAAAGATTTTCATTCCCCTTGTGAGGACAGGGGATAGTGTACTTACAGCTCAGGCAAAAGGGTGAGAATGGGATGTGAATTTCCAGTCCTGTTTTAGGGACACCAGATTTTTTTATGACAGTTTATTTTCATTGCTGTCATCACAGATTTCTATCCATATTGTCACACGTAAAGCAAGACCTGCTTAAATGTAATATATTCTTTTTAGGAGACTTATCATAGGGTTATTTTTGTTTTCTTCATTTCAGGCAGAGTATGACCGCTTTCTCACTGGTTTGCTTCCACAGATGGCAATAAAAACCATTGCACTAGCATCAGATTGATACTGATAGAATGTATCTGTAAGCATAGCAAGAGATCTCTTCAGGAGTTCATGTTAGAAGTAAACACTTTGTTCAAAGGAAAAAGCTATTTTTGAATCCAGTGAGCTTTGGATAAGCTGCTTGGATTCTGAGGCCAGAAATTTTTCTTCACTCACATAGATTCATTAATTTTATAAGTACCTGCAAAACAGGCATGATTTTTTGTAGGTAAGAAAAGTTGCACAAAATGAAATTTTAGTGATTCATTGACAACAACAGCCTAGATAACAAGTCTGTGGCCACACTAGAGCATAGGTTTGTCTGGCAAAACTAGGCACCTAATATTTATGAAATGAATAAAACCCTGTCTCCTCTGCCATACAATCTTGAAATACATCCAGAACAGAAGCTCTGAACAGGAGCCATGCTGAAAAATATTCCTCCTCTTCAACTAATAGTTTGCAGGCCAGGCCTGTAGTGCATTTCCACAGTGACCTGTGTGCAAGCTTTTCAGTAAAATATATCCTTTCCACATTTGTTGCAATTACAGCACTGAAGAGTTAAGGTCCTCAATAACTTTTTCATTTTTGCAAAGCACAAACTTTGCAAAACCAGAGTATTTTGTTTAAAGGATGTGTTTAGTTCCCCTAAACCAAAAGAAATTAAAGGTTTTGGAAACCATGCCAAGCTCACTGTATAGACTGCACAAACTTTGTGGTTACTTTTGCTTCCCTGGTGACTCAGCTGAGTTGTTTTTGTATTCTTAAAGATTTATCTTCAAACTCACTTTAGCTAGTAGGGTTATATTTAATCAAATCTGGAATATATTTTTCTTCTCTGTACCACTGATTCTTTCCATAAGATGCTAAGTGTTTCATTTCACTCTGTTTTCAACTGCAGATAGAACTTGGAAGAAAACCACTAGTTAAAAATAAATCTGTTATAAAAGTACTTACATGACGGAAATATCCTTCTCTAGATTTCCAAGCCTAAAGGTGACACTGTCTTCATGGTTCCATGAAATCATACAGAATAAAGGGTTTGGGAATTGCTGGTGGCTAGCTCCATCTGAGTGGACAAGGACAGTTTATGCACACTGGAAAACATCCTCAAGCATGAGCATCCAAACTTACACATGCTCTTCAAGGACAAAAATATGTATTTGTCCTGATTTCAGGAATGTGGTCTTGTTGTATTAGGAAAACTACAGTGTAACTCCTTTTGTAGAAGTTCAAATTGCTACAGAGGTATTATTTGACTGCAGGGATATTTTAAATGCAAGGACCAAGAGCATTATTACTCAATACTGTGTGTTTCAGGGCAGTAAAAGGTGCATTTCAAATACTTAGGCAAAAAATGGAGCCTCCAGAAAATAAATGGGAAAGAGTTTTCTTCCATAATTGCATTTAAATCTGCCTTCAAATCCACAGCCTGCTTGATAGTTCTGGGCAGATTAGCTCCTTGCACAGCTTCTGCAGCTTATTACAAATGAGCAGTAAGTGCTCAATTTTTGTTTTAACTTTCAGTATAGTGTGTGGCCAGCCCAGCGTTACAGTGTGCATTATAAGCATGTACAACTCAGCTCACTTTCACCTCAGAAGCACTGGCATTAACAGCAGCTGGCCATTCCCCACATCTTTTGGGACTTATGGAGTATGTTGAAACTTCTGTACAAGCTGAAGTAGAACCTCTTAAAATACAAGTTTCATCTTTGTTTATTTTGAGATCTAGATGAATAAACTCAGGAATGATGCAAATGGTGATATGGCTTATAGTTTGGTTTGCTCACCATTTGTCAGACCACAATCGCAATGTTCTTGTCTGTTACACATCTGCCTCTTATTGCATGTGGTTATGTCTGTAAAGCACAGGTCGCTGCTGGTGGTCCATTTCATTCCCATGTACTTCTTTCCTTCCTTCCCCCCTTCCTGGGTTTAGAGATCAGACTGACTCATGGCTCCACAGTTCGCCCCAAATTCCCTCTGTTAGGGCACAAATTTTGTGTAGCTACCCATGTGTATTAAGAACATGTTTTCAACTTAAGTTTCCACCTCACTTCATTTTGACTGAGCACCCTCCACCAGCATGCTTTCCCCAGATGCTTCTTGATTTGTCTAGTGACATTCTTAACCACACACTTTGCCCACTGAATCTATAGGGATTAAATCACTATTTATATATATTTAGTTATAATTTTTTGTTCTTTATTGAACACCCCCACCTCCCATGATTCCTAACTAATCTTACCCACACATCCTTGGGCAATATTTTATTTCTGAAGTTACTTAATTTCTGTCTTTGCTCTTTTAGTAACCAAACAAGCATCACTTCTATGTAAAACTAATGATATTAAAATGGTCTGATATATCCTGACCTCTGGTCTTCTGATGTTAACATAAAGGAACACAAATTCCTACAACATTTAATTCCTGAGACTGGTATTAATTTCTGTGTTCTCACCAATATTCTGATTGTCAATGCTCTGAGGTAGTTCAGCTACCAAAGTTTTGGTATCTATCATTACCAGCTGCTAGAGAAGTTTGTCTAAAATGCTCTCAAAAGATTAAAGCTAATAGTTGGTTTTATCTCTATTTATCTCAAGTCCCATTTTTCTTTCTACTTTCTTGAAGTCTCCAATTACATTTGTATCATATTTTGTGTTTTCTGTAGGGCACCAAAATTATGACTAACATCAGAAGGGCTGGTGAAGATCATAATATTTCAGAAAATTTTGTAATTGTGCCACGACTCCTGGGACACTTTAAGAGGACATGAAGGAGCCAATGTTTCTGTCTACTCCCACCCTTATTTTCCAGAAACCACATTGCTATTTGGCCGTTATCTCTTCTGTGTAAGTGATGGGTATATAAGAGTCACAAATGGGAATTTATGAACTGCGATGAGCAGGGAGTTTTGTAATACTTATTACTATCTATTTAAACACTTGCTTAAAAATGCTGGAGAAACATTATATTCAGTCGAAAAAAGTCAGTTTGAAGAGTCTTTCAGCTACCTTATCCCACCATTTCACAAAATCCTTTCCATCATCTCTCTTGCTTCAATAATTCAGTTTTAAAATTCCCAACATTTTGTTCTTTGTTGTGGCTGAAAGTTCAAACTGACTGTTAAATCTCTTATAAATTTATCTTCTACAAACAGCTCAGCTATCTGTACCATGTCTATACTAAGATAGTCGTTAAACAGCTCCCTCCCTTCCTCCCCACTCTTGCATTCTCACAGTTGATCTTGACTCCATAAAATTCTCCCACTTTATATGCATTTTCCTCTTGCTCCATTTGGTCCACCAAATCCTGCAAACCTTGCACAGTCCTTTAGGTCTTTTTTGGTCTTATCACATTTAGCATGAAACCAGCTTGGAAATTATATTCTCAGTGTTACATATCTGTCTCCAGTTACATTCCCATGAGCTGTTTGGTGATCCTTTCTTCCTTATAGTTAGAATTCTCCTAAATTATTTTATTTGGTTTAGTCTGTCATGATATCTCCTGAAGCCTGTATTTAATTGCTACCTATTCCAGCCTGCCTTTCAGATACTTCCAGGATGTTGTGTTGTATCTGTAACTTGTCTACTGAATTTTCTTATCCCTGTTGTTCTATCATTCTATGAGCAGCTCTAATGCTTCCAATCTTTGGCTTGCATCTTGAGACAAAATATACAATCTGATTATGAGGAACCACCTCTGTAGATAAATGGATATACCTGAGAACATTTTTATTAAGAAATTTTCTGTGCTATTCAACTATATACTTGACTGAATCTCATGTCATTTTTGTTACATTTTAAACATTAGATTCCTCTCACTACACTTCTACATCTTCCTTTTCTACTTTTGTATTACAACCATCTGCCATTGTTTTGGTGCCACACTGCAAGATTCTTCAAGAAGATTATTACAATTACCACAGAATTAATCTCTTATGTTAGGTATTTCTCTGCTGGAAGAACATATATTTGTCTATAATGTACTGGATGTTCCCTTAGCTTGAGGTACAGTGAGTTTGCTTTGTTTCTTTTTCAATGCTTATAAAAGTTGAGACTATCATTTCAGTGTGTTGATAATACATCATGGGAGATATTGAGGTATAACCACCTCTTGCTTGACCTTCTTCTTTCACCTTCGCTGTTACAATAAGCAGTGATCCTTCTTAAGAAGCAGAAGGAGGCTTGTACATCTTTCTCTCTATTTGATATAGCCCTTAAGGACCACCTGGGAATAATACCTCTTTTCATGACCATGGCACCTCTCAATGTGAAGTTTATTTGCATTAAACTCTGATTGTCTTGTCTGAGTAAACCAGCAGGAATTTCATAAACTTAATTAGCAAGGCTATCACATGCATGTCATTCTACATTTGCTGCACTACAATTTAGGGTACTCCTAACCTGGAGTACTTGAATGTCTGGTAGGGATTAGCAAGCAGCAAAGAGTATTTATTGCAGCAAAGAGTAAGTCTAAACTTCAATGGCACAGAAAGAGCAAAGGCTCCAACTCACACAGAATTTGAGTGCTTATGTCCTTGCACTGCTTTGAAAATTCCAGCCCAACCACAGCACTCAATGCAGCTATCAGATACTTTGAGACATCTCATAGAACATAACACTTTCATGGTCTTTCTGTCAGCACGTATTATGTCAGCATAAGAAAGAGAGATACTGTCTTTTACAGCAGATGTTACTTCAAGATTCATTTTTCTTATTAAAATCAATTGAAATTGTTTAGGCAAGAGACAACATGCTCTCATCAATGTTGTGTCTAGAAGTCTGTGGGAATTCCTGTAAAGCAAAAAAACCCTTATGTGTCCTTTTAAGCAAAACTGGCATGAATTCCCTTTCTCTGGGTATCTGTCTATATATCTATGTCTGAGTATGCATATCTGTAGGGTGGCATTGCCACTGCAGATCTAATTTGACTATTAAAAGAAAACTGTAACTTAGAATTTCTCCTCAATGCTTTTATCTCGAATTCCATTGTGATATTGTGATATTGGAGCACAGCCATACTTTCCTGCTGTTGAGATGCCAAGATCACAGCTAGAATGAAGTAGGAAGTGAAACACAGTAAAAAATAAAAGCAGGCTGCCTGTAAAGGATTGATTCAGCAAATTATATAAGCAAGTTTTAGTTCAAGTGAATATTGAGTTTCTTTGTTGACAACAGATAGATTTGAGAACAGAATTGAAACATTACTCTCTTCTGAAATGCTCTGTTGAGTCACTATCTCAAAACTGATAATGATTTTGTGTGATACTGAAGACTTTGCAAATTTCTTCTACAGAGCATTTAGTGATCTGTACCAAGTTGCACCCCAAAGTTGCACACAGATAGTTGTCTCTATGTGTTTGTCTCCTAGGTTTCAGTTAGAGAGAATATTCAATTCTTTCCTTGGCTTTGTTCCCAAACTGCTTAACTGTGCAGTTTTGCAAGACTCTTACAGGTAAAAGTAACCAGAGATGAGGTAAACAGGCCAGCACTGGCAAGAGGGCTAGCTGAAGGAAGAGCAGCTATATGGAAAAGCCTTTAGCTCACATGCCAACATTCAAAAATACCCAGGGAATATAATGTGCACTACAAAGCTCTCAGATTTTACATAAGAGAAACCAGTGAAACTGGGGAAAATTTCAAAATGGGTAAGTACTTGGGATGCTTCCTATGCCACTTTAATAGGTGTATTTCTAATGGATTCTTATTGCAAAATATTATGCAGTAATACAACCACAGGATATACTTGATTGCAAATCTGGCCCCTCCAGATTACACCATCATACACACATCCCCCACCACAGTCTCCCCCATGCCCCTGGACTAATTTCCATATGGCAACAGATGAGTACAGAAAAAGCAGAAAAAGAGACCTTGTAAAGAGCAAGACATTAGCATGGAAATTAGGTCTGGGGTCAGTTTTACATACTTCCACAGCTGTAAATCTTTGAGAACATCACTGACAATGAATACTACAAAACTTTCCATTGAGAAAGCGTAACTCCTTCTTCACCTAGACTGAAATAACAAGTTTGAGTTGAACACACAACTTTTACCTATGACAGACCCAAGAACTGGAGGTCCAGAAGACAACACACAGAGCCAGGAGTACTGGAGCATTTTAGAGCTGCCTAAAAGGAAACAATACAAGGATGTGTATTTACTCTGTTTTTCACAGCCCCCTTCTCCCCCATACTGCTACCATTTACTGGGACTCATTTCCTATCACATTAAGGGGGAGTCTGTGTATGTGTACATGCCATTTCTGTTCATCAGCATCTTAGCTGAATCCGTTTGTGTCCATATCAGCTATTCTCATTAAAAAAATGGACTCCATTATTGACTTACTAGCCTGTTAATTAGAGCACCTAGACTGTGACCTGGGATCTCTTCTGGTTAAACTTTGAGGCAGATCTTTCCCATATTAAATAGGGCAAATTTTTTTTTTCCATTTCTCCCATATAAGTTGTCTCTCTCCTTACAAATTATTGAAATAGTCTTTGGGGAAAAAAAAAAAAGAAAAGAAAACTGTTTCTGTCTTTTGATGCTTGGGACAGAGTCCTGGAGCACTGGGATCTTGTCCTGGTTCCAAGCCTATATCTCAGTATTAGATATGAATAAAAACTTGAAGACTCTAAAATATGTGCCAGTCTAAAATATCTACTTTAGAGGACTGTGACTAGAGTGCTCAGCTGGGGGATAGCAGGGCTATACTTAAATCCTTTCTTCTTTAAAGAATTTGGAGTAAGGACATATAACCCAACTCTTCCATTTGTAGGGACCTCCTCTTTCTGTTTGGAGTGAAGACCAGTGCAGAGAACTAATGCCTAATGGTAGAAACTTAGAAATGTTAAAGGCAGGAGGTCAAACACAGAGGTTTTAAGCAGATAGACAGCTACTTGGCAACTGGCTCTGGTGTAAAAGTTCTTGTTGATAACATAGTACTGAAAAATGGGCCCTAATATATTAGCATTTAATTGTCCTCATAAAGTTAGCTGCTGTGATTTAGAGGCTATGCTGAGACCTATCCCTCTTCTCCCTCAGTGAGATTCCACATTGTCACAATCAGATCTTTCCTATTTACACTGAAAAATTTCCCAGCAGGTATTGTTTAGTGATCAAAGTATCAAGGTGTTGCTGAATGTAAAAGAATCATGGGCATGAACAACACTTACTGCCTTGTGTGGCAGTTCTGCGCAGGCACTCTTGAGATACTGGATACTGGAAGATAATGGAACTGCAGCTTGTGTAACTGCTGAAATTGTTTTCTTGTGCAATATAACTAAGACATATGTAGTGTTAAGGCTGTAAATAGTCTTATTATATACTTCTTGGTCCAGAAGTTTGAAGGTAAGGTTTTTGAGTGGAACTATTATTGTTACATGCTCAAAAAGCTTATCTGCATTTTCCAGCCTGGATCAAATTGAGATAGTAATTTGCCCTACAATCCTTGCCCCATTTAGTGTAGAAATTCTATGACTACTAATAATCAAGAATTACAGTATAACTAATTACATATAACTTTCGGGAACTGCATAAAAGGAATCATTAGGAAATTTGTGACCCTTCTTTACTTCCAAAACTTACTGTGCTAAGTAGAGTAGTACTTTTGGAAGTCATTACTTCAGAATAGGATTATCTGATTAAAACAAACTTGGGAAATGTGTTTACTCACTCTCTAGATCATATGCATAAGCATGAAGTTTTTATTTTCCTTGGCACTTTTCAGCATTACTAAATAAGGCAAACAAAAAATATGAAGCTTATCTGTGAAAATCCTCATCAAGTAAGGGAGGCTATCTCTGAATACAATTAGCACTCCACAAGGTAAATATGTATATGTGTTTATGATTCTCACCTTGCTTTACAGCTGCTGTTTAGAATTATGCATGCTTCTAATGCTTGTATTAACTTCAACAGCCTTTACATGCTTTTAGTAACCTCATCAAGAGCTGCTAGTCACCAAAAATATACTCATGATTAGTTATGTTTTAGAAATATCCAGGATTAAGTAAATCTACCTTATTAAACAATTTAATAACCAGGTACCAAAAATACAGTTAAGTAAATGCAGCTTTAAGTCTTTACTTTGTGGGCCATAAATAAGCCATATAAGAGATACCACTTTTTAAAAGCATAAAAGATAATGTAAACCCAAAATGTCATTTGATAAGCTTTAATTGCTTCAGAATAGTGCAATTATGTGAACTGAACATAAAAGAGCTGCAGCTAGTATTGTATGCTGTTTGGCTCAAAGAAAATATTTATTGAAAGGGATAGGACAGGGTGCTGAGTTTTATGAGGCTGTAATTGCAGTCACTAAACAGGATAAGCATTTAGTCTGCAAATCCATGCTTTCTAGAGAATATCCCTGAAATAACTAAGGGAAAAGATAAATAGGAAGGAAAGGGAGCTCTGCCAGTCACAGCAAGACTGTTCTGTAGAAGAAGCAAACAAGATTAGCTATAATGAGATTATCAACTAATTCTGTGAGGCAACACCCACATAAATCAACAAACAAAGGGGAAGGAGCTGGACTCTGCAATAATTGTTAAAGCAGTAATGTATCAGTAATAAGAATAAGGCTTTTCCATTCACAATGTGGATTACTGTTCTAGCTGTAGGACTATTTTAAAACTATAACAAAATATGGTGTCTGGTAGCAAGAGCTTTTCTCTCCAGCCTATGAAAGGCATTGGAGCCCAAAGCTCTGAGTTTATAAGTCAAATTTCTTTTAAAAGTAGCCAGAATTATCTTTTTACAACTTTTATTTTGTCAGTGTGTTCAAGCAAGACAACAGGACAAACAATGTTCCTATGTTGTCACTTTTCTACAAGTCACTGTTCCCTTTCTGTTTATTTCTCTGGACTCTTAAAGGCACACATGCAGTAAGCCATCAAAACCAAGGTAAATGTGGTTTCTATCTGTTACCACAGAAACGGATCCATAATTAGGTAGAGTATAACCCATCATGGTAGAATCTCCTCTTTATTAGTGAGTCTATGTACACGGAGTCGAGTATGTGATAACCTTTGGAGGAATAATTTATCCCACTATCATTCCTGCTACCGAAGTCTGGTCTGAACACTGGCTTTCCTTTCCTGTGTTGTCACTGGTTGACTCAGAGTTCATCATATTTCCTGTGCTATTTAAAGAACTTCTTGGGCTGGTATGTTATTTTAAGCCTTCCTCTGTATTCTTTAAAATACCCACAGGAACAATTTACCCTACACAAACCATAGTAAATTCACAGTTCTCAGTACATACAGAGATACCATATTTGGCATATTATATATATGTAAAAAAACTAGGTTTGAAAACAGAGGACTCTTGACCACATAATATTTTCATTTGCCGCCCATTCTTCAAACACACTTTCCATATTAGGGAACCCTACCACAACGGCTTGGGAAGGTCTTTGAATACAACTTGGGATGTGGCATGTGCATCATGCTCAAATGATCCTGTTATAGCAAAAGATGTAGATATGATCAAGAAGGATGAAAACTAACTTCTGATAGCCACTGACTGTGAAAGCAGAACTGTGTTGTGCTAGGACTATTTGGGTCCAACATTTGCAGTGTCATTTCATCTGTATACACCCAAGATCTTCCACCATATTTATTCTGCTTCTGCACAGTAGGAAGACTATTACACCTCATACCAGGGTCTCAAAACTGATGTAGCCTCAGGTTATGTTCTCATGAAGATGACCTTTCTCCTTTCTCCTGTTGAGTCTGAACAAATAGAGTGTCAACTTATCTAAAGTTTTGTGAAAATTATTTTTTTCCTATTGAACAGGCAGAATTGTGGCTTATTATATATCTAATGAACTTGCAAGGGAAAAGGTATGGAAAGGACCTAAGGTTACTCACAAAAGCCAGTGGGACTTCTTAGTACTATGTGTCCTGCATCACAGGCTGCTTCTTTTAAGAAAGGAGCAACCTATATGCAGAAGATTTCTCTAAGCATGATCTAGTAGGAGGATATAGGTCACACATCAAACATATCTGGTTATAAATGCCCCACATATGGAAGACAGTTGGCTCTTATTCATCCCTGTTATTAAATTTATTCTGTCATTTGCTTTTTTAACCTTCTGGGCCTATAAAATTTAAAGTAAAAGGTAAACAAAAGATCAGCTGAACCCAAATCAGGTTGCTAGCAGCTTGGTCTCAAGAGCTGTAAAGAAGCCAAAGCAAGCTGGCTCAAGGGAATGCAAACAAGTGCTGGTACCAATTAAACATTTTTTCTCAGCTCTTGCCCAGGAAGCATGGAGCACAGCTCTATCCACAGACGCCGCATCCTTCAAGTGTTAGTGCTACCATGTGTGTACATTCCTCAATAATTTGCAAGGATAGTGCCATCTAAAGATAAACTGGAAGTGATCACTTCTTCACTAACATCTTCTTATGTGTGCAAGAGCAGCTTCGTTCCCTTGAGCATTGGCAACCAGAAATCCAAGCCCACATATACAGAATCTCAGAATGGCTGAGGTTGGAAGAGACCTCTGGAGGTCATCTGGTCCAATCCCTCTTCTCATGTGGGTCACTAGTTACCTAGGACCATGTCTAAATGGCTGTTCAAGTCTTCAAGGCTGGAGACTTCACTATCTTTCTAGAGAACCTGTTCCTGTGCTTAGTCACTTTGCCAGTACAGTAGTCTTCTGACATTCAGATTGGTACTGCAGTGTTTCAGTTTGTGACCATTACCTCTGCTCCTGTCACTGTGTATAGCCTAGCTCCATCTTCTTTACAGCCTTCAGATATTTACAGACATTGATGAGATTCCCCCTGCATCTCATTGATCTCAAATGACATCTCATCTCACTGATGAGATCTCTTCTGCTGGCTAAAGAGCCCCAGCCTTCTCAGCCCTTTCTCATAGAAAAGACACTGCAATATCTTGATCACCCTAGTTGTCCTTCACTGGACTTGCTCCAGTAGCTCTATGTAGGTTCTACCAGCTATTGCACAAAGCTGTTTATTTTCAGCAGTAGCAAAAAGCCCCCTGTGTCAGTGGTCAGTGAAATCCTATTTCCCATCACAAACATGCTAAAAGAGGTAGGGTTTCTGGAATTGTCTCTAAATTCACTTCAGAGAATGGAAAGGAGGTTAAAGTACCTTCCAGTCCCTGAGGAAGCGGTCCATCCCTGATGGAGCGGTCTATCCCTAATGGAGCAGTCTACTCTCCAGCACCTCAGAACCTGTTAAAGAACTAATCCATCAACAAGTCCTACCCAAGCTGCACCAAACAACACCTCCCTCACCCCATCCCCCCCCCAAAAAAAAAAGAAAAACAAAAACAAACTAAAAACAAACCCCATAATTACCTCTGAGAATATTAGTGCTTTGAAAATACTGTTTTTCAAAAAGTTCACGTACTTCTTAGTCCTAAATGTTCCTTACAAAATCTCCAAGAATAATAGAAAAAATATGGTGTGTGTTTCCAAGTAGGATTCCTTATGCTTTTGTTTGAAACTGGCTGTAAGATATGTCAAAAAGGGAAAACATATTCCTAGGTCCCATGCATGAAGTCCTGCCAACATACCATGTTTCACAAGTCAGTCTAGTAAGTGTGATAGAATCTCAGTTCTTTGCAATGTTAGCAAAAGCAGCATCATCTTCATTCTTTGAACTGCAGTGTCAAAAACAGAGGCATGAAAGTAGAACTCTGCTGGCTTGGTCTTCCCTTTTCCAGTGCTTCATCTTCAAATGTTCCCTATCAACTGCACCAGGTTTGGCCAGGTTACCTGGATGTCATGGGCTTTTTTTCAGAGGACAAAGTACTTGCATGTCACGTTGTGCTTCCCTTTTTAACAGAACAAAACCTCTTTCCTTTCAAAAGCTGATTATCTCTCCTTCCTTTCTGTATAAGATTAATCAATTCATGCTTCCTAGCAACCACCTGCCATTACAAATTTAGCCTAGACAGCAGTAAACATCCACTGAATAAGTACCTAATGCAAGTAGACTTAATGAACCTCTTGTAAGTACTGAAGTGTTTGTAAGTACTCTTCTCTCTAGCTAGCACAGCTGAAGATCTACACCACTTACCTTTCTGTCACCACTCTCAGGAAAGAGATCTTGAGATCATCAGCAAACACAACAATGTGCTGCTGAGTGTCAAAACTGTGCTTGAGTAACTACGGAATAATATGCTTTTCTATTGAAATTCCAAATTCATATCTGAACCTGGACTTACTCTGGACCCTATGAATGCCATACAGTGACTGCTAAGGAGCTGGCAGAAATACCCTTGCAGTCATGCATTTAACCAAAGCACCTACATTCAGTGCTGTTATTCTAGGATCCTTATATAGTCAGTGGAAAGAGACACATATAAAGAGAAATTTACATCTGAATCTGAATCAGGCTCTGGGGGTACCCCTTTGTCTCTCTCCACTAACTCCACAGTGAGTTACGACAGCTGGATTTCTAACTTGGGCATTTCATCATCTGAAGGTAGGGTGAATCTGGGTATACTTTAGGAAATCCTGGTGTTTCACCTATGTCCCTATCTCTGTGTATGAATAAGCAAAAAATATACAACCAGCCTGGTGTCACCTGATGTTTCCTGTGCATAATTTTGAGCTTGAACTCCCCTAAGCATCTCAGAGATGCACTTTATGTCAAGCAAAATTGTGGCCAGTGTAGATGCTACTGAATTGTGAACACTTACATTATACAGTTTATTCCACTTTTCCCAGGGGGTGCCTTCTAATGTCCTAGCCAAGTGTGTATGCAGGAGACAAGCATCTTTATTTATGCCTATTTTATTTATGAAGTAAACTCACTCAGCTTGTAACAACTGTGTGCCAGGTTCACACTTTCTCTCCAAACACAAATTTTAGAGGAAATATTAGCTTAAGAGATTCCTGTCTCTTGCCCCATGGCATGCTGCACAGCTTTCTTTATTGCACTGATACTACTGTTTGTGTGATAGTGTTATAATCTAGATCAAGAAACAAACCTAATTTGAAGAAGCATCCAAAACCTGCAGATCTCTTAGACCGAAGACTGCATTCCTGCTGGGGAGGAGCTCTTCATTAGGGACTGTAGTGACAGGACAAGGGGTAACGGGTTCAAACTTAAACAGGGAGGTTTAGATTGGACATAAGGAAGAAATTCTTTACTATTAGGGTGGTGAGGCACTGGAATGGGCTGCCCATGGAAGTTGTGAGTGCTCCATCCCTGGCAGTGTTCAAGGCCAGGTTGGATGAAGCCTTGGGTGACATGGTTTAGTGTGTTGTGTCCCTGTTTATGGCAGGGGTGTTGGAACTAGATGATCTTTAGGTCCTTTCCAACCCTAACTGTTCTATGATTCTATGATTCTATTTTAGAAAGCACCACCCTCTGTAATAAATACTGAGGTTGTGTGGACTGTTGTTGAGAAGTACAGTTGTACTTCTCAACTGGATTCAGATCAGGTTTATTTATTGCCTTTTGGCAAGTGAAAACACAGGTCACACAAAAAGTAATGTAAGCAATTTATGATAGAGTAAGCTGTATGTAGAATACTCTGAAGAGCTCAGATAGATGGGAAAGATGGGATTTATCTCACTTCATCTTACACCCCTGCAACGTGGATCTCTGCAGCTGAAGATGTTGCCCTATGCTCCTTTAGAGATAATGGAGAGAAACAGCCTTTTAAAAATGTGATTTATTTCAGATGATAAGACAAACTGTGCTCTGCTGAGTGCCTGTTTCTCACCACTGACTGTAAGGAAGTGTGGACTGTCTAGCTGAGCTGTGGGCATCTGTACTGTAGATAGCCATGAATTCCTTCCTGTTTTTCCTTTAAGAGACATTGTCACCCTGTTACTTTTGTGTCTGTGCATATGCACACACATGCACATCTATACACACACACAATTTAATTACAAGATAACTTATATGTCTGTATATGTTAGTCCCTATGTATAAGTCCATTCCCCTCTGATCTTATCAGCAAAGAAGATTTCTCTTTATAAAGTGACCATGATATGTGCTACAAATCATGCGGGTCTCTTCAAAGCTGAGAAGAAAGGCAACAACCCAGGTTTCCTTCTCTTGCCCAAGCTCTCCATCATCAAATCAGCTACCAAGCAGCAGAAGATTCATCTGCTAACAGCAGCTCTCTCCTTGCTCTTGCTAGCTGGGACTGGGTTAAGCACAAAATCAGAACATCACCAAGTGTCCCTATTAGCATAAAAAGCAGCCAGTTTGAATGTCCATGCTCCATAGACAGCTTCAGCACATTTCCTTGCAAACTACATTAAATGATGTAAGGATGTACAAGCTCCAAACTTCCAATGTTCTCCCTTTAACGAAGACGAAACTTTAAGTTAAAGTTAGCTAACAACTATATACTAAGTCAGAGGTTGTTTGCTATGGACACTGTGTTTACTGTGTATTCCTCTTGCACAAACATTCATATCTTCTCTGCTACACACACTACACTGAACACACTATCCTTTCATATGCCTTGTGAATTAATCCACTCATTGCAGTCACATACACCTGAATAGGTGAAGCTGCTAGGACTTAGTCACCCTAGATACCTAGAGGTACATCTTTAATCTGCATTATTTAGCTTGAACTTCACTATTGCTCCTTTCTCAGCTTACAGATTGTAAATGTGTTAGACCTGCAGGAGTCAATGGCATGAAAGAAGTCCCAATACAGTTTGAAAAACAGCAACTAAATGTATTCACAGGTTGTCCAACATATGGAGATTTCAGGGTTCTAGCTGCATTCTAGATGGATTCAAAAGTACAGAGGATTACACAAAATTCCAGCCTCCTTCCTGCTGCTTTTCTGTCTCTTTGGCCTAAAACCAAACTCTGCAGCACACCACATACTGCTTGTCAGTGTGCTTTCTTGCCAGAGACATTTGCAAGCTCAAAATATGCATCACAACGCTCTTGCAAGGTGGAAAGAAAATCAAAAAGCTGGCAACAAACCATCACTAGTTTGAACAATCTCATGTAAGTCAAAGCTTACATTTGGGCCTAGGCATTTTATGTGATGGGCCATGGGAACACTGAGGCAGAGGACGGGACCTCCATATCCCCCACCATTGTGAACGGAAATGAAGGCTACTCAGTGCTAACATGACCTTGGGCATCCCTCAAGTTTGATTGTTTCATCCCTTCCTGAAGCCAAGCACTTTTGAAAAGCCAGACTTTTACAGCATTTAAAGCAGCAGAATGGGGACTAACTAGATCTCAAAAGCACTTACATCCCCAGCTCCCATCTGAAATCCTGTGGATATCAAACTAACTCTTTAGATACTTAATACTTTTTGATACGTTTTTAAAACATGGCCTTACCTAAGGCACATCAAATACAGATCTCAGAGGCTGTGATCTTCCATTCACTGAACAAACACCCTGCTTCCAGAAACAGTTTCTATTGCCTTGTATTGTCTCTTATTGTCTCCCTGTAACATCCACAGACACTGTGGCACCGTTTGGGCAATCTCTAGCAGACATCTTCTGGGCCACTTCAGTGTTTATAATTTCTATTTCTTCCTGTTTTTAAAGTGGCTTATCTGGCATAACATTATTGCAATGTTATTATTTGCTGGCCAAATGAAAGCAAAGAATATAAACAGCCTTTGGAAAAAGATGTAATTTAAATCCTTGCTGATTAATTTCATTCCTCTGTAGACTACCACTGAGTTTAAAATGAGAGATGGGCCTCAGTCAACTTTAACATCTGGACCAAGAGCCAGGGGATAAATTCACAATAGTTCCTGTCTTTTTTTACAACAGAATAAACCACTCCTTTAACTCTAAACTTCCCAGAAATTGGTACATTCAGCCTCCAGAGAGAACTGTGAGGTAAAACCCCACCTCTGTATCAGGCAAGGGTCTGGACCCCTGCTTTGCAGTCAAGTGGCTCAGCAGAATACTTTACCTCCTGAGAGGACTCTGGGTGATGATGCTTCCCAAAGTTACAGAGTGCAACGGAGGGGCAGCCATGAATTGCTTTCTGGTGAAGACGAAGTGTAAAATAACCTGTTCTCCTACTACCACTAGCTCACCTGAAACTCATCTTTCTGTTACAGTGAGATTTTGAAGCAGAAGGAAAAACCTTGAGCTCACTGAATATTGAGCTCTGGGAACTATCAAGTTTATTCATCAAGAATTATTCTCAACTGCCCTTCCTGGGAGGAGCAAGAGGGAAGACCTTTCTGTAACTGATTTGCGATAGGTCAGGTTCAGAGAGCATAAAATAAAGAGTCTTCTATTAGGCAGAAGTAACCCAGTCACTAGTGTAAGGAAAAGCAAACAAAGAGCTTCCCTTAACTCAAACACTGTGGTATTCTAAGCTTGTGAACATTGACTGACTTGACATTATACACATATAGCTAAGATCTGGCCTTCCCCACCTTTGCCCTTTCAGCAGCCACATCCTGGCTATCCCACAATGCACAAACCCAGCCTGACCACCCAGGCTGGAAGTGTGAGAATGGCAGATGCAGCAGCAGCTGTGGGCAGCATGGAGAAGCATGCACTAGAAACGGCATGAAGTGCAGCACAAAAGATGCAGACGTGGAGAAAGCTGGAATCCTTCAGGTTGAGGGAATTCTTCCCCCCACCAGTCTGGCTGGGAGCCACATTCCTACATTCCTGGTATTGCCACTGAACAAGCGAGTGTTGTAGAGGCAAAGGCTGAATGCTTTGTTGTGGGTAATGTATGCCAGGACAGTTTGAACAGAAACCCAAAGTTTTACAGTTCCTGTGCTGGTCATATCCTGGGATCTGAACTTTAAAACACTTAACAGATAATTACTAGATTAAGCTATTCTGTAGTCTCTTTTGATACAAACCACTGAATTTTAAACTGTTTCTCTTACACTGATCTGAATTGCTTGGATTAAACTAGTCTTCTTTCTTTTATTTTGGACACCATTTAGAAATGCTAGAACACAAAAGAATACTTTTCTGCTGAACTACTGAAGAGATTTTACCTTACAAACTTATCTCTGAGAATCACAATTGCTCCATGCAAAATATGACAAGAGATTTACACTTCCATCAGCACTTTATATGCCATTAAAGACTGTTTCTTTTATGTGCTGAAATGGCAGAACAGATAAGAAGTAGGAACAGACATAGTGTTCTGGTATTTGCTATATTTTAGCCAACCACGTCTCACCCACCTGTCTTCCAAGGAGTGAGAGATACTGGAGTTTGACACTTGAAAACAGTGTTTTCATGCACTGATGCAATGGCTCACACACACAGGCAAGGGAAGGATTTGGAATTTGGATGCATTGCTTCACTATCTTGTCTGAAAGAGGCCTTTCCCTCTTACTTCATAGAACACATGTGTGTTAGGGAATATAAAGTTTGTCACTACAGCCCCCTCTGCCCCATCCTATTATGTAGATTCTTCCCTGGCTACTTATGTGTAGTGGGAAGAGGAGATGCATCAGAATGTCAAGGTTTCTGATTGCCACACAGAGATCCTGGAACTCAGAATATCTTATAATTTAAACTCTCATTGCACTCTTTTGTTATAGTGTCCATAGTGGTTACAGTCCAGGGAACAATTAGGCTATGTTTATACTAGTAAACTACATACTGCCAGGAGACTTCTGTGCAAATTGACAATCAACTGCCTTCACTGTTCAACTGTTAAAGCAGTTGAGTAGTGGGGTATGATTTTAGTAGAGGCCAAGTAGGGCTCTCCCAGATAATTCCCAGGTATGCTTCCAGGAACCAGTCCCAATTGGTAGTCTGGATATAACCAACACTTTTTTGGAGGGCAAAACAGCTTAACAGCATGGACACAGCTATTCTGTACCAGTTAAACTTGATGCCAAAGAATACTTTTTGTTTCCTAGTATAGGATTTCCCTTGTATATAGTTAGCCTGAGAAGCCTGGCCTTGCCACGCTGAAGACAACAGATAGAAATAAGATATGAGCAGGTTTAGGTTTTGGCTGCTTTTTTCCTTCTCCCAGCTTCTTCTGTCCCTATTTCTCCCTGTAAAATCTGCAACGGTCCAAAATAGGCTAAAATCTGCATGTTATTCGGGCCCTGATGAGAAAAAGGAGGTCAGATTAGGTCTGAGGAGGGGTGGGGAGGATAGAGAACTGCTGATCACGGCAATTCTGAAAAAGTATTAGTGACAATAACAAGAACTGATATTTCTGGGTGTGTGAGCAGTAAACCACGGATGTGTTTCTTTTTAGAAACACATCCATGAGAGGCTCATTTACCATGAGCCAAGCCAGTCAATCGGAAATCTCTATAATAATTCATTTTTGTTTTTCTTATAAAGTGGACAATACAAGACAGTGCAAAAATAATTTTTTTTCTTCAAATCAGACTCCCTTCAGTTTTTCAGTCTGAGGTGACTAGATCACAACTTTTGGATTAAGTTTGTTTTCTGAAACAAGATCTGAACTAAAGGTCATTCAGAACCCTTTTCTTCATGGAAACTGTTCTATTTCTGTTAAATTTGATAACAGCTTGTTTTTACAGAATCAGACATTAATGCCAAATTGGAGCTGGCAATATAATTTAAAGAAGTGTCACGCTGGATATAAACAGGAAATGTTTAGAGTGCTGATCCGGTGATTAATGAATGTTTCCACGTCTATATAGCAGCCAATTTTCCCTTTCCTTGGAGGCTAGTCCATTACATAAACTACAGAAGGGCCAGAACTTTGGTCCCACATATTGAAGTATACAAAAAATAGCACTTCTGTGCAAATGCTGGCATGATTTTCTCCCTTAGAAATCAATTACAGGCATTCTTAGTTACTCCAGTGGGAGTGGGAAGCAAGCCAAAGTCTGAAAGTTTTTTTGCTCATACCTCTTTTTTAGGGCCAAAGCAGTTTTCTTCTGTAAGAATTCTCAGCCCTTCCTAATAGATGCCACTCCTTAATAACCTGACTATAGGTTAGTGAGAAACCTCTCAATTTCCTCTCTCTGAGACACCCTAATATTTTTTCTGGCTGGGGGAAAAGAAGAGTGAATTTGACTGAGTAGCTCTGAATCCTACTGTATGGATCTAGCCAGACTCCCACAGTAGTCTTTTTAGGCTTCCCATAATCTAAACACACATTAAAAGGGAGCATAACTACAGAACCCTCTAACTGCCTGATCTAATTGTCTGACCGAAGAGTACCAATTTAGGGTAACAATAGCACAGGGCAGAACTTGTTAGCTAGTACATGCTGTCTCCAGACCAGCAAACCAGTGAAAAGAGAAAAATAAAGGCATGTATTTATGTTGCCTTCTCTATTCTTTTTGCAAGGACATAGAAACCTCAGGCACCCAAGGGAGCACAAGACCTTTAGGACAGCTGCTTAACTTGGCACTTTAAGTTGCAAGCCAAGCATATCAGCATTTGCTTGGTAGAATTTCTGAGAAGCAGCAGCTGCTCTGACCAGAGCCTCTGTAGGCAAACTGAAACTAAAAATCAGGTGGAAAAAGAAAAACATGCTGGTGCTTTTCTTGTGAACTCATAGACAAGTTTAGACTTACACTTGAGAGCCAGCCAGGTGTTTCTGATCTTCTGTAAGGTGTCAAGAGATCTCTGCTTTTGCTGGAAGCAGCAGGAGTGAGGAGGATTCCACAGGAAACAGGACTACAATCCAGCGTAGACAGAGAAATAGAGAATAGAGAAATCCTTTTCTCTGCTCTTTTTGGAGAGGTTTTTCTCTGGTTTTATCAAGCACAAGGCTGCATTCTTCCTGCTTTTGCCATATGTTGGGCATCTGAGCTCTCCTGTAGCCCCTTGTTGTGTGAGGACAAGAAATCTCTGTATAAACATTCACCTACAACATAAGGACCATCTGAGGTAATAACTTGGCAGAAAGACTCTCTTATGTAAGGGGAGTTGCCCCAGCCTAAAATGCTTCTACTGCATTGCTTTCAGGAATGAAGGGTGCTTAAAGTTAATAACTCATTGGGTAATAGTTAACTTGCAAAATCATGATTGTTCATATCTAAAACAGGTGACATTAGGAAACAAAAAGAGAGAGACATAGCATACTTAAGCTTTTTTACTAATGTTTAGCAGACAGGGAAAAGCTATATTTAATACATAGCTTTATTCTATAGAAATGCCTGCATCATGTATGTATTGTGTGTTTATTGTGTGTACATACATAGCAATTAAATACTCTCATTAAGGCCATGACTTTAAGTTTGGTAAAGTTCATGAAATTACTATTGACCTAAATTACTTCAGATAGTTACCAGCCCTAAATACTCAAATTTAGAAGTCTCCACTAATGCTCATAAAATGATTTCATTCAGGCTTCGGGCTTAAGTAAGACTCAAATGAGGCACAAGTACTCTGCAAGTCTGGCTCATTTCTTGAGGCCCATTGCCTCAGACCACTACTTCTCCTCTAGTTCTAACCAAAGCACTACCTCACCTACTTGAAAAACAAGCCAAGGCCAATGTTGTTTTTTACTGTGACACTGACTTCCATTCACAACCAAGTAAATAAACTGAACTCAGTGTTTATCCTTTTCTACTTCTGCTTATGTGGTGGGACTGTGTGTATTTTCATTTCTATATTTATTTTGTGATAACTTTGTGCTTTCTGAGGCCAGCGCCTTCAGAGTTATACCTGAGTATTCCCATTATAATCAGACACTATTCACAGGACAGGCAAGCTTCTTCTCTCCCCATTCAAAGAGATTAGCTATATTGTCATGTTTCTATATCAAAATTTCTTTTTCAAGTGCAGACAGCAGTTTGCTCAGCCACTTGCCAGTAGACAGCAGACAGTTTAATCTCCTTCTCATTTGAGCAACTTCTCCCATCCTGCCAGCATAGTTCTTGGTATCGCAGGAAGACTACAGCTGACTATAAGAATGGAGCTGCGTTACTATATATACATGCACACATATTTGGGGAGAAAAATAAATATTAATTTATTACATTATATACCTAAATAATATATTTAAGTATTTAGGTACCAGTTACTTCCTTAATAACAACAAATATGGGCAAAGGGGATACATCCATATGTTATAATTGGATGCATTTATCTTGGTCCTTCCATAGTCTAATTGAAAGGGTACTACACAGACTGCAATGGAAACAATTTTATTTCACTACAAACTGCCTTCAGTCCCAGAGTTTGTCTGAGTTCTAATAAGGCTTAAGAAAGTCTTTATTCTTTCTTTCATTCCTTAAAAAAATGCTACTCTGGCTTTCGTTTTGTTCACGCCTCTGGTTCAACTATTCTTGCAGGTCTTGGAAAATTTTTACGATTAATGGATCTAACTTTTAATCTGAACACAGGCAAAATTGTCTTTAAAGTTTCATTCTCTGGGAGAAATAAATGAAACTTTCATTCACTTATGAGGATCTATGCAGGTTACTCTTCACTGCAGGAAGTGTTCATTCATGTACAACTCTCTACATCAGATCTGTCAGGAAAGAACACATATCTCAGGAAGCAAGTCCTCCCTGTGACCGCCTTTGGTAAATACATGTGTTAACACAACTGCTTAGAGAGATCTTCACATTAAAATTTTGATCTGACACCTACATCCATTAGTAATACAGAAGACCTGGGATATCAAGTTTGCACGAGACAATGTACTGCTAGAGACATAAGCTAGTTCCATTGAGCTGACACATCAAGTCTATGTAAAGCCATTTAGGGAAAGGGATTTGCTATTTTCACATCTCCTAGCAAGGTGTTCAGTTCAATGGTTAGATACACTGGTTTTAGCTCCACATTATTTAATAAGAATTGGTAACTATCCTGTATTGGAGCTTTACCAAGCAATAAAACATTCCACAATAAAGTCTGTATAGTACTTTATGCAGAACAGAAATTGAAAACTTGTTGTTCAGAGGGTCTCTCAAATGTAGCATAGCTATTTTGAGCTTTCCTCTAGTCCGAACCAAGTCACTTGGAGAAGCAACTGTGGTAACAGTGCTTTGGATAGATTTTTCAGGGTACGGTGACAGCTGGCTGCTCCGTAAGGTAAGGGGAGCCAGCTGCTGAACCTAATGATAGAATGGCGGGGCAGGGACCTTACCAGCCAGAGCTGAGACCCCACACTGCCCAAGCAAGCTGAGCAGGACAGACTCAGACATTATAGCCAACTTCAACAGAAGATCCAGATTATCAGGTGAGTTTATGGTGATACGGCAAGTCTAAGGTCAAGCCAGGAAGTAAGTCTACAAGTCAGCACCAGGATCTGATTGATAAGGGCAACCCAAGGCAAGATACAACTTAGCAATCATGAAGCAGGTCCACAGTGATGAGACAGGTCTGAGAACAAGGAAAGAAGTCAGTCTGCAGATCAAGATTGATGGGATCCACTGCTAGCCTCAGCTGAAGCTAAGTTAGAGATCAGTATTCCTGCAACATACTCCCATCATGACTAAATCCCTTACACAAGCTTAAAAAAGGCACCTGGTTCCCAGGACAGGGTGTTGTGGAGGCCCCAAGTGAGGCTGGTCAATGCAATTAAGGCCTATGGGTACATACATAGGACTGCCCAGATCCAGTATCAGTAGCCACAGTCCTGAAGATTAACTGAATAATTCCAATTCAGTCTGTTACTCCTGAATCTGCATGATTGTGGGGACAGTTCCTCTTAAATCCATCATCATCAGATGATATTTTATATATAATATATATAATATTTTAAATATGGGCATTATAAGTACTTTTATAATGAAGTTATAATAAATTTTATTATAACAAAGCTCTTACCTAAGTTTTTCCCAATTATTTTTGTACTGCAAATTTACTCACTCCTACTATCTCTGTCTTCTTCTCAGACTTCTTTCACTCTTATACTGACATTATTGGAAGACGATTCATTTTCAGTAGCAAAAGAAAACATTTTTTTCTCCATGCCCTTTTGACACTATTCTTAGATCATACTATTGTTTTCAGTGCACTGAACTTATCTGATGTATTACTGTTCATGTTCAATCAGCCATGTGTTACACAAGAAGGCTATTCAACCAGCGATTATTTGGATAGACACTCTGGCCAAAAACTATTTCAGAAATAGAGATGTTACAACTGGTCACAGCTATTGCATGCTCTGGTTTTGCTGCATGCTCTGAAGAAGGGGGTGAATAAGGTATTCAACCATGATCTTTTTAATGATACAGACTCCATGACAGAAGAACCACAAGTAACACAGAAGCATGAGCAAACACAGAAGAAAATGAGGGCTTAGAATAAATGAAATTTAATTTCACCTTTCTCTAAAGTTCAAAGAATTTGAGAGCAGGTTTTGTGCATGTATGGCTCCTGTGCTTTTTCTAGCATGTCTGGTTTAAGTCTCCAAATAATTAAACGACCTGATACTTTACAGTAACATTTACAGTCAGCATTCTCATTTCACACTCTCATTCAGATTTAAACATAGCATCAAGAATGTCCTACTTTGGAATTGTTACAAACATCCCATGTTTATTGACAAACAGGTACACCCCAAGATGCTGCCAGTTATACCAAGCACCATCTCTTTAGGTCACGTGTTTCTGTGACCCATACAGGGTGTCTGGCTTTAGTCTAGAAGACTATGCCATGCTAGCATGCATGCAGGATGCAGGTTAAAGGAGTGGGAGAACTTGTACATTTATAAGATTTTTTTTTCCACTTGATAATTTTTGGACATGAGAAGCTACTATATTCTTTCGTGTGTACTTGCAGTTGCTAAACCACTTAGAAGGGACAGAGTGGAAAGAACACTGACCTAAACCCAAAAGTGTTGATTTCCATTTACACCACACACATCTGCAAAAAGATAAGCCAAATAGTGTAAGTGCACCTTAGCTGGCTACAGTCAACCATTTTAGCTGCTGAATAGGACCATCATTTTTACTAGGTGGTTTCAACTCTGGAAGCTTGTGGCATTTGGTATGACACAGGGATCATTAGTTCAGTAGCCTTCTGTTGTTAATACATCCCTGAAGTAAAATTATATCTCTGATTTTTTGTTAGGAAATGATCCAGAAAGCTTGTTTGTTCTGGCAGCGCTTTGCATGCAAGCTAAACCTTCGCTACCCATCTCCTCACCTTCCTGTCTCAGCATATTCTGTATCTGGAAAGAACAATAGGCTGTCATATGCTACAGTCTGATACTCTCTTCTAATCTATAGAAACTCATCATCAGAATGCTTTTCCCACAGTCATGCCTTTTACTTCTGTACTTAGTCTGGTGATTACATTTTGACCATGACCTTCCTTATTAAGAACCATTAGTCATGCTTTGTCTATGTTTAGTTTTCCAAAGTTGTGAGAAATTTCACCTATCTGTATATATGAATTTCTCATCAGTATAAAATTTACAATAAATTATGTTAGTTGTACATAGATAGATATAGATTGGCAGGTAACACATATGCTTGACATAGAGGTTAAGGCAATCAATCAATGAAACAAACAGAAAGCACAAAAATGAGATCAAATACTCATGCTTCTTTACATTTCTATGAAACAAAGAGAGGAGAAAAGAGTAAAGTTTTTCCTCTATTTGCTGTTGAGAAAACCATTACTGTTCCATATCCAGAGAGTGGAAGACTACGAAAGCATTAATAATGGACTTTAAACTGCAGCTGAAAAGATGGAACTTACATCTTAAGGAAAACCTTCTTCTAAGAAAAACCGTGAAGTTCTAGCATGGCTTGGTTACAGAATCCAAAAGTAGAAACTCCAGCTTTGGAGGCTTTTGAGAACAAGCTATGCAAATATCTGTTAGACATGATAAATATTCTATCTTGAGAAAGAAGATAACCTTACCTTGGAAAAAGGAAAGGAATCAAACAACTTCAAAGGGTCTTTCTGCAGGATTATTTTCTGATTCTTTGCATTTCAGCAGAGATGATTCATGGCCTGAAAAATCTGGCTTATTAATGGAGATCAAAAAGAGATTTATGTATTAAGTTTGCAAAAGAGAATAGAAACTCCATGGAGGCACTCTCTTTTAGGATATACCACAAGGATGAGAGTTGCATTTACCTTAGTGAAAATTTAATCTATCAAGGCTCCAGGCAAGTGTTTGTGGTGGTAAGCTACACTTAGAAAATTTAAAAAATAAAATGTGGTATGTAAACATCAGTCATTAAAGAGCTGATGGCATATCCCTGCACTAGCACTTGGAGTGGCATTTACTGTTATTGCTTATGAAAATCCGCCCTCAACTAATTGTATAGGTTCCCTCTGTAGTCCGTTGGGAGAGAGAGGTGGCTTTTGGGGGTGACAGAGCCCACCACACTTCGACATGTCAGCATGCAGTGCCTATTTATGTGTTGACCTGAGAGGGAACCAACAAACACCAAAGATTAAAGCTGAAACGATATAGGACAAATTTCACTCTCAAAGTCTTGTGTTTTCGGAAAAATAGGGTAGAGTTCAACTACAAGGAAAAGTGTTTGTCCTCCTATACTGTAGGAATTAAAATAAATTCCCTCTGATCTTGGAGAGCTCCACATATCAGTTTTCTGCAAAATATCAGATTAAATAATTATCATGGTCCCATTCAGACTTCAGTTCTATTGATAAAAAAAATTTGCAGTGACCAGTTAGATCTTATAGTTTATACAAATGAGAACTAATGCACACATATTAAATATCAGTTATTAAAAAATTTCAAATGTAAGGGCCTACATTGTCAGTAAAATCTTTGCATAAGCTTAGAATTCGTCTGTAATAATAGACATTAGCATATACAAAAGATTGACTGTATATTCAAATTTCATGGGGTTGATTTAGGTAACACATTCTCTAAAAGACTCATTATTCATATTGTCTTCTTGTAGTGCTAATAGACCTGAGCAGGGGTACAACATATTATAATTTGCAAGAAGAACTCAGAGTAGCGATAGGACAAGGGCAATGGGTTCAAACTTAAACAGGAGAAGTTCAAGTTAGCTATAAGGAGGGAGTTCTTTACTGTGAGGGTGGTGAGGCACTGAAACAGGTTGCCCAAAGAAGTGGTAAATGCTCCATCTCTGTCAAGAGTTCAAGGCCAGGCTAGACAGAGCCTTGGGTGACATGGTATAGGGTGAGGCAATCCTGCCCAAGGCAGAAGGTTGGAACTAGATGATCTTAAAGTCCTTTCCAACCCAAACCATTCTACAATTCTATTCTATGATTCTATAAAATAATCAAAAGCTAAATTTAAAGAATATAAAGCAGTCATATCAAAAAAACAAACAAACAAACAAACAAAAATCTTTAAATAAGCTCATGAACAGATATCTCAGCTCTTCGTTAAACAAATGATCCAAAATGCATATAAGGAATAGCTGATGTAATGGTTCTAAATTACAAACACCTGAAAATTAGCCAAAATAACGCATTTATTACTTTCATAGAATCATAGAATAGTTAGGGTTGGAAAGGACCTTATAATCATCTAGTTCTAACCCCCCTGCCAGAAGCAGGGACACCTCACACTAAACCATGTCACCCAATGCTTCATCCAATCTGGCCTTGAACACTGCCAGGGATGGAGCACTCACAACTTCCATGGGCAGCCCATTCCAGTGCCTCACCACCCTAATAGTAAAGAATTTCTTCCTTATATCCAATCTAAACCTCTCCTGTTTAAGTTTGAACCTGTTACCCCTTGTCCTGTCACTAAAGTCCCTAATGAAGAGCCCCTCCCCAGCATCCCTATAGGCCCCCTTCAGATACTGGAAGGCTGCTATAAGGTCTCCACGCAGCCTTCTCTTCCCAGGCTGAACAGCCCCAACTCTCTCAGCCTGTCTTCGTATGGGAGATGTTCCAGTCCCCTGATCATACTTTGATTTCTTCTGTTTTGCTAGTTTCTTTGCTTGTGGGTATCAACATATATGCTTGTATGCAAATGTTTTTAAAATACTCTTTTGTCTTTTGTTTTATGGACTATGATCACGGCACTAGAAGGCAGATAGGAATCAAAAAAAGACATGAGTCCCACGTAGAAAGCTGTTGAGAAATGGTCTGTCTTAGTGAACCTAGCACCTTTAGCTCCCTCTTTTTGTAATAATGAGCTACATAAGATTGTAAGTATAGCCAGGGCCTGTAAGCCACCAACAATAAGGTATCAGTGAATTCTCTCTCATCATTGCTCACAGTAATGTCTCATAAATGCACCAGCTAATGACTTACTGGATTATATCAGCTGAGACTGAAGAGATGGTTACCCCTGGAAAGAATCTAGCAGGCATTTGGCTGAAGTTAGTGTCATCCACTGGACTGGCCAGCATGTGTTTGTTGAAAAGACCTCATTCACAGCTTACCATTTGGTAGAGTTTGAATGAAAAAGACTTCTGAAAAAGACTTCTGAATGAAAAAGACTTGTAGAGTCTGAATGAAAAAGAGTACATCCTCTCAGGGCCAGATGTGCTGTAGTAATGATTAAAACCCATCTGGAGGTACTCATTTGTGCCCAAGACAAACACCTTTGTAAAAACCCTACTTTAACACTGCCCATATGTTCTAAGAAATACCTCCAAAGTTACAAACACTTTTGGCTCTAAGATGGTATTTTCTGCACTTATCCTGACCCTGAAGATGCAGGTATTTGGAAATAGAGTACAATTGACTGCAGAATGCGGGCATGTCACCAGAGTGGGGGAAGCCTCCCAGCGTTTCCCAGCCAGCTAGCCTCAACTGACATTTCAAGTGCTAGGCCACAACACTGCCTTTCATTCACCCTATGAGAAATAGTTTGCTCAGAGGATATTTTTCTTGCTGCACTGCTTGAGGCCAGCATAGGACAGAACTGTCAGAATGCGCTATCTGTACAGATGGACAGGCATCCTTCACTACCTGTCCACCCTGGTACACAGAGAATAACTAGAAACAGCAAGGCACACATCCTAGGGCCTGCTAGGTGGTCAAGAGAGGTTCACATGGTACAGTGTTGGATGAAGCCTTGGGTGACATAGTTTAGTGTGAGGTGTCCCTGCTTATGGCAGGGGGGTTGGAACTAGATGATCTTCAGGTCCTTTCCAACCCTAACTATTCTATGATTCTATGAATACAGAAACAGGGCAGATTTCATGTGAATCATGCCTTTACTTCCCTTGATGGGGCACATGCCTTACTAGAATGCAGACTGCTTCCCTTCCAGCAACCAGTGCTTCGTAAGACTTGCTGATGAGAGCAAGTTTCTGTTGTTTCCGAAGGAATTAGTAAGAAAGACGACAAGGTGGCATATTTATATTATTAACTTATCTCAGCATTCATTTGGCTTCATTTTCCATGGCAGACCTGTTTTACTGAAACATTCAGAGATGAAAAAAAAGTGCTCTGCTGGTACTCTTCTTTTCTTTTTTTTTTTTTTTTTTTTTTGGTTTTCTCAAGAGGGCTATACTTCAGACAAAA
>NDXB01004630.1:69125-89389 GCA_002631895.1 Agapornis roseicollis
TTTTCTTTTTTTTTTTTTTTTACTGTGGTCTCTCAAGAGAGCTATACTGCAGACAGAAACCAGCTAGCAAAGGGCAGAGACAGCAATCAGGAGTGATTACACCATACAAAAATGTTAGTGGCATAACATGACTTAACTGTGATTCCACAAATTATAGATGAATGCAGAGGCAGAAAAATCAGAAGCCAAAAACACACTGTACCCTTTATATTCAAATCCCCCAAATTTTACCAAATTCCTCAGACCAATTCCAGCCATTTACAGAAACTAGTGGCTGCTTTTTGCACTTTATCCCCTGAGAAATGGGTTTAGGGTAGAAAAGCTGACTGGAGAACTTAAGATTAAATATATACTCATCTTAAAAGTACAGATAGGTCGTATTTACTGAGAGTGGATTCCTACACCAAATGTGCTGATGGAAACAGGTCAGAAGGTGTGTGTAACAAAGAACAGAACATTTCAAAGTATGTACAGAACATTGAGGTTTAAAGGGCTGGAATAACATGACCTCTAGGATTCTGCTCCTACAGAAAACAGCTATGTACACAAAGACCTGGAGGAGGAAGAGGGCAACATGGAAGCTTGCTCTCAGTGTTTTATTAAGTGCCTCTTCTTAGTGATGGACTATTAGCATATGCTTGACCTGAAACCCACCCTGAGTTTCAAGCCCAGTACTAGAAATACAGTGTGTCTTAATCCTGCATGCATTTACCAAAGCTTAGGGAGGACTGGAGGGTCTCTTCTGCTCCAAAGCAAGCTTTTGTAAGACAGGGTTGATGTTTGCTCTTGAATTAATAAATAAAGCTATCCAAAGAGAACTTGCCTAGTCTGCTATACATCCTGCACACAGTTTCTGCTCTGAGAAAAAGTCCCAGAGTTTCCATCATTTGTTTTTGGTCTGTCTGAGAAGGAGAACTAGACTGTCATATTTTTTCTTATGAAACTAATCAAAATCAGCAAAAAGCCCAACTGAAACATTAGTGAAAAGTTTTCAGCTTCTCACTTTGTTTTCACTCTACAGATAGACGTGTTTTATGTTAGTTCTGTGAGCAAAGCAAGAACATGCCAGGCCACCCCACAGCCTGGGGTGGGGAGTTGAGATAGGACACTGCAATGTACTCCAGTAATCAGAGACAATACAAGTAAATGCTTTCTCCTGCTCAGGTTAGGATTATGTTTGGCTTCACCCTGGACTTTGGTAGAAGTTTCATCAGTTCAGATAAATAGAAATCTTTGCTTCTAAATCCTGCTACTGCCTATCCAAAACAGTTTATACTGCTTGACAGAGACAAGAGTCAATCCTTTTTTAACATTTTCCCAGGATCCTGCACTGGCATGTTACAAAGCATTTACATAAAAGAAATAGATAATTCCTCACTATTAAAAGGTAGAAAAACATTGCAATCTTTTGTGTATGGACAGGGAACGGTGTGGTGTTTCAGGTAACAGCAATAACATCACCTCTAGAGTCTATACATTAGGTATTAATGCTGCAAGTACCTGCTTCCTATACATCCTCTTATGTAAGCACCAATACACACAGATACATTGCATTACGCAGCTTCTCCATGTTGCACTGAAATTAGCCTAAATAAAAAATAATGTTCTTGCCAGAAAACTCTCCAAGCTCAAGAGCTTGAGGATCTCAGGCAAAGAGCAAATGTCAGGAAATTCTGTTCCCTGGATAATATTTCAGGTTTCTTTCAACTTAGTTTTGTAATGGTAACAATTCTGAAACTGTACTTCTGGAATTCCCTGGAAAATAGAGAAAACAGTTGCAAGTCAACGGCAGGGTACACAGAATGTCTAGTAAAATACTGCCAGTCCTTCACAGTCTGTGTAAAAAACACACAAATCATATGTCTCTCAGCAACTGGTGACATAACATGAAAAGGTATTATGGTTACACAGATGGGCATAAAGTGCTGTAGTTTCACAAGCAAGCTATTAAAATTGTAAGGTTAATGCATGTCTGTTTATCCTGTCATGCTGTTCTTACACTTGGGGGTTTTGTCAGCTTTTCCTTTGAATAATCTTACTGAAAATAAAAGAGATTAAATCTAGGTGCAGACTGGTCTACAGCTTAAGAAAACCTTTGAAGAGGCCACAGAATCATATCTCATTAAGAATGCATGGAGTATCAAGAGCAAGAAACCTTGACCTGCCCAACAAACCCTGCAAATATGAATGATGCCACCAGACAGGCAACATGTAGAGGCCCATAAGGTTGTTACATTAGTGTTGGATTTTTTAGCACTTGACTCCTGTACTTCCTTTCAAAACCAGCACTGCAGATGCATGGCAGTGTGAATCTCTCCAGTGATTCAGTCAGCAAATCCTGCAGCTTTTTCTCAGGGGTTCAGAGCTGATTGTAACTTGGCCCTTTCATCTGCAGCAGGGTGTCTGATAGAAAATTAGTCTAATTCTCACTTGTACCAAAGAGTTTATGCTGATATAGGCCCTAATATAAGTGTGATGATAAAGCTACTTACAGTGGTACAACGTTGTCCTCTTCCAATACAGAAAAAAAGCTTTGATGATACAGGGGCATTCACACTACAGCCAGTCTAAACTTGGAAGTTTTACTGGCAGAGACACGCTGGTTAAGAGTGTGGGAAAAAAACAGCACACACCTCTGACAACTGTGCTGGCAGACACCCCAGAGGTGTCCCTACATAGACAAAACAAGTTTCTGCATGATAACTGTAGCTGTCTGTGTATGCTCTGACCACATGAGAAGCAAGGTAGTTTGAATTAACTTAGCTCCCTTTCACTGAGGTTTACCCAAAGTCTAAAGCCATAGTTGTACCAGTTTAAAAGTCAGTAAAGCTATCAAATTCCAGGAACTGGTAGAGACAGTCACAGCAAAACAGCTTTTTTACAAGTTTGTGTGTCTTTTCCCCAAGGAAGTAAGTACACCACTATAACTACTATAAATAAGGCCTGAAGAGCCCGTGTTATACCTTTTCAACTGTAACAGGAAAGAGAAAATAGTTCAGAAGTTGGGGTAGTCTGAGACCACTTTATACTTATAGTAAAGTGATACAGTAAGAGATGCAGTAAGTAATGCACTAGAACAATATAGCAAAACAGTTATTAAGCAGATCACATATATATATTAAGCCATGGGGATTTATAAGCAATAACACTGTTGTAGGAGAAAGTAAAATTGCAGGCTCAGGCAATGTCAGGGAAGTCTGTACGAGGGGATTCTGAAGAACGGCAAATTTGACCATCCCATTTGTGACTCAGAAGCTGGAGAGGCTGCAAAAGCCTCTGCTGCCTCATGTACAATACTCTGCCATGTACATTTTTTCTCCCATTGTTTTACAAGGCTAAAATTAGTGCAGAGTGACTGTGGAAATAAGGAAACTTGGCTGTACATGACTTTGTTTTTTTAATTTGTATGCTGCACTCTCAATTAAACAAAATCAGAAGCCATTTACTTCAGACTTAGATCATCCCACTAGGCATGCTTTATTTCTGCAGCACAGAGGAGGGATAACCTTTTCAGACCAAACTCAGACAAAGAAGATACCAAGTGTTGAATAGCTATAAAACTTACAGTGGTATTTCATTCAGTACTTCCCTGATGCTCTTTTATAACATAAAGTTGAAGACTGCAAGCTCTCAGCATGAGGTTATGCTTCCATCCAGATCTCCCCTTGTCCTTCTATTGCCCACCTTCCACAGCACTCCCAAACACATCACTTTCCTTCTTCCCAGCTCTCTGTCTTCACTGCTGCATCAGCCTCACATGGCTCCTTTCTGCTCAACAGCACTCACCATTACTATCATAATACTCCTAGAAGGCTGTCAGAGCCACGGGTGCAATAATAGGTCTTAATTAGCCAGATTAAGGGTTTATCGACTTCCTAACAAATGTGTTCTTCCCTTTATCCACTCCTAACAAATACGTGCCTTCCTTGCATTCCACCTTTTCAGTTGCTGTAAAAATGTATTCATCATCAGATCCCTTCTTTTTCCATCTGTCTCAGTATCCCCAAATTCAGTGTCTCCTTATTCCTAATCCCAGAGCAGCCAGAAGTTGAAAAGCCAAGTTTTCCCCACAAATGCATGCAGCTTAGATTGCCTGGCCATCGTTGGGCTAAAGCTAAGACTCTTTTATGGATCTTGGAAGCACTGCTTGGCAGACACTTATAGTTGTCTTCCCTGACAATAACAGTTGTGATACCACTTGCTTCTCGATTTCTTTTCACAGACATTATAAAGCCCACAGACAGGAACAGCTTAGATATCCCTACTCACTATTTCTCACCTATATCATGATGATAATACAATGAACCTGCTTCCTTTCAGCTACCTCTATCTTTAGATACAGCAGCAATCTATGACAGAATGTTCAGCACTGAAGACAGCTGCAGCGCTAGAAACAGATGAGAAACAGGTATGAGGGGACAGCCATCACATTACATTTATTCTGCGAATGGGAATCTTGCCTTCCTACAGAAGTGCCTAGACTATATACAATGTGCTTTACTCTACTTTCCCGGAGAACAGATCAGAATGTAATTTTCTGTTAAAAACCAAACAATAACTGAGAAGTATCATTTTCAGCAAACCTTTTTTTTTTTTTTTTTAATTGGACGGGTTTAAATTTTCCAAACTGACACTACCCAAAAAGCTGGAGAAGAGGAGATACTGCTACTAAAATGACCTCTGGTGATAATAAAGTGGGGAAAGTCCTTACATTGCTCATTTAATTCTCTTCTGTGTCAGTCAGCTCCTGCTTGCTCTCCATAGTTAAAGAAAAGGAATGGATTTTTTTGATGCTCTCTGACCAGGACTGTAATAAAAGCTACAGCTGAAGATTCTAAGGAATATATTGCAAACCATTCTTGGATACCCTATGTATGGTAGCTCTTGGAAACTCTACAGTTCACAGGAAAGCATCCGGATGATGGTTTTAGTTACCTGATTTAGTTCTAGGTAGTCATGCAAGGAGCAGGAAGTTGGACTTGATGATCCTTATGGGTCCTTTCCAACTTGAGGTCTTCTGTGATTACATTAAATAGAAGAGCCTAGGAGTTAAACACTGCATTACAGAAACCACATAGGCTAGAAGACTTTGTGCAGCCTCTTATCAGTGCTTGTACATGTGGGTTGGGAAAAGAAAAGGAGGAAATTAGTGATTGCACAATCGATCAAAAGATGCCAGGCAAGATTTAAGGGCAAATACAAATCTGTTAGAGCTCTGTGCACAAAAAACAGTGGAAACAGAGAATAGTTTGTGTAGTGCTTCACTCCCCACAGCCCACAGCTCCCAAAGGCAAACTTCACTGGGAAGAAGCTGTTTGACAAAGGACACAGGGATTGACCCTTTTTCAGCATGGATTTCTGCAAAACTATCTGCAGCAGACAGAGGAAAAACATGTAAACAGGAGCCCAGGAGGAGAATGCAAGGTCAACATGTGGGTTAATTGACTAGGGGAGGTGGAGTGAGTGGTTTATGAAGTCCCAGTATACTGAAGTCCGCACTTAACTGCTCAACAAACACAACAGTGCAATGTTTTTGCATGTTCACTTGCCAGTAAGTGTGCAAACCAGGATGACATGTCTCAGGAGAGAGGCTGAATATACATTCTTCTCTTTATATCTAGTTGATGCCTCTCCTGCAAATTACGAGAAATGCAGCTCTTTCCTTTAAAAGCAAAAATGGAAATGGGCTTCTTGTCAGCAGAGAGACACTAGAACTCCCATTAATCTCACTTTCTGGCCACTAAAAAGCAGAGTTCAAACATCCTGCAACCTCTATGGATAGCTAATAACTTGGCTTTTAGAGAGCTAAGAATAATAAAATAAATAAATAAACAAATAAAAGAATTCTTACTGGAAAAATCAATGTGGCCCTTCCTCTTAATTGTAGCTTCTGTGCAGTGCATAAATCGAATGCAAAGATTTGCACCCTATTTTGACAGCACTCCATAAAAAAGCTCACTATAGGCATGTGCAGTATTTTCTCCCTTTTGTGTATTGCTTGACTCTAAAGAAGAGCATCTCTGCTTCTATTTCATGTGCCTGACCAGTTGTTGAACATCAGTCATTCACACTGAGCATCTGTGAAACTGAACCAGGCTCATGAAAATCCTTCATTCCTAATATTAAAACTGTTCCTAATTACCTTTCCATGTACTTCCTCAAACATGAAGTCATGTTGGTTAGTCTGAAAAAACCTGCTGTAAGTACGTAGGAAGAAAAACTGTACCAGTTATTATTTATAATTCATATGGTACATTTAGCTTTACCAGTGTAACACGTTACTCTAAACACAAAAATAACTGTCTAAGAAACCAGCCAGATCAAAGGCTGATGATAGTGATACATGAGAATGATAATAAATGTAAATGCTGACAACTACTTCCATAAAAAATAGGTGAACAAATGTTCATACAAAACAAGCATCAAAATCTTAGGAAGGTAGCCTCACCAGAGCAAAATCACTACAAGCTTGAAAACCTTGACTTTTTTATTAATTATTCTTTAAGCCTTATAGGCAGCTCAGCAAAGGCAGGGTTTTGATAGCATCATTCAATACTTATTTTTCATGTGTGCCACAACCCACATGGTAAACATAGATTTGTAGCTTTTGCTTCATTTTCATTAGCCCTTCACATACGGAGAAGTCTGACAATGTCTTTGAATTAGGGACAGTTGAAAAAAATAATCTGTAAACTCAAAAAGCACCAAATCCACTGATCTGTGTCCGTGGTAGACTTTCATTCCTGCCAGGTGGGAATAAAATGCATTCGCTGAACAGAACCAATAATGTTTCAAACACATACTCCACCTGTATGTGCTTACACACTTGTACTATGCTGTCTCTTAGGTATCAAATCTAAGCCTTGAATAGTTACAGGCACAGGTGGGCAAAGGCAGGTACAAGGAACCAAAAAAAAAAAACCATAATCAGGAATAATATCTGTGTCATTTATATAAAGGCATTAACACCTCTGACTCAGGCTCCACCCAGGTTCTCCATGCTACACAATCCACCCTTTCCATGCAATGTCTCATCCCCCCCTCCATTAGCTAGGCATGCAGTTTCTCACACACCACTGGTCAGAGAGTCTGAAGGAGCAGTATTTACATCTTTCCTACAGTGAATTTAAGAAGTGCTAATGGGACAGTGCTAAATCCTTTCAATATCCTACTTATCATTTATGCATCTTGAGAGGACAGATTATAGAGGCACACCCTGGAAATCCCATCCTGCCAGAGCAGGTGCCAGCCCCTCAGTGGGAACCATGGTGCTGGACTGGGAGAGCTGGTTCAGGTCTCCAGAAGGTACCCTGGGACACTGGTCACAGAATAATTCCACATCTAGACCATATTCCATAAATACTAGGAAAACAAAATTGGCTTGCTTAATTTTTAGGCTACTATGGTACCTCATGCATCCCCTTTGCCAGTGTACACTGAACAGTCCTACCTGACTAATCTATTGGTAGGATTATGTAAAAAGGATTATGCAAATCGTCAGCATGTACCATGATCTCAACTTCTGTCTAGAACTAGGTTTTAAAGCTTCCTCCTTCTAGCCAGACTTGCCTAAAAATCAGACTCATGCTGCTGAAAGTTTGATTTTGAAAACCTGCCTTATTATCAGACATAACTTTCATGCAGACAGCTGTAACCTGTACTGTAAATGTCAATGGGAAGCTTAGTTCAGTAAATAGTTTTCTTGTTTCATGTACTTTTCATTTACACAAAGTTCGTATTTTCCTTTATATTTTTAAGAAATAGGCATTTATTTGTTTCTTTCCTTTCACATGAAGTTATACTTGTATAAATGAATTTTTTTGTAATAATACTTGTTTTCCCATAAAATTCAGTGATTTCCACTTTAAAAATGAGAAAAAAAAACAAACAACCAAACAAAATAAAATCCACATTGAAAACAAGCTTCAAAATATTCATAAATAAATGTGGGGTTGTATTATATAAAAGCATTACAGTGTCTCCAAGGTACTACAAATAAAATAATTTATAGTAAATGGAATTATTATTGCTGGGAAAAGGACCATTTAATGCCAGTTTTCTGGGGGAAAAAACAAATCAGAGTAATCCAATAGTGGTGCTCAGAAACAGGCAGCAAATACTTAAGAACTTCAAGTGAACAGTACATGCTGAGGCAGCAATTTGGGACAGGGCATGTCTATTCAGCCTTATCTGAGGGGGGGTAGTCTTAGTGTCCTGAAAATGACAGTAAGAAGGCTATTTCAGTTTTATACCAACTTATTGGGTTCAAACTTAAACAGGAGAGGTTTAGATTAGATATAAGGAAGAAATTCTTTCCTGTTAGGGTGGTGAGGCACTGGAATGGGCTGCCCAGGGAGGCTGTGAGTGCTCCATCCCTGGCAGTGTTCAAGGCCAGGTTGGATGAAGCATTGGGTGACATGGTTTAGTTTGAGGTGCCCCTGCTTCTGGCAGGGGGGTTAGAACTAGATGATCTTCAGGTCCTTTCCAACCCTAACTATTCTATGATTCTATGATCTGAAAGAGTTCTACTAGCTTAAATGTGAAGCAATGCAGTGTTGAGCCAAGCCTGGATATGCAGACCTGAAATAGAAAGTGTTCAGCACTGGGAGGATGTGAATTGCTGTCTGGAAATCCCATAAACAGATCTGTGTGGCCACCCTGAGCAAAGCAGTCATATCAGGGTAAATCTGGCTCAACATATTGCTACAGCAAGCAGCTAGTGATGGCTCACCTTCCAAAGATAGCACTACTACAGAATTAGCAACTCAGCTATACAGCCACATAGCTGAACCATTAAAAATCCAAAGCAAGCCTTGAAAATGACAAAAAAGTTGAAAATGACAAATAAGTACATAATATCCACTAGATACAGATATCAAGAAATGCATCAGGGGTTGATCTGACCCTTTTTACATTCACAATATGGCAGCCTCTTCTTCTCCCACAGATGCCCTTGAAGCCCTGCCAAGTGTCTCAGCTGCAGTTCTCAAGTCAAAGGGGATGATGGAATTTGGAGTTTACAAGATCAATAGTGCAGTAGGTTCTGTCCCCTGGACATTGAGAGCCAGTTCCTATCTGTTACAAAGTACATTCAAGCTGAATTCAGTCTCATCTCATACTTGTGGTCTCATGAAGGACTCTTCATCTGGAACTGTAGTGATAGGACAAGGGGTAATAGGTTCAAACTAAAACAGGGGAAGTTCAGATTAGACAGAAGGAAGAAGTTCTTTACTGTGAGGGTGGTGAAACACTGGAACAGGTTGCCCAAAGAAGTGGTAAATGCTCCATCCCTGACTGTTCAAGTCCAGGTTTGACAGAGTATTGGGCGACATGGTCTAGGGTGAGATGTCCCTGCCCTTAGCAGGGGGGTTGGAACTAGATGATCTTAAGATCCTTTCCAACCCAAACCAGTCTGTGATTCTATGATTCTGTGTGCTTTGTTCTGGCTCTCTTTGACTTTTCATGAGGCACTATGAGGGTTCAGGCTGCAGATCTGTCAAACTTCACACATCTGAGGTTAATGCTTCTTTGCCATTGTCCCTCTGTTTCACCTATTAATGAACTAGAAGGAAACTGGTTTTGACTTTCCAGATGCTTGGTAGTGCAGAACAAACTGATCAAAGAACAAGCACATAGAGGTGGATAAGTCTGAATGGGAAATCTTCCGTCAGTTATCTTATATTGGTTAATGTCAGGATGCTTATAAGGTTAGGATTAGCATGTAAAGTAACCTGTACCATAACAGTTTGCAACTTGTAGAAATTTTTGCTTCTCACATGCAATACAGATGTGAACTAGTTAATCCTCATGAGAACACCATCTTAAAGACAAAAAAGCTAGGAGAGAAAATGATTAAGCTAAAATGCAACACAAACATTTGCTTACAAAATAAATGGCCTTACTGACCTTAAGGATGTGCTTGAAAGCTTCTTAGGTGTCTAACAGCTCAGTATCATTTGCACTTACAGCCAGGTTTCTAAAGATATTTAAACAGCACATTTGATTGTAGTTTGAAGTAGGTAGGAATTAGATGAAACAGTTGAAAAGCTAGCACTAAGAAATTCATCTAAGTCCACACTATGAAGACTGTGCATGTGTATCAATAGCATTTAATTGCTTGGACCCAGCCCCACCTGGGGCCTCCATCCTTTGCCCAAGGCCAAGTAGCTCCAGGTAAGCTTAGACCAGGGCCTTTCATAACCCTGTCTGAGCTATATTGTTAGTGGACCTACCCTCGGCCCTACCTTCTAAATGACTCTTGGGCCTATGTTGTAGCCTGGTTTACAGTTCTGTCTCTGCTTCCATCTCCTGCTGCTCCAGACTAGACTTCCTGGACCTCATTCACCATCTCACTGTGTGTGGAGCTATTGAAGGGATTAGTTATCAGTAGCCTTATTCTTCCCAGCCTTTTCAGTTGTGGTGGACCTGTGCTCTGGTGAGAGCAGTCTGCTGTGGTTGCTCTTGATTTGTCTTGCTTTGTAGAGTGGCCGGTTCTTTCTGTTCCTGTGCATACAAGTTGAAACAGATTTTAGGTATCCTCCCTCTACTAGAACGAGTGTATATAAGATCAAACCCAAAACTAGTTGTCTTTTTTAAAAATGCTTCCACATTTCTGTTCAATGCATTGGGCCAAACCACAGTCTCAACATCTGCGTTGTAGAAACTGAACTTCTCCTACACATAATGATACTATCATAAGTCAAAATTTGTCCAGAACATCATATAATCTTATGTAAGTGAATAGGGAATATATCACTGATAAAGTCACAGCTCTATTTTGAAGACCTATGACATGGCTTCCCCACATTTTGTTTTTCAGGTAAAAAGATCTGATAAAAGTTTTGGAACCATGCAGGCCAGTAATATATAATGAGAAAATACTCTCTGTTGGTTAATAGTTGAGAAGAAAATCAAGATAGCAGGTGGAAAGGAGGGAAACAAAAGGCACTCAAAGGAAAACAAATGAACAAAGTCAGGATCCAATTTGGCAGGTGGAGACAACAGTGGAAATCAGTGCTGTGTGTCAACGCTTTCTGACCTGTCCATCAGAACATGCAGCATAATTCTGCTGAAATTCAACTGAAAAAGAAAACCACATGATTAGAACACATGGACAAAGGGACTGCAAAACATGCTAACTGTGCAGCCATTCTTAAAGACATAAGAGGTAGAAAACTTACAGAGAAAAACTCATATAGGAAAATGAGTTCAAAACCATTAGAAGTACATTTTCAGCTGAGAGCATGTGGGAATTCAGCTGTAGTACTTTCATTTAGTTTAATTGGTGCCATGGTGTAAAATCTGTATGCATCAAGTTGTTAATGTACTCTATGAAGAGTGAATTTAGGTTTCTGAAGGGACATTAAGGAAGAGTGAAAACAGCAAATTTACCATATTATGAGTTCTGAACTTTGAAAATCTTTTTTCTTGGAGTTATATTATTACTGTCACTCAGTTTTGACCTTCATGTTAGTAAATGCCATTTGCAGCAAAGAAAAATAATCTGTATGTTGTTAACCATTCTGAACCAGGTCATGAGAAGGAAATACTTCTACTTTTATCCCTTTAATTTTTTACTCAAGGGATTGGTTTTGCCTTTTCTCATCATGCTCATGAATTTTGTTAATGTCCTCTCTATGAATATTCACCTTGGGGAATAAGAGTTCAGCTGAATGCTTCAAATTAGGCCCAGTCTGTCTAGCTAAATTCAGTATGCTAAATTCTCCACTGTGACAACCTAGGGAGCTAGTGATTACTGGCACCAGAAGGTGCCAATGGAAAAAAGGAACCCTCCCAAGTTAGCATTCCATTTTGTTCTCCACAACAAATTGATGAAGTGTTGTAAAGCACTGACAGCATTGTGGATTCAGCGATAGAGGCATCTGAAATTATTTATAGGGTGAATATATTTAGCATTTTTCATAAGGCAACCATGCACTGAAGCTCCAGTTCTTGTTTTCCTCAGTTTCCATGTGTTTTTAACCTAGCTGTCTTCTATTCTTTTTATGATGAGTAGCCACTGAGAAGATGAACAAGAAAGAGTGAATATTTGTTATCTATATGACCCTTATGCACTGTTTGCAGCAAATGCTTCTTCTCCTTTTAAATGCTCTCATGTTTCTTGTGTTTTCCCTTTGATCTGATTTTTTTTTAAGAGCTGAGAAATCAAATTTTATGAGATCAGTTATGAAGCAAACTATGTGAATTCAATGACAGAACTTGACCTTCTTACAGGAATTTATGTCTGCTGAGATATAACTTTTCAATTTAAAAAAAAAAAAAAAAAAAAAAAGTTCAGATTTCTGAAAACAAGAAACTGAAAGAACCAATATAATTTTAACTACATGCAGCTAGCTTCCAGACTGCTTCACAGTGGGAACAGTCTGGAAGAGGTGTAGTTAAATTCAGTGTGTCACACTGAGTTGTCCAAAAATGGTGCTTGTCACAGCTTGCTTGGACCAAGATTATGATGAGAGATAATTTGGAAGACCAATGCCCTTTTGAGGAGAAATTTATGTGAGCGCTTTATGGCTGCTATACCTGTGATTAAAGAAAAGAGTTACTTATCTCTCTTGTCCACTAGGTTTTCAAGGCTGTGTTACCAAGTTTGTGTGGCACAAACCCTGTTCAAGAGTACCATCCATATACGTTTAATAATGAGTAACACATGACAACTTTCACAGACGAGTGACTGTAAAATTACTCATAATTTTTCCTGTGGAACAAGGTAAATGTTTGGTTCAGAACAGCTGAAAGGTACAGCTCCTGTCAAAGCTTTATGAGAGTGCCAGTGCATGGGTCTCATGGAAACATCAGGATTCCTCTGTGAAAGCTTCACTAGTTTGAGTCTGGCTAAGCTTTAACATTTTTTGTGATGAAAGGACATAAACTAGGAGAATACACTTATTTTAAAGGAGAGAAGATCATATTGAGAACAATATAATTTAAGAGGGTTTACAAGCCTCCTAATTATCTGGTTGCTGGATTCAGATTTACCCTTACTCCAGCAGTGTACTGAATTTCTGACATGCAACCAGTTCAACACAATTCCACTGGTTCATAAAAAAATCACTTTCTCTGCCACCTCTGAGGTGTGGCTGGGGGTATGCTTCCTGCTTTACTCATCAGCTTCCAAGTCTCCCTGGATCCATTCATTCTGTTAAGTGACATGAGGGCAGGGACTGCTCCCATGCCCTGGGCCAAATGACAGTGTCCACACTGTACAAAGCTGGCTCTAGGTCTCCTTTGTGTTCTATGTGGTGATTATGTGACTCTAAAACATTTTTTGCATGTGTTTTCTCTTTCAATTTAAGATGTTTAAGTATAGAAAAAGGGCTGTGCTCAGGGGTAGGGCTTCAGCATATGAAAGCCAGTTGGGAATAGCATGGCACATGCTATTGCCTGAACCATACTCAGATAAGTATTTTTCAGAGGGTGCTGGCTTACACAGACTGAAACTGTACCAGAGTGTGCTGGCAACTATGCAGCAGCTCAGTGTTTGCAGTTCTCTCATAAGCCTGTCTCACTTAGAAACAGAAATACAGCCTTAGTGCCTCTTTTCTGCCTGTTCTACCCTATACTGTGGAGTGTGCCTTGTATCCTGCTCCTGTTAAGTACATTCAGGTATTCTTTTGAAGGGGGCCCTGAAACAACAGACATCCTCTCTGTTATCTGAAATGCTTCTCCCAGGAGAATGCACAGACAAGATACAGTAAACAGCAACCCTTGCAGGCTCAAGGAAGGATTAAAGAATATTACACTCAATCTGTCAGTGGCTGTTAAGCACACTCCAGACGCAACCACAGGCTCAGGAAGTCATTAAGCTGCCAATGACCAACAACTAGGACAGTATACCAGGCAGCAGGTCACATCAATTTAGCTCTTGCTAGACATCTGTTACTGGTCCCTGTCAGGGACAGGATGCTGGACAAGAGGTCTTATCTGCTTAACAGGCTTGTCAGCATGATAGTTCTTAAGTGGTCAGAGTAATGATTTGACCTTCAAGGGAGGAGGAGGAAGGGGAAAATAGATTCTTCATCTTGCCTAGCACATTGGTTTTGAGTTGTAGAATGCCTAAAAGGTACTCTGTCTTAGGGAGACTTGGCTCCCAGTTTCACCTAATGGACACCAATATAGGTGTATACCAATATAGGTGTAGTCTTATTTTAATGTGCTTATAAACACTGACCTTTTAGGAAGAAAAATAATTTTAAATACATGAAAGGTGTAATATTAAATGATCTCTAATCTTCTTATTTCTAGCTGGTTTGCATACAAAAGATGACTTAGTTTTAGAAAATCATAACCTTTACGCAGACAATCCCTGCCCATAGGCAAAATACATCAAAGAAATTACCTGTCATAATTTTTACTTTAGTGTACTCATGCAATGATTCTATGATAGTATAGGATATATGACTCTAGGATAGTATAGCGCTCTTAGTACAGGAGCACAGCAGAAAAGTGTGCATAAAATCATCTTTCAGCATTTAATAATACACACATAATCCACCTTTTTTCACCTGAGATTTTTTTTTTAAAATTGACACTTGAAAAAAGACATGAGATCCACCCAAAATGACATATTACTATCATTTTATAATAATCTTGCCAATACAGGCTTAAGAAAACCTACACCAGAATAAGCTGAGGTTTATTGATTCTTTGCTAGGTAGCTGTAATTCTTTAGCTGCAAAACGTCAGGCTGCAGGCATCTCAAATAAAACCTGTGGCTGACATGGCCCATGAAGTTCATATGTAATATGGGAACTTAGTCCAGTATAGAATTGACTTTGCTAAGTCAGAGACTGGTCTTATTATAAACAGTCTGAGAGAAGAAATGAAGGGCTCAATGTTTAAGCAAATCAGCTGTTTACCATAGGATGTTTGTAGACCTTGCAGGTGACTGTCTTTGGTATTGACAGACAGAGGGATGTTAGGACACATGATGGGGAGTACTTCTTTTAAAACAGGGGTCAACACATGGAAGAGTGGACAGGGAAAGGCTTCAGTTCTGGACTGTGCCCCTGATAGGACTCTTTTATTTCAAAGGCAATGCAATTCTTTCTTTTCCTGGCTGCAACACTGTAGAATGACCACTATCCTGGTCTGGGCCACTTGTGCAGGTGCCATTGATTTAAGAGAACACAGATGAGGCCAATCAGCTGATTCAGGTGTCCTTGATGGGACTGGATAGCCTTGATCCTCCACAGTACAATAAAAATTGAAGAAACTGGGCCTAGATTTTTAAAAACATTTTGGTGATTCACTCTCCTGGGCTCCTGTATTTTTCAGAAGGCAACAATACACTGAAGACATATATCACGCTCCAATCCTTGTGCATTCTAAGAGTCTAGTAGAAAATGTAACTGTCCCTTTGCTTTACTTTCCCTCCTCTTGCCTCTGAGTCACATTGTCATAGGAGTTGCTTTAGGTTGTAGAATTACCCACTGCAAAAAAATGGTAAAAGGAATTGCATTTAACCTTTTCCTTTAACTTTCTATTTAGAATTCTTAACAGGGCTAAGGATCAGGGAAGAATAAAAAGCAAAAGTTAGAACCACAAAGAGTGTAGGCAGGTATTTCCTAGATATCATGCCTGTCTAACACCTCTGGTTTCCCTGCTCTTGTTCCCACATAATATTAATGAGAGGTCTCCAAGTGTGCCAGCTATTTACTTCCCTAAGAAGGTATCCGAGAGAGTCAACTGATAATGCAGTGCATGTCACTTGTCACCCCAGAATTAGAACATTTCTAAGTACTTCATTATTAATAACTTCAAGTTACCTGGTTGTCACAAGAAATGCAAATGTCATCACACGTTCAAAACTGAGCTGTCAATGGAGCAAGATTAGAAACTTCAAGCTAAACTTTTCTGAAAACCAGAACCAATTGATTCATCATTCCCTTTTCTTTATGAAATAACTTAAACAAAACTGGCCATAAAAAAGACAGCCAGCAATTATAAGTTATTGTTTCAATTGCACTATTACATATCTTTGTTTTGTAAAACTTTAACCATTCAAGTATTGCTACACTGTTCTGGTTTGTTCCTGGCTCTGGCAAAACACCACCATTCCTGGGAGTAAAAATTGGGGGAAACAGGTTGTATTACATTTAATAATTAATCATAAAAACTTCAAGATTTGGACTAAATCTTGCAATATGATAATGGCACAATTTGAGAATGAGATTTATTGCTTGCATGAAGATCTGTCCAGATTTGGACAAATCACAAACAAACAGAAGAACCATTTATAGGAAAGTTTAAGAGCACTTGAGCTAAGTCTGAACACAATGCAGTGCCATGCAAAAATGGTTATTTGGGTCCCAGTCCAGGGTCTCCAAGCCTAAATTTCTGCACAAGCTAAGTGAAGCAAGCAAGCATCATACCACTGTACACTTTCAAGCCCTTCCCTTAATCAGAGCTGTCAGAGAGTCTTAAGCAATAAGTCACACCATTGATTTAAAAAGTTTCATAAACATGCATCATAGGGTCAGAAGAGAGTAGAGAGACAGTGCCACTTCAAAGACCAGCTCAGTATCGGAGTAGAAGACGACTGTACTTAGCAGTTGAGAGAGCTATTTCTTCCTACTAAAACACTAACAGGTAGTGACAAGTAAGCTGTCAGTTCTGTACTCTTGGTATGTTGCTTCACAACAGAATTAGACAGCTCCTTTGCTCCCTGTTGTCTTGCTGATTACTCCCTGTGAATCTCCACACATTTGGATTAGCTCCTATTGGTTGGGCTTAGACGAGTCTTGACTGTAGTAATAACATGTTTGTTTATCACATACAGTCACGAGAAACAAACAAACAAAAAAACCCAAAAAACCACTAATCCTTACTTACTTCAGTCAGTGATACGGTATGGGCCATGAGGATGATCAGGGGGCTGGAGTACCACCCGTGTGAAGATAGGCTGGGAAAGTTGGGGTGTTCAGCCTGGAGAAGGCTGCGTGGAGACCTCATAGCAGCCTTCCAGTATCTGAAAGGGACCTACAAGGATGTTGGAGAGTGGCTCTTCACTGGGGACTGTAGTGATAGGACAACGGGTAATGGGTTCAAACTTAAACAGGGGAAGTTTAGACTGGATATAAGGAAGAAATTCTTTACTATTAGGGTGGTGAGGCACTAGAATGGGTTGCCCAAGGAAGCTGTGAATGCTCCATCCCTGGCAGAGTTCAAGGCCAGGCTGGACAGAGTCTTGGGTGACATGGTTTAGTGTGAGGTGTCCCTGCCTGTGGCAGGGGGGTTGGAACTAGATGATCTTAAGGTCTTTTCCAACCCTAACTATTCCATGATTCTATGATTGTGACTCCAGCTTTCTCTCCTTTGAACCTGATGACAAACTCAAGAGGCTGTAAACAAAAGGAAGGAAACAAACAATAAACATCTACAACATGAGTACTAAAATTGCAAAGAGCTGCTCATATTCATTTCAAATATGGTATGTTGAATAAAGGTTGTGAGGGGGGAAAATGTTTTTCTGCACAAAATGCTCAATGCAGCTCTCTGAAAACTAGCAGTCCTAAAGATTAGGAGAGGTCCTTTAAAAATAGCTTCTAAAATACACAGCCTTCTGTGTATTTTAAGTACACAGAGATACTATAAAAATTACTGAAACTACTGCTAGAAGAATGCCTGAAGTCATCTAGGTCATCTCACTGCTCAACTACAGTATCTGTGTCACTTAGTGGTACTTGTCTACTTCATTCTTAGTTTTGTTTATGGGGATTTAAAAGTATCCAAAGCAAGTTAATACAGAGACAGACTAACTAACCGCTACCTAACACTTCTAGCATATATCTCTGTTGCTGCAAATTCCTATCCTCTGCAACATGTTATTCCTTTCCTCTTTTCTGCAAATTTGAAGTGGTACTTTGCCTTCCCACAGTCTTTTCTATTCCAGACTAAACAATCATCTTTCTTTCCATCTTTCCTAACATGTCATGTTTCAGACCTTTTGACCTGTAACTTTATTGCAGTTACTGCTCACTCAAATATTCCCTGAAATGATGCAATTCAGATACACCAAGGTTAGGCAGGTTGCCTAATGGAGGCAACTAGTCATTAAGTTAAAACAATGCTCATGTGCTGCTGATTTCTCATCCTCAGCCTGTCTGTTTTAATTCTCTGTTGCATCTCATCATAAACTTCTTAATCCTCAATTACTTCTGAGCAGTACATAGTACAGTGAGACCACATACCTCTTACCAGGACTTTCATGGGCCTTTTTGTAAACATCTAATAGCATTCAAAGCTACAGCTGAAGCTCTTTGAGGCTTGACAGGTTCCAAGTATGTCCTGATCACCAATGGACCTGGATTCATATACAGTTTGTGCAAAAGTGCTCCGCAGAATTCAGGTAGAAAAGCTGATCAAAAGATTTGGGTTTTTCTATAACTTCTCCCTGGCACCTTCCCAGCTCTCCAAGAGAAGAGTTTAACCTCACTGTTGTGGTTGTCAAGTAAAACAACTTTTCCTGCAATCCTTGTCCCTTTCCATTTTAAGCACACTAATATTTCTCATCATGGATAGAGATCAGAGTTGATCACTGCTGTCAGTGTTAGGTAGTTCTACCCATGCATGAAAAGATTTAAAAGGGGCTGAAGAGGCAGAAGAGAAACACACAGAGTTAAGAGGATGAAGCATGCATAGTGCCGCATATTCATGAAAGTAATAGATTTCTGGAGGATGTAGGATTTAGTCCTTTGCCTGCTCTAAAAGAACAAATAGGAAATTATTTGCACAGAGCAGAACCAGGACCAAGACATGTAGGGGCTTTACGTTGTTTCAACCATTACCTTCTGATTCATGTGTTTTAGGCTGTGCATTAAGAATTGGGAAAGCTTTTCCTGACTGCTGTGGTGGAAGACCTTGAGATCACTGAAAGAATAGATGGATAGAAGATATTTTCACCTCTTGCACAGGTGTGGTGTTACTTGTGCATTTTTACGGTTGGGCACATAACTGCAATCCAAAGCCAAGTAAAACTGCCTTGAGACAGTCAGGTCCTTTTCCTTACCACTCAGTTACTCTGTAACATTTTCTAAAGGGAAGCCAGACCAAAGGGAAGAAAATGTGCTATTACACATTGAAAAAAGAGTGTTTATTTTCAGTGGCTGGAACAATTCTTTCCCAGTAGACCTTCCCACAAGATCTCTTCTCCCTTAGAATGCTCATTCTGTCATGACTTTCACTTGATTTGCTTTGGAATTTCTAAGCAAGTTATTACTCTCAGGTTTTCAAACAAGAAAATACGTTTTCAAACATGGTGAACCCTCAGATTCAGTTCTCTACTAGTACAGATGCAGAACAAACTCAGACAAAACTCTAGTTATCTTAACGGCAAATGAAGATGTTCCCATGTGATGGCTACACTGTATTTGAATATACTTAACCATATATTGCAAGGTTTCTGTATGGCAGAAAATACCAGTTTACTGGGGGAAGAACAACTTATGTGTCTGCACCTTCCAGATGAAGAAAAGGATATTGAAAAGCTCTAGATCATCTTACAGAAAGATCTTCCTAGCTTTACTGTGTGACAGCTCTGACAACCTTGCTTGAGAACAATTCTTCATGTTTGAGAAAACACCTGAGCTTTGTTCTTTTGGCGGGAGGAATATGCTCATGGAATTGTTTCATTCTGTGAAGCTTTTTAAGCTTTCTGAAATTCTTTAAATGCATGACAGGCCTTTACTGGCAGTTACTGGTCTTCTAAGTAGTAAAAGGTTACGGTCTGAAGTACTAAATTTAATGTTCAAGTGGGGGGCAAGGCACTGATGCTGCAGGACATTCCATTTGGGAAACAAAGCAGAAGTCAGAAATAGATCAGGGATCAAGTAGATCTGAGAATTAGAGCTGAAAGCTATTGGAACCTAATGCACATTCTTATTTATAAAATAAAAATGGAAATACCTCAGGGTTAACTTTCATTTTTCCATGAAGCTTCCTACTGTCTTACTCCTCAAAATCTATCAGAAAAGAATGTGTGCATATCTGAGAATCAACACTTTTGTCTTTACCTGCCAAATTGAAAAGAACAAGAAATATGGCTTACAGAAAACATCAGGACAAGGAAGTGAAACCTGTATTAGTAGCTGATGAAGGGCTGTGATATGGCATAGAGGAACCATGAAATACTATGTTTGTGCAGTTGTCAGAAGCCTTGTTGTGAACTGTTTCCTGAAGTCAGTTAATGATATACCAGAGCACTGAGCAAAAAAAAAAAAAAAAAAAAGGGGGAAATTTTTTTTTTT
>NDXB01004631.1:4931-29066 GCA_002631895.1 Agapornis roseicollis
GGGGGGGGGGGGGGGGGTGAGGACAAGGGGATGCAGAAAGCATTGAGCACATGGGGTGGGAGCATTTTTGCTGGCAGAACATGAGGGTTGAAACTGCTGGGGTGAAACATCAGCGTGGTTCCCAATGGAAGAGCTGAGCATCGTGGTGGGGCAGAGCTGGCTGCACATCAGTGGGGCTGAGCTTGGCCTGAGTCCACCTGCTCCATATGGATGGACTTCCCGGCTTCCCACTGGGCTTATCAGAGGAAAGCCCACTGGGAGATAAGAGCATCCATGGAGGGGAGAGTGGCATTGGACAGGTTTGGTGTTGGGACCCGTCCCACAACTGGGGCTGCCCATGCTGCCATCCATGCGCTGGGAATGGAGAGGAGGCTGCAAACTGTGTCATTGCTGTACCCAAATCCTGGCTGTGTATCAGGAGGCGGATAATTTGTGGTCCCTTTTCCTTCCAGCTGATTTTAGAGCAAGGGACCTTCCAAACCTCGCCTCATCTTTATAGAGGGGGCAAAAGTGTTAAGGCATCAGTGACTTGCTTCCCTTTGGGCATCCTCTCCAAGGCAGCGGCAGGGTTTGGTGTGTGCTGAGCTGTTGGAGATGCTGCCAGGGGCAAGCAGGGTTTCTTGGCATGCAGGAGCAGGGGTGGGAATCCTGTTGCTTGCCTTGTTGCAGAGAGGATAATGCCTGGATCGGGACAGATCTATCAGACCCTATGGGGCAGATGGGAGCTACCCTCCTGCCCCTCACCCTGCATCAGGGCATGGACTGATCCCATCAATGCGCCAAGGGCCAGCCTGCCTCTGTGGGTGTCTGATCAAGTTCCCCAGCAGGGATTAGCAGGGATGGGCTTTCGCCAAGTCCTGGCTGTCACTGTGTTCCCACCTTTGATCAGGAGGCAGCATTCCTGAAACGCTCCATCTCCCCCATGTTGCACTGATCAAAGGCAGCTGTTGCTTGGACCCTCCCCTGAGTCCATTTACACACACCCAAAAGTACAGAGAGGCTGAGGAAACTCAAGCGATGGCTGGATGGATGGGACAGGCAAGGCTCAGCAGCAGGCAGAGCACAACCAACATCTCCCATGGCTTTAGGCAGGCTTTAGGCTTCCTTTAAACACACTCCCATGTCAGCACTTGGTGTGTGCTCAGGACCAAGGCCCATGCCGTCCCCTCTGGAGCCCCATGGATGTGTCTGCTAGGGAGAGATGTTGCTGGAGATATGGGTTAGTGGTGATGTTCCTCACCAGCCTGTGGGCAGAGGGGTTGACTCTCCTCCAGCTCTGCTAGCATCAGCTGCTTCAAAGGGAGAGGAAGGAAGTCTGAGACCTGCTCTGGTGGTGGCTCCTCTGCAGGATAAGTGTGGTCCTATCAGCTGTGTCTTGGAGGATGCTTTATTGTTTGTGCACATGATTTATCTCTGCTCCTCACCTCCTGTGATGCAAAGGACTTGGACTATCTGTGTTCCCAAGCCCTTTCTGAATGCTTCTCCACGGCAAGCCTACCTGGTGCCAGTATATGAGGATATGATGAGGAAAAGCTCCCCCCCCTTTTTCCATCCTCAGACCCACCTCTCATTACTCAGCATTACAGTTTAGCTTTAAGGCTTTGAAAGGACATGATCTCCACCCCAAAACTGCAGACACACAGGGAGCAGAGCCATAGACACACTTGCAGACTGGTTCCTTAGCTGAGACAGCAGGTTCAGGGGAGGGTTTAGCTGGTTGAAAACCCTGTTCTGCTGCCCATAGACACACTGCAGCCATCGCATCCCCCAGGCAAGGATGAAAGCAGATCCCAGCTTCCCATCAATGGAGCCCTTGAGAAGTATGCTTTGTCCTGCTCTTCCCTTGGCCCCATCTTGGGTACAAGGCAGGTGAATAGGGCGTTGCGTTTCCAAGAATCCACTGTACCATTAAGGGCAGCCTTTTATTTCCTTTCTCTTTTATTTCCTTATCTCCTTTCTCCTTTCCTGACTGGGCAGGACAATTTGTGCATGGGAGATGGATCCAGGCATCTCTGCTCTCAAAACCTAACATCTCCAGCAGCAAAACCCAGGAGGTTCAGGTGACATTTCCAATGGTGCTGTTAATATAACAGTATCCATGTAAGCAGAGTGCCTTGGTGGGATGCCAGCACACCAAAACCTGGCAGTGAGTGGTGCTGGGTCACATCACCCCTGTCCCTGCTGGCATCTGTGGGTTAATTTCATCAGCTGAAGAAGGTCCTCAGCCAGGCTGCAGCCTCTCTGGTAATCCCTGAGGCTGAGTGTTGCTCATTATCCGCACCTAAAAGATGATCAGGTCAAGGGAGGGGATTCTCCCCCTCTACTCTGCTCTATGATGGGTATGCTCAGGACCCCCTATAGCCTTCAAACCTGCTCAGCATCATCCCATGAGAGCCTGAATGGCTGCCTGGCATGGCAGATGCCAGCCAGGGTGACCTTGGTTCAGATGGATCCTACCTTCCCTGTTCACCTTCAGCATCCAGTGGTGACCGAGGCACTCCTGATCAGACAGGCATGAAGGGCTCCTCGGGGCTGTCCTTGCCCTTCTCAGACAGGGCTGGCAGTGCCTGCCTCCAGCCAAGGGCACTCACAGCAAACGTCCTCCCTTGGAGTCACAGCTCTTCTTGGGATAGCAGGAATGACAGGCTGTGCACATGGGGAAATCAGGGAGAAAGCTCCGGTGCCCCTTTGGACACTGTAGGGGCTACAGGCCAAGAAGCATCTCTCCAAAGACAGCAGGAAGACTTTACATCTGGCCTCTCCCTTATCATCCCTAGGGATACACAGGATCTGTGGCAGCTTCTTTCCTTCTCTCCTTCTCCATAGCACTTCACCCCTGGTGCATCCACCTCCTGGAGCACAACGTCGGGCACCCTTTGCCCCTCACCTCTACCTGCCTCTCCCCATAGAGCGATGCCCCTTACACCGCGGTCCCTTGCCCTAACCCTGCTTTGCAAAGTTCATCTGCTTGGCTGCAGGCAGCCCATAATACCCCTTTACAGCAAGGTGACCCCTGCTCTTTGATGCTGTGCAAGCCCCTGTCCAGCTGGCTGCTGAGCTGGCCACCTAATGCGTTGTGACAGGTTGATTGGATGGAGCTTGTGGAGGGACCGTGTCTTCCCTTTCCTTTCTGTGCAGGGGATGACAGAGACTTGGGTCCCCCTTCTGCCAAGCAATGGGAGGATTTGGAGGATGAAGGTGAAGGGACATCACCCTGACCCCAAAGTCATCATCCTGACCTGGCCACCAGACCAATGTGGAGCCAACTGAGGGGACAGGAGGGCAGATCAGGTGCTCTCTATAGTGGCTGTGGGTGTTGTGGTACCCTCAATGAGTCCATCATCTCCCAGTTACCTTCTGCCCCTCACTGCTCTTGCCCAGTTTAAAACTTGGGTTAGGGATGATGTTCAGGGCAGATACTCAAGTGCTGGGAACTGCTTTCCAAAACCTCCTTTGAGCCTTCTCAAGACAGGGCTTCAGTTTCCCTCTTGTCTACCCAGGGCTGGGATCTCTGATCAGAAATGACCTTCCACAGTGCATCAGAACCACCTGCTGAAGGAGCAGCCCTCTTGTCCCCATGATACCCCCAAAATCTCCAGTTTTCCAGAAAAAAAAAAGGATGTTAATCCAGCTCTTACCTGTGCGTACTTCGACTCATCCTGGGGAGCAGAAACCCCAAAGGAAATCAAATCTAAAGTCAGTATTTGTAAAGCTTGTGCTTCTATATCGAATCCTTGCATCAGGGGAGGGCTAAAATCTGCTCTTTTCAAAGTGGGGTTAGCAAAGCTGAGCACTGCAAAACCCATGTTCCCACATGGACACTGAGGCTTCTTTGCTTGGGCTCCTGGCTCAGTTAAACCCCTTTCTCCTAAGCTTCATTGGAGAATTGGCTCTTGCTGGTGCCAGGCACCCTCGGAGGACACATCCTCAACCGAGGAAGATAAATGCCAATGGCAGAAGAGGTTGGTAGGAGGGAATTGCAGTCCCAAGTGTGGCTGATGGTGAGGACCTGTTGAGAGCAGGATGTCTGGCTAAGTCGAGGCTGTGTCTGTCCCAGCAGTGCTGGGTTAGGAGGCAGAAGCAGGCAAGGACAGTGCTGTCCAGCCAGTGTGGGCAGGAGAGGGAACTGCTGCTGGCTGTGAGCAGAAGGTGAGGAGGAGATGGGGAAGGAGAGAGCATGGGAGTGACAAGGGCAAGGGCTGGATGTGTTAGTGATGGTGTAAGCACAGCCCTGTCAGTGCCAGCCTTCATCCCAAGTGACATACTGACAGCCTGGACAAGGACAAGGCAGGAGCAAAGGGCAAGGAGGGGAGGGAGATGGGTCCCTGGTACTGTGACACCTCCTGGATATCTCTTTGAAGGGTGGCAGGAGCATCATCTCCTTGGTACCCCTCTTTGAAGGGCGGCAGGAACATCATCTCCTTGGTATCCCAGTCGGGGCTGTGGGGCGAGGGCTTTGTGCTGGGTGTTTTCCCTTTGAGCAGTCCCAGCAGCATCCCCCCCCCCTTTCTCCCCCCATCCTTTTTCCTGTGCACTGAACCTGGCCATTGCCACAGATCTTCCTTCCCTGGAAAACTCAAGTGTTTCCCTTGCTGCTCACCTGATGGGGGGCAGGAGCATGGGCTCAGGCTGGGCTCTCCAGCCAACAAGCCTGCACCCCAGTCCTGCCAGGACACTGGGATGTAGCAGTGGGGTGGCAGGGTTCCCTCTTCACCCCAAATTAGCTGAAAACACTGGGGAAGACTGAGACGGGGCTTGGAGCAAGCTGCTCTAGTGAAAGGTGTCCCTGCGTGTGGCAAGGGGTTGAAACTGGGTGAGCTTTGAGGTCCCTTCCAAACCAAACCAGTCTGGGATACGCTCCCTGCTGCTTTGACCCTTTAGGAAGGACACAGCCAGCTGGACTTGCCTCAAAAAGAGCATTAGGAGATGGTGTTTGTGGCTTGGCAGACCCCTGTGCTGGGGTGGCTTGCTCTGGACAGAGGCAACCTCCATCCTTGTGGTAAATCAGGTGTGGAGCCAGGCTGGTGGGTGAAAAACTAGCGAGCACTGTGCCGAGGTTGAGCACTGTCATGAGTCTCTTCCCATAGGAATGGTGGTGTGGTCAGAGTTTGGGCTCAGCCCACTGCCCCTTGTTCAAGGCAAGCAGAGGTATACTGAAGGGCTGTAAAGAGGAGACCCTTGAAGGACAATGGTCCCATTTCCTCTCCAGGTAGGAGAGGACTCTCAGTGTTTAATAACCCGCAGGGGGTGCTTCTTCCATGATTTCAGCCCCTCTTGTCCATGGGAGCTTCTGCAACACAGCCCCCACTGCCTGTGCTGGTATTTAGCTGCGTCCCCTCTGCCTCCCCTTCCCCGTTCCCCCATGCCCGGCCGGTCCCTGTCCCCTCTGCTCCCAGATGCTCCCCGTTATCCCCCCTGCTCCTCCGTTACTAGGCGCCCGTTGCCAAGGCCGTTGCTAAGGGGCCGTTGTCAAGGTCCGGTCGCCAACATCCGGGTCCCTCCTCTGGCGCCCGCACGCTACATCCCTTCTCCCACGTGACTCAGCGGGAAGATGGCGGCGCCCGGAGTGCGGCGTGTGCGGCCCTGAGCGCGGAGGGGCTTTGCCTTGTGGCCGCCGGTTCCTGTCGCTGCCATGTCGCGACTTATCGTGAAGAACCTCCCCAATGGGGTGAGCATGCGTATGGCGGCGGGGAGGAGGGGCCCTTTCTGGTGTAGAGATGGGTCCGGGGGAACGGCGAGGGAGAGGTCGTGGGCAAGGGGCTGTAAGGGGATAAGGGGTTGTGGGGATGTGCTGGGGTCCCGCTGTGCCTGGGGTTGGACTGGGGGATAACAGGGAGGGCAGCGCTGTTGGACCCTGGGCTCGGGGTGCAGCCTGTGGCTACAGGAGTGTTGCAGGCAGAGATCTATATATGGAGGGGGTTTAGGGGGGAAGTGAAGGGGTTTGGGGGTCGGTGTGGTGGGTGTTAATCAGTATGACACGATACAGTCTGGTTCCTACAGCACATTGGAAACCCTTGGGTAGGAAATGCTTTGGGATTGTCTGCAAAGTGGTTGGTTGGAAACATAGAATCAAGCTGGTTAGTAAAGACTTTTGAGGTCATCTTTACCCCATCCCTACCAACGCCACCACTGCCCCATGGCACTGAGGCCTCGTCTCCATGGTGTGTGAACACTTGCAGGGCCGGTGCCTGCAGCCCTGCCCTGGGCAGCCTGTTCCAATGCCTGAGCACCCTTTGGGGCAGGAATTGTTCCTCAGCTCCATCTAAACCTGCCCTGGTGCAGCTTGAGGCTGGTTCCTCTTGTCCCATCCCTTGTTCCTTGGGAGCAGAGCCCAGCTCCTCCTGGCTCCATCTTCCTGTCAGGCACTTGTAGGGAGCCATCAGGTCCCCCCTGAACCTTCTCTTCTCCATCTGAACCCCCCAGGTCCCTCAGCCCTTCCCCATCACCCCTGTGCTCCAGGCCCTGCACCAGCTCCATTGCCCTTCTCTGGCCCTGCTCCAGCACCTCAGTGTCTCTCTGAACACAGGATTCCAAGTGCGGCCTCACCAGTGCCCAGTGCAAGTTGATTTACTGTATTGTTGCTTTTCCTTGCTATTGTCCCACATTTCCCAGATGAAAGAAGATCGCTTTCGGAAGCTGTTTGCTGCCTTTGGCACGCTGACTGATTGCTGCTTGAAGTTCACCAAAGAGGGCAGGTTCAGGAAATTTGGCTTCATTGGCTACAAGTCTGAAGAGGAAGCTCAGACAGCACTGAACCACTTCAACAGAAGTTTCATAGACACATCCAGAATCACAGTGAGTGGATCTTTAGAAACACCTTCCTTTCATTCTTAAGGAAGTTTGTTATTGGAGATTTTGGTGCCCAGGAAAGCTGAAAGATTAAGTCCTCTGTAGCAAGAGAACAAAGCCTGATGCCAGACCTCATGGCTGGAGTCTGGAACAGTTGCTTCATTCACATGAGCTGTGTCCAAGCAGTGATTTCAGTGCTGGTTGGAACAGCAGTGTCAGATATTGAGCTGGCATAATCTGAGCTTTAGAACCTAACCCCTTTTTTCTCAGGTCATTCATCATGATTCACAATAACCAGGGCAGGTTATTTGTGCATAAATGAGCACCACAAACTGTTCCCCATGCTGAGGGGAATGTGTAGCTCTGTTACCTGTTCTCCTGCACACACACCCCTTCCATCCTGTCAGGGTTATAAGAAAGGCTCCTGGGTGAGGCTTAGCCAGCAGTTACGATGTGTTGAGCCTACGTTTAACCAAAGATCTTACTCTTTCCAGGTTGAGTTATGCAAGCCTTTTGGTGACCCTTCAAAACCCAAAGCATGGAGTAAGCACTCTCAGAAGGTCCCTGCCTCTGAAAAACAGACTGAGAAACCTGTAGTAAATGCAGCTCCTGCAGGCACAAAGAAAGTGAGTCTTGTTTGTTTCCTTGAGGCTCTGCTGGGTGCCAGTGACTTGGGAAAGAGATGGGTAGCCTGCTGTGTGGAGAAGGGGGTGGAGTAGCTGGAACAGTGGTGTTGGAGTCCTGGTTCTGGTATTTTCTTGCCTTAGGATCTGTGTTCCCTGTACCATTAGGTTACCTGACATTATCTTGACTGTGTTTCTAATAAGGCTTTCCAAAGGTGAGTTTGATTTTGTTTGTCTTTTCCTAGAATAAAAAGAAGAAAGATCCAACAGAAAACCTAAAGGAGGTGAGTTGAGGTTGAACTCCAGTCCCTGCCTTCGTGCTAGCTTGTATTAAGAGCAAGAGCTGAGCAGCTCCTTTCTGTACCCTGCTTCCCATGCTGTAAATTCAGGCAGGGTTTGTGATTTAACCAACCCCATGTCAGTCCAGTTCTACTGTAACAAACCATTATTGTAACAATCCTGATGCTGGGGACCAGTTTTTAACGGTTAGCTCCTCCTGTGTGCCCATGCATTGCATCCAGGACAGTCCTGTTTCAGAAATGCTGGGGTTTACCCATATCTGAGTTTTGTCACATTTGACTTGCACATTTTTTTTTNTTATTGTAACAATCCTGATGCTGGGGACCAGTTTTTAACGGTTAGCTCCTCCTGTGTGCCCATGCATTGCATCCAGGACAGTCCTGTTTCAGAAATGCTGGGTTTTAACCATATCTGAGTTTTGTCACATTTGACTTGCACATTTTTTTTTTCTCTTTTTAATCTTTTGGCTTCTTCTTTAAAGTACTTCCTAAACATCAAATACAGAAAAGGAAGAGTAGCACCAAGAGATTCCTTGATTCCACGATGTTGAGGAGACTTGAGCCACTTTAAGTGCTCACCTTGTCAGTGTGAAGTGAACCTCCCTTAAGGGATTTGTTTTGTTACACTCCTGGAACTGAGATGATGTCTTTGAATTCTGACTCACTACAAGCTCTGCCGTGTCTGCCATCACAGCTTGTCTGCTTGGTTTCTTTTTCCACAGCTGGAAGAAGATAAAAGGTTCCAAGAGTTCTTGGTGGCTCACCAGAAGCGGTCTCAGGTGGCCACCTGGGCTAATGACACTTTGTCAGAGGAGCCCAAGAAGGGAAAAGCAAAGTCAGCAGCTGATTATCTCAACTTTGATTCAGATGAGTCTGACGAGCTGAGTGAGGATGGGAATGAACCCTCTGAAGATGAGGAGGAAACTAAAGGTACTGAAAGGAACTCTCACCCTTTGCCTGTCTTTACCGCGGTGAATGTGAGAGCAGGAGGCTGGCAAGGACATGGCTTGGGGTCTTGCCTCCACATGGCGACAGTGTAATCAGGAGGGTCATTTCCCAAGCGTGGGACTTATTCGGTGTGCTGTGGATGTATGCTTGTTTTCCCAAATTCAGGGGAATGTGGGAAATGCAGTTTCTGATGCTGTGGGGATGGAATTTGTGTCTAGGTATGAATAACAGACATATGCATCTTTCCCCTAACTGCTCTTCTAGCCTGCGGCCACTTTCATCTCCAGGATTTCCAGAGCTGGATGTGGTTTCTGTTTATTTAGTAACCTTTAGCTGATGTCCGTGGACTTGTCTGCTCTGCTTTTGATATGTATTTCTGGAAATGGGCCCTCTCAGAGTTGATTGGAAGGGTCAGAGTTCAGTATTTTGGATCCTGAAAGGAAAACTGTATTTAGTGGAGTAATCACTTAACTTAAAAGACTGAGGAATCTAGGCTGCATTCTGGTGTATGTCCTCTTAGAATGCAGTGTGTCTGCACCAGTGATGAATGTGGTTTTGGAGCCTTTCTCCCTTTCTACATGGTATTTTCTTACACTGCTCTATTGGAGCGAATGGCATTTTCCCTGCTGCTCCTCATCTCTCTTTGGGTAACTCAAATGTAAGTGCAATGAGTTGATCTTTGCTGGAGGGGTGTTTTGAAGCAACAGCTTCCTCCATCCTTTTCCCTGCAAAACCTAAACTGAACAATTGAAAAGCTTCTCTGGGATCTGCTTGAAGTACTTAGTTAATATTGAGACAAAATACTTTGCTGTGGAGCTCTTCCAGCTCCTTTGTTTTGCTTTGAAAAGACAAGCGATCCAGACTGTCAGTTGGGAAGTGCTGACATAAGATTGCTGTGCTGTTCTCAGGGCTTTCCTTCCCATGGAACAGGTAGAGCAGAGGAAGATGGCTCTCATGGTCGTGTTGCTTCTTGGCTTTTGCCTGACTGAGGGGGAGAGAGCAGCAGCATCTGTATGCAAAACTTCTCTGGTCTCTCCTCTGACAGCAAAGAAAGGAGGCAAGAAGGCAGTTGCCAGCAAAGGCCTCTCAGATATGGATTACCTGAAATCTAAAGTGGTGAAGGATTCCTCATCCAGTACAGAGGAAGAAACAGAGAGTGAGGAGGGGACGGAAGAGGAAAGTGAGAATGAGGAGGACTCGGGCATTGCGGAAACCAGCAGCACCCGCACAGATAAAAAGGGGAAGTCAAAAGCCCAGCAGACACAGCAAGAGACACCAGTGGAGAAGAAGAAGAAAGGATCCATGCTAGAGGTACAGCTGAATTAGACCTTTGTTTATCTAAAGCAAGAGCTTTGTGGGATAGTATGTGACTGGTAGTCATTCCAGGGATGCACTGAAAAGCTGAGGGACCACCATTGGTACCAGTTTGTTGCCTCAGTGAGTGGGAGCCAGTAAAAGAGTTTGCTGGATCTCCTCTTCAGTGCTGATTGAATTCCTGAAGACAGAGCTTTCAAACATGTGTTTCTAGTGCCCTTTCCAGATGCTTCTTTGTTTTTCCAGTGTCCTCTCTGTCTGCAGGAAGCACTGTTCTGCAGAGCTCAGTTTGTACTGACTGGGTTTGACTATTTCAGCCAGACTTTGCCCCCTCACCTGCCACTTCCTGCCCAGGCTGATGCAATTGCAAGAATCTCTTGATGTTCTCTCCCACTCTTTCCTGTTTGCTGGACAAGCCCAGCTTGTTGTGCTGTGGTTTTTGTTGGTATTCACTCAGCTTTTCTTCTTCTCTGCCCCATCCTTCTGTGCAGAACCAAGGCAGCTCAACAGAAGCCAGCACGCCATACACAGTGAAGCTGCGTGGTGCTCCTTTGAACATCAGTGAGGCAAGCTTTGTTATTGAGCTGGGGATGGAGGCTCACGGGTGTTCTCAGGGTGTTCCTCAGCCTGATCTTTCCAGAGGCTTCTCTGCAGAGCAGTTCCAATGTCTTCATTTATGGAGCTGTTTTGAGGGTTGGAAGTGCGGTTGTTGATGCTTTGTGCAGAGAATTGTGTGCTGCATGTGGTGTTTTTTATGGTATGTGTATATAAAAATGAAGTCTGAAACCTGCTGCTTCCTGTACCTGAGAACTTAAACAATTCAATTCTTCTTGCAGCAAAAGATTCGTGACTTCCTCTTACCTCTGAAGCCAGTGGCAATCCGGATAGGAAAACCCACGCAGGGGAAGAATACAGGTAATGTCTGTATGTGGAGGGGGAAAATGGATCTGTGAGTTAAAGGACCTCTCAATCGCACCTCTGCTCTTTTCATGTGCGGTTCCAAATGACTGCCTCCTGCCCTGATTCTTACAGACCTTTCTATGACTTTGCAGCTCTCCTGCCCTAGTTGCTGTCCATAGGATGCCATGGACAGAGTAATGTTGGCTGTGCATCCTTAGGCGTAGCAGCAGGAGCCTTTTCCTTTCTATCTCTGGAACTTTCCTGAACATCCCAAACCATGCCAACGAAAGGTCTCTTCCTCTGGGATAGCTGCTGTGTCAGTTGCAGAGCAGTCTTTAGCCAAGGTGGGTTTCCAGACAGGTTGTGGCTACTGGAAGTACCCACCAGAAAGAGTGTGGAGCCAGTGCTCAGAGCTGCAGGGGACTTTGCTATATATGCTGCTTTCCTTTCATAGCCTAAGAGTGGATGTGCCTTTTAGCTGTTCTTGGAGACACCTGTAAAAGCCTACTTCAGCTGTTAAATCAGGCTTCTTTGGTTTGCATGGAGAGAATAGGCTTTGAAAAGGCAGCATTGCAGTCTGACATGGCCATTTGCAGGCTGGCTTGAAACTTTAATGGAAGCTGGCTGCTTTATCTGTAGGAATCTATATTAAAGAAAGCCCAATTCACCTTTAATTAGGCAATTAGTGGTTGTGTGTTCCCCACATGGTGCTCAGTTGAACCTTTCCTTCCTCCAAGGTTACATCTTTGTTGACTTGAAGAGTGAAGCAGAAGTGCGAAGGGCCTTGAAGAGAAAAGAATACATAGGTAAGGGCTGTTTGTTCCTTGTGACTGATGTTGATGCCAGGGTGCTCAGCTGCTCAAGTGTTCACTGCAGAAGCATCTCCTCTTGTTGTATTCCAGGCAGATGGTGGGGGTGGTTTCCTCTGCTCAGCTGACATGGGATAAACCAAGTGCTGTTAGGAGCAGTGTAGAATTGGCAAGCAACTGAACTTTTCATGTTGCTCTTTGGCCCTTGGTTTTTGTCATGTGCTTGAAGTGTATCTTGGTACAATAATGATGCTGTTTAAATCTGGTTGGGATAGTGCGGGGCATTTGTACAAGCAATTCTGTAAGCCTGTGTTTGCAGCCTGCTCTTGGCTTAGCTCTTAGGGCAATAAGTTAAATAGTAATGGAAATAGGCAGGGATACCTCATGCTGGACAAGGTTGCTCCAAGCTCCATCCAACCTGGCCTTGAACACTGCCAGGGATGGGACATTTACCACTTCTTTGGATAACCTGTTCCAGTGCTTCACCACCCTAAATCAGACAGCATTCTGCTCAAAGCTTGTGGAATTGGAATTGCTTGTGTCACTGCTGTAAGCAGAGGCGCTTTGCACATTGATACTGATTGCCTTGTGTGTGTTCATGGATCAGGTGGACGATGCATTGAGGTGCTCCGATGCAGGAATACCCCAAAAGAAACTGTTACAGCAAAACCTGATAACCAGCCCTGGCAAAGAAGGAAGAGAGACGATGAGGAAGAGGAGGACTTGTCTGAATCAGGGAGACTCTTTGTCAGGAATCTTCCCTTTACTTGCACTGAAGAGGATTTGGAGAAGGTCTTTTCCAAGTATGGTAAATGTTTGCTGCAGGACTGGGACTTGCAGGGCTACATCTTTCCTTCATATACATGAAGGTTTTCTTGTTGGGTGTGATGGGCAAAGCTGTGTGTCCAGCATCTCTTGAATATGGACCAGTCCCATCATCCTTATTGCCTGGGGTGCTATTGTGTGGCTGCATGGCTTGGAAACTGATGCTTCCTTCCTCAAGGCATATGCTGTTGTGTCTGCCCTTATCCCTCTCATCTCATCACCGGTTTAACAGTAAAAGCTCTTGCCAGTCAGGGTAGGCTCTGAGTCCTGGTGGGATGGGGAGAAGGAGAAGAAAGGAGAGGATCATCCAGTTCAACCCCTGCCACAAGCAGGGCTACCTTCCACTAGACCAGGTTGCTCCAAGCCCTGTCCAACCTGGCCTTGAACACTGCCAGGGATGGAGCGTTTACCCCTTCTCTGGGCACCCTGTGCCAGCACCTCAGCACCTTCACAGTAAAGAAGCTCTTCCTTATAATTTCCCCTGTTTCAGTTTGAACCCATCACCCCTTGTCCTGTCACTCCAATCTCTGATGAAGAGCCCCTCTCCATCATCCTTGTAGCCCTCTTCAGACACTGGAAGCTGCTCTGAGGTCTCCACACAGCTTCTCTTCTCCACGCTGAACAACCCCAACTTTCTCAGTCTGTCTTCCCATGGTGCACAAACTGGATTTTGGGTTCCTTTTGCTGAGCCTGCCTTGTTAGTTTGCAGCCAGCAGCTTCTTATCCAAGCTGGCGGCTTGCTGCACACCTTCCAGAGCTGCTCTGCTTTCCCTGCTCCTCTCCTCCCCAGCTTTGGCCAGGAGGTGCCAGTTCAGAGCATGCAGTGGCTGTGCAAGAACATGAGTCACAGTAAAGCCTTTATTTTTGCAGGACCCCTCTCAGAAATCCATTTCCCTATAGACAGACTGACCAAGAAACCCAAAGGCTTTGCTTTCGTCACCTATATGATTCCTGAGCACGCAGTGAAAGCCTATGCAGAAATGGATGGCCAAGTGTTCCAGGTACAGTGACTGATGGTTTCGATGGTGGGAATGTGTGTTAGTAACATGGCTATGTTTGCTTCTGTGCTTTGCTGAACAGACCAAGTCTCTTTTGCCTTTCTGTGTGGGAACATGGTTGCTTCTGGTGCAGTAACTGGGTTTGAACAGCCTTAAAGGTACCAGAAGCTGAACTAGAGGAGATCTGAGTCTCAGTCTCTCACATTGTATGGCTACTCTGACTTGCAGTAATGTAAAGGTTCCCTTTTTCCACTTAGGCTTAACTAGCATCTTTCCTTAACTAGGAAAGGTGCTAGAAAATTGCCTCCACTCTGCATAGTTCATGAACTTCTGTGGGTTACTTCAGAGCTTTCTTCCTTTCTTCTAGGGCAGAATGATGCATCTTTTACCATCTACCATCAGAAAGGAAAAACTCAAAGGTGAAGATGCAGAAGAGTCTTCCTCCTACAAAAAGCAGAAAGAGGCAAAGAACAAAGCCAACAGTGCCAGGTACAGAAGTGTTTTGTCATGGGCCAGACAACACAGCCTACCAAATTCCCAAGTGGCAAGAATGCATTTGGGGTCTTTGCAGGAGCTATGTAGATTACCCAAGTCAATAAAGCATTCTGCTTTATCTCTTACCTACTTGATTCTTCTGTCCAAGTAGCTCTACTAGCTCAGACATGGAGAGAAATGTGGTTTTGAATGGCTTTGGGATCAAGGTTATTTCTCTGGTGTCTTAATAAAGGTTGGTCTGATGTGGTAGTTCTTTAGGGTAGTGGTTTCAGATCAGCTGGGGTTTTCTCATGTATTGAACCACCTCTATTTCTAAAACTGTATAGGAGCTTTGTCTTTCTGTACGTCAAATGAGATTGAAAGAAGTGCCTATACTTTCTAACTACCTTCTTTAACTCTTCATCCTGGCTGCTAATGGTAGCATTCAAAGCTGTTTTATTCCAGGAGCATTGAACAGAGTGAAAGAAGGGGCTAAACCTGGCTCTTCTTTCTCTTTCCAGCTCTCACAACTGGAGCACGTTGTTTGTGGGGACAAATGCTGTGGCTGAGGCCGTCGCTCAGAAGTACAATGCTTCCAAAAGCCAAGTGCTGGACCATGTGAGTTGGGTTATTGATGGGAGATCACTTTCCCATCTGTTTCCTCATGCCCAGGGCCTTCCTGGTCTTTTTATGCAGCAAAAGCCTGCGTGCATCAACAAGCACCATGTAGGCTGAGAGATCTGTGATGCTGTAGCTTCTGTGTGGGATCTGGGCCTGAAAATCCCTTTGTCACTGGAAGGCAGCGGGACACTCCCAACCCTCCTTCCTCCTCTGCTTTTCTGTGGCTGAGTTTTGCATTTCTACATAACTATAAGCTTAGAAATTAATACCCTAAAGCTCAGATCCTTCTTGAAAACTTGATTTTACCCTGGGAAGCATTCTGATCCCTAACAGCAAAGCTCCCAGCAGCTTCAGAGGAGCTGGAGCACTTCGCTTTCAAGCTGTCTGCAAGATTCCCTTTGCTTGTGCTTGTGAGAGCAGCAGGAGCAGCAGATGACGTGACATTCTTTCCTGCAGGAGGGCAAGGACAGCGTGGCAGTGAGGGTTGCTCTGGGAGAAACGGAGCTGGTCCAAGGGATTCGCCAGTTCCTCATTGAAAACGGAGTCAGCCTGGATTCCTTCAGCCAGGTGAGATGCTCAGCTGGAGGTAGTGATGTGGACCTACCTCTTAGACAGTGGTCTAGTCCTCATGTCCTCAGCTCTCCTTGACATTGGGCATTAAATCCTCAGTATTTCAGAGGATTGAACTCTTACATGGGTTGGGAAGTGGTCACTGAATCATAGAATGCCAGGTTGGAAGTGATCTCAAGGGTCACCTGGTCCAACTTTTATTCTCTGTCCATTTGAAAGTCCAGCTGCCCTCAGGATGGTTGAAATACATAGCATGATGGCTTATAGTATGATGGTCAGCTTGTTTAGGCAGAGAAGAAACCTGTGTCCCTGCCAAGATTTATCTGGAGATCAACCCTCCAAACATGAGCATTTGTGATCAGGGAGGTTGTACTGAAGTATGGATCTTATAGGAAGTGTTCTAAATGGCTCTTGGGCCCTGGAAAGGGATGATGTGGAATGAGCATGATGTGTTGGATCTGAAATCTTCAGTTAGTAAGATATTGGGGTTTGCTGCTTTAAATCCCATCTCCCCTCTCTTCCCCCATGACCGTGGGCAGGCTGCTGGTGAGCGCAGTAAGAGGGTGATCCTGGTGAAGAACCTCCCAGTCGGCACGAGTGTGGTGGAGCTGGAGAACGTCTTTGGCAAACACGGCAGCCTGGGCCGGGTGCTGCTGCCAGAAGGAGGAATCACGGCCATTGTGGAGTTCCTTGAGCCCACTGAGGCCAAGCAAGCATTCACCAGGCTGGCCTACTCCAAGGTGAGCATGGTGAGGGGCAGTGGATAGCAGGGATCTTGGCTGCTTGCGAAGGTGCAGAATGGAGTGCTTGCAAATGTGAGTAATCCCGATGCCACTGCTGTTGTCATCTGTCCTTTGGATTTAGGGAGATGCCCAGTGCATCCTTATGCAGAAGTGGCTGAGTAGGGTTCTCAATCTTCAAAAGGTGGCTGGAGGAGCAGGCTGTGACATCTGGAAAAGGCTTGGTGGCCTGGCCTTCCAGCATCTGAAGGGGGCCTATAGGGATGCTGGGGAGGGACTCTTCAATAGGGGCTGTAGTGACAGAACAAGGGGTAATGGGTTCAAATTTAAACAGGAGAGGTTTAGATTGGATATAAGGAAGAAATTCTTTCCTGTGAAGGTGCTGAAGCACTGGAATGGGTTGGCCAAGGCAGGGAAGTTGTGCATGCTCCATCCCTGGCAGTGTTCAAGGCCAGGTTGGATGAAGCCTTGGGTGCCATGGTTTAGTGTGAGGTGTCCCTGCTTATGGCAGGGGGGTTGGAACTGGACGATCTTAAGGTCCTTTCAACCCAAACCATTCTGTGATTCTATGAACTTGCCTTTCACAATATGAGAGTGTGGTACATGGTAGGCTGGGGTCCTGTGTGAGGCTGGATGTAGATTCTCCTTTGATGAAAGAGAGTTTAGCCAGCTGAAGAAGTTGTTGAGCTTTTCCACTGCCATATTGCATTACAGAGGGAGAGCAGAGCTTTTTCTTCAGGTCTTGCCCTCCAATTCTTCAATTCTCTCCTGTGTTCTCTTCTCAGTTTCATTCTGTGCCGTTGTACCTGGAATGGGCTCCGATGGATGTCTTCTTCAGCCCAGCCCCTCCAAAAAAACCCTTTGAGGCTCCAGAAAAGGAGAGCAAGGCAAGGCTGCTGCCTGGTAAGAACTTTGGCTTTAGAACAGAGGTATCTCTGCTTGGTTTTTGTGTAAAGCAGCAATGCTGATATTCCTGACCCTTTGGGGATGGGGCCAGGGAGAGGTGGAGGGTTCACTTTGTCAACCTGTAACTGAGACCTTCACCTGGAGATGGAAGGTTTGAAGTGCAGGAGCTCCTGGAAGGCTGCTTGGAGCTGATAATGGCCTTTGCTGCCAGCTTCTGGATCTGGGAAGGGATTGTGCCAGTCACAGATGGAGGCAGATCTTCATCCCGCTCCTGTCTCACTGCTTTCCTCAAATCAGCCTCCTTCAGAGGCAGTGGATATTTTCCTGAGCCTTATTGGCAAATACCTCACCAGCTGGAGCATGGAGGGTTGGACAGCCCACCAGAAAGGCTTGGGCTGCATGGTGCTGGGCAACCAGATGGAGCAGCAAGGGAAAGTCAGCTGGGGATGCATTGGGATGGAGCTGGGGGGTTCCTGTGTACTCTGGCCCAGCGCAGGGTCTCCTGTGTCCTTAGTTTAGCCCTTCTGAGCACAGACAGTATCCATCACCTGTGCTGTAGGTGATGAAGCTGCTCTAAAAGACAAGTGGTGTAGCAAGGAAAGGAGTTGGTGAGTCAGTGGATGAGTGTATACTATGATGTCTAATAAGGGCTTCATTTCCTCTGCACCTCTGCTTGAGCATGGGGTCCAACAGATCTCTCAGCAACCTCACAGGGAAGAGCTCCTGCCTAAGAGCTCAGCTCAGTCTCCCCTGTTCTGGCAGGTTAAAGCCATTCTCCTTGGCCTGTCCTTACAGGTCCTTGTCCCAAGCCCCTCTCCAGGTTCCCTGTAGCCCCTTTAGGCACTGGAGCTGCTTTAAGGTCTCCCCTTCAGGAACCTTCTCTTCTCCACCTGACCCAGCCCAGCTCTCTCAGCCTGGCTCCAGAGCAGAGCTGCTCCAGCCCCTCTGTGTGTTGAGCTTCCTTCAGTCTATGTCCACCTGCAAAGAATCAAAAGAGCAGTGGTCTGTTCCTGCTGCAGTAGTAACTATTAGCTGGGGCAGTGAGCAGGCTTTGTTACATCTTATAAAGTTGGGTTTATTCTTTGTGTTTCAGCTGAAGCTATGAAGGGCACAGAGGAAACAGCAGTGCAGCAAGACGAAGGAGAAGAGGAGGAGGAGGAGGAAGAAGAAAGCATTCCTGGATGTACCTTGTTCATCAAAAACCTGAACTTTGCCACCACAGAAGACACACTGAAGGAGGTGAGCCACAAGCAAGGAGAACGGGCTGGATTTTGTTTNTGAAGGAGAAGAGGAGGAGGAGGAGGAGGAAGAAGAAAGCATTCCTGGATGTACCTTGTTCATCAAAAACCTGAACTTTGCCACCACAGAAGACACACTGAAGGAGGTGAGCCACAAGCAAGGAGAACGGGCTGGATTTTGTTTAGTATAGTCCACTCGATGGAGTGGAAGGGGTTGAGCTTGTGGTTGGGAGCCAGGCTGAGATGCCTGATGGAATAAAGCCTTTAACCCCAACATGGGCTAGAAGAAAGCTCTACTCTGCTGCAGAAGGCAAGGGGCAAGCTGTTCTCTACCTGCTGTGCTGAGGACAACGAGTTTGGAGTAGTTAAATTGCAGCCAGTATGACCTAATGGGAGATGAGGGAGCCCTGGATTATACTGGGACTGGGACCCTCTGGTTTGGAATTTCAGGTGTTGGTTAAGATTAATGTATCTGAACCCTTTTTGTTGGGGTTTAATTCCACCTCAGGACAGGTGGAAGCAGTGGAAATCTTTTAAGACTCCTTATTTCCCATGCTTTCTGCAATACTTTTCCTTGGGACAAGCACTTTAGTAGCTGTGATACTGCTTTGTGTGTGGAGGCAATAACTAAAGAGGTGATGTTTTCAGGTAGATATGCTTTTCATTGAAGCTTCTACCAACACAGAGCTGTCTGTGCTGCTTTTCCTCAGTTGGGAGAGGTAGCGTTCCAGATGCCATGTGGGATGGCAATAGGAAAATAGGGAAAAGCAACTGGGAATTCTTGTCTCTGCCACTTCTTGTAGCTATCTAAAACGCCATGTTTCATGGCCCAAGAATGCTGGTACAATGTCAGCCTGGACCTGTGCTCCTCTACCTTGGTGCTGTAGTACTGGGTCTGGTCTAGTTGGCTCCAGGGCCAAATGTAAGTGTTCAGAGAAGGACTGGGACTTGTCCCTCTTCTTCTTCTGCCTCTGGCTGTGGTTTTGCAGCCCCTGCTCCCCTCCATCCCCTCCTGCATGTCTTTGGAAGGAGCTGTGTTCTAGGAACATCACAGGAGTCACCCACCTCTAAGGTCCCAATCAGGCCGAGGGCTTTTTATAGCCAGTAGCATCCTTCCAGAGCCATCCCAGATCTCTGCTGTGTTTCAGAGGAGGGGTGGAAGATTCCTGGGAATGTGTCTATTGATTTCCTTACAAGTCTGTGCGTGGGGATGTGTTTGTACAGAAACAATGGTATAAGAAGGGACCCAGCTGCACTGACTGCTTATCAGGTGTGTGCACAGGGGGGAGGTGGGCCTGGCTCTGGAAGAGGGCCACGTTGTCGCTCGAGTCGTAAGCCTATGACAAAGGGAACTGAATCACGTGTCCCAATTCCTTGCAGACGTTCTCCAAAGTGGGAGCTGTGAAGAGCTGCACGATATCCAAGAAGAAAGACAAAGCAGGTACTCTAGATGCTGCTGTTCAGTTCCTTCCCTCGGCTGGTTGCTGAGGGCTCAGGTGTGGCATTGCTTTAGCATTCAGCTGGCTGAGCATTTGTGTTCTCCTTGGTGAAATCCTTAGTGTTTCTAGAAGCGTGGCTGTTGTGGTTGCTGCTTTCAGCCATTTCAAATACCCTGGGGTCTGGCCTAGGAGGTGAAGCTGAATTGTGGGATTTGTGGAGACGTGGCCTTCTCTTGAGATGTTGAGATAGAGAAGCCAGCTCCTTCAGGATCACACAAGAAAGCAGGATGCAAGTTGAAAGGAACCAGTGCCCCACAGTGATGAAACGTGCATGGGATGCTTTAACCTCAAATAACAGTGGGATCTTCAAGGATGCCTGGCTGAGTACTGTGCTGAGTGGGCTTACGTTGCCTTCTGCCTGCCAGCAGGCTGTGCTGACAGCTGGTTATGCCTGCTGCATTGACTGCATTTGCTTTCTGGGCTGTTGGATGGGGTAGGGTTTGCTTCAAGCAAGTATTGGCTAGATGGGCTGTGTCTTCCCTCTTTTTAGGCTAGGAAGTTGCATGGCTTTATAGGATTTTTGCCCTAACGGGGCTCCACTTTCATGGGATACCCTGCATGGTATATGAAGTAATCCCCCTCTTATTATGGGGCCATCTCTACAGCCTGCTACAACTGAGGTTTTGAAGTTGGAAACTGAGTGTTACATATTTGCATGGGGATTTTTCCTTTCCTCACCCTCAGCCTTAGTTATGGCTCTTGTACTAGCCATATGCTGTGACCGTAGGTGCTGCAAACCTTTGCTGTGCAGGGAAGTGGAATAAAGGTCTCCTCCTCTGGCATGGAACTAGCGGCTGCCCACTCAGCTTCTAGAAGTGCTTAGTCCTTTTTGCCTTGGACCTCAAAGGCACTTTATCCCTTAAATACAGAGCTGGCACTTTGTGATGATGGGAAGTACAGGTCATCACACCCATTTCTGGATAGTTGGCAAGTTTTCCAAGTGAGGGTCTCATTTTAGTCATGAGGAACAAGTCTTCAGACAAGTCGGTAAGGAAGGGATGCTCATAAGGAGCATCAGTTGGGGCACGGGCAGGCTGGCCTTTTGCATAGGATGTTAGTTTCTATTGCCCTCCAGTTTTGGCCGTCAGTGCTTGCTCCTGATTTGATTTGCTTTGAAATCTTCTGCTTAATATCACTGTTTCCTGCTACCTTCATGAGTCCCTTTTCTCTTCTGGCAGGCACTTTGCTTTCAATGGGCTTTGGATTTGTGGAGTACAAGAAGCCAGAGAGTGCCCAGAAAGCCCTGCGCCGGCTCCAGGTAAGCTTAAGCATTGTCAAGTCTGCATTCCTTTCCAGAGATGGTAGGCAAAGGCTTGGAGGAACTGGGAAGTTCAAAATGCAGCTGAGGATGTCTGTGCTAGGGGTTACGTTGTGCAGATGGGGAAGTCTCTAACATGGGTTTGTGAGGGAAGGGAGTATGTAAAGCACAGCTTAGGGTCTTCTAGCCTCCTGTCTTCTCCATCACACACATCACAGGGCTTGGCTGCACTCTGAGGAGTAAATCATTGTCTCTGGTGCTAGAGATACATCCACAGGTTTGGTCCACACTACGTGGGTGGTGCAGGTGGGACAGCTGGAGTGATGCCTTTCTAGGTAGGTGTGAAGGAATTACCCTGTGTAAACGATGTATGTTCAGTGAGCCCAACCCATGTGGTCCACCTACAGCAGGTGGTCATTTTGCATTCCACAGCCTAAGTAGTCTTGGGGTAGATGTGTATTCTCCATCCTTTGAATGGTAGAATCCTGGGGAAGAGAGAAAGCAAGGAAGATGGGTGCTTTGTGGATGGGGTGGGCAGCAGGGCTCTGTCAGGGGATGATTAGGCAAGAGGCTGCTTGTCCTAGTGCAGAAAGCAAGAGACAGAGGACTTCCTTGCTGTATTGGCTGCTGCTGGCCACCAAGACATCCTTGGCTCTTTCCACAACAAATAATAAGACAGTTCTTGCCTTGAAAAGTCTACAATCCAGAGGCAGAGGAAACCACAGCCCAAAGCATTGAAGTAACTCACCTTTGTCAGTTTGGTAGCAAAGCTGAGGTTGATGGACAGCTCGATCAGGGATGTTGGCTGCTGTTTCAGTCTCCAACCTGTCTTCAGTCTCCTATAAAAGCCTTGCCTCACATGAGTGGTGTTCAACAGGGAACACTTGGCAGGGAGAAGGGAAGGGATATATGGGGAAGAGCAAGATGTGAAATACTGTGCTGGAAGCTTGGAAGCTGTTGTGACTTTGATTTTAATTTATTTATTGAGTTTATTTTCTTGAATTCTTCTATTCATGTTTCTGTTCTTTAACTTCTAGGGCTGCTCTGTAGATGGCCATAAGCTGGAAGTGAAAATCTCTGAGAGAGCTGTCAGGTAAAGCTCGTGTCTCACCTCTGTAACATGGTTACACTTCAGCTGCAGTAATGCTTGACAGGTTCTTCCCTTCTTACCTAGCGTCTCTGCATCACAAGGGATGGGAGCAGCAGTGCTCTGACTGTTGAACACATCAGCCTTTGTTGTGATTTACTCACTTTAGTCAGTCTTGCTTGAAAAGCAAAAAGAAATGATGAATAGCTGGTGCAGAGGTGTTCACTCACTAAATAATGTATTTCCAGTTAAAACCATGAGGCAGCATGCAGGGACCCCAAAATGAGCCCAAAGTGAGAAACAGGCACTGGAGTTTTCTTCCACGCTCAAGGAAAAGAGCCCTCTTAAGCCTCTGCTTTGACAGTTCAGTCAGCATTGCAAAATGAAGTGATAGCCTGAGTTGCAGTGGGTTTAGAGAGCTCTTGAAGACAAATATTCTCTGGGTAATGAGATCTTTTACCCTAGTTCATCAGGGAGAGCAGGAGCTTAAGAGCAATGTTCCGCTGCTGACTGATCAAATCAAGACAAATAAGGTTGGTTTCTTGCTTGAAAAGAAATCTGGATTCAACTTCTTTTGCTAGGGCAGTTGGGTGCAAAGGAGATGGTTACTTGTGGGTGGATTTACTTGGAGATTGAGTCCTGCTTCCAACACTAGAAGGGTTTCCTTTCCTAGCTCGTATTCAGGATGGCATTTTCAAAGTGTAAAGTTGATATCTAATCCAGGAGTTTGAAGGTGAATGTAGGCACCTAAAAGCTGTCCTGTAGACACTTTGGGAACTGCACTAGAGGAGGTATCTTTTAAATGTCAAAGTGTGTCCTGGGGACCAGAAGCAGTCTGACAGCTCCCTGTCTGCGCTTCATATTCAAGTCTATAATAAGCCATTTTCATCCATTTTGATTGCTCCAATCCCTTCAGTGGGTACCCAGCCTGCAGTGTGGAATGCTTTGCTTAATAAAATGCGCTGCTGTGTTTTGTAGTAGGTAAATTCTTGTCCATATGCAATATGATTCTGAAGTTAAAAACTCATAATTGTTAAATACCTCATTTGCTGTTTTCTAAGGCAGAAAGAAAAAGAAACAAAATGAGCTTACATTGAGCTATATCAGATAGTGCATCCTCCTGAGAATTGAATGGCCAAGATTTGATGTCAGAATGGGTGGCAAATGGGAGTCCAGGCTAACCTCAACAGTGCTGTCTAATCTCAACCAAGGTCGCAATCAGCAAGCTGGAAGCTTTGATGTAGGATTTAAATCAGTTCATTCCTTCCCGGTGTGCTCTATGGCATTTCTGTTGTCACCAGCCAGATGTCAGTGAGGATGTTGATGTGTACTAGCTCATGTTCTGCATTCCTGCTGTTGAAGGAGCCAGCATGCAATGCTGTGCAGTTGTCCTCACTTGCCCTTTCTGGTGCCTTCCCAGGTCTGCTGTGAAATCCTCCCGAAGGAAGCAAACTGTCAAGAAGCAGAAGACTTCCAAGATCTTGGTCCGAAACATCCCNGCCAGATGTCAGTGAGGATGTTGATGTGTACTAGCTCATGTTCTGCATTCCTGCTGTTGAAGGAGCCAGCATGCAATGCTGTGCAGTTGTCCTCACTTGCCCTTTCTGGTGCCTTCCCAGGTCTGCTGTGAAATCCTCCCGAAGGAAGCAAACTGTCAAGAAGCAGAAGACTTCCAAGATCTTGGTCCGAAACATCCCATTCCAGGCCACCGTCAGGGAAATCAGGGAACTCTTCAGGTAGGAGAGTGCTTTCTGTTGGGTCTGTGGAGTGCTCCGGGCTGGAGCTGGTGTGGTTTTCATGCAGGATCTTGCTGTTGGATTGTAAAGGTTATGAGGTTTTGTTTTCTTTGTGGAAGTAAAAGAGCCTTTTACTGAATGTAAATGTCAGTGGCCTGGCAGGTTATACCACATAGAAACTGCTGATGAGACAGAGGTGAGACATAAACTGCAGATGAGACATAAGCCAGTGTTTGGGCTGGAGGCACTCACTTTCCACGAGGGTTTCACTGCCTGTGCCTCACATAGTTGTGGGGTGTTGCCCTGTGGTTGCCAGCCCTGTGTCTGTAAGGGGGTGGGACTGTGCTGCCTCTAATACCCTCACCAGCAGGAAATACCTTGTCAGTTGTGAGACCTTCCTGGGATAGTGCTGAGTGTTGAACAGGGGTTCTGGGATCGCAGCCTGCATCCTTCTGTGTGCTGGTTGATGGCTGTTCTCTTTGCATCCTCAGCCTTGTGTGA
>NDXB01004634.1:7348-18356 GCA_002631895.1 Agapornis roseicollis
TTTTTTTTTTTTTTCTCCTTCTCATGAGGAAGAAAGAATTTCACCAGGTTTAAAACAAAAAGAGAAATCTATATGGAAAACTTTAGGTTGGAGTGAATTAGTCCAACTATCACAAGTCTTTATTCCAGATGAAATTGCACTAGCTTGAAGAACAGTGCCTGAAACTTGTGTGAGGCAGGTGTGCTCATGATTAGAATATGGACATGAACTGTGGTTCTGCTGCCGCAATGGATCATGCTAACTGTAGGAGGCAGAGGATCAGCTGGTATCAGTTAGCCATCAAGATGTATGCCTCCAGTTGGCTTGCTGCCTGGCACACGCCTGTGCAGTAACAAGAGACAGGCAGGGCTTATGAGTACATTAGGAGACAATTTGACACAGAACCGAACAGGCAGCGCAGAAGATGAAACAGGGAGTCTTAGAGGTAGGCGTAGAGTAAATTACCAAAGCATTTCTCTTTTCCATGTGTTTAATTTGAGGTCTGACTGCATAATAAGTGATCCCATGTGGTGCTTCCTTAAAGCAATACTTACCTATTGTAATCCTTTAAACATTTTGAGATGCCTGAAGTATGAAGTAATTTTAATCTATTACCTGCAATGTACTAATCACACTCAACAAATTTTTGAACTGCTATTAAATATCTGAGTTTCATTTTCCCTCCTCATTCTGCTCCCTCAAGCCCCGCCCTGGGCTGGAGTCAGTGCTGTTTCTGCAGCAACCCTGGCATAGACGCAACTGTATCACATATAATCCTGTTGGTAGTGAATGGTGGTTGCATAGAAAGTTTTAGCTGGATGTGTATGTTTGGACAATACAAATCAATGGTCTAATATAATGAGCAACTTTCTCCTCAGTTCAGCTGGTAGCTTTTAGATAAAGCATTGCTACAAGGGGGGCAACATTTTTCCCTTTTTTTTTTTTCTTTTAAATTTCTTTTTTTCTTCCATCAAATGTATGATAAACAGTGACTGTTGCTTTTTACCAGACAACTTGCGTAGCCCTGGCTTGATTCTTTATAAACATCTTGAAATCTCACTGGGTTGATTGTACTTGTTTTGGGGATGTGAAACAAAAGAGACAACGTTCTGTGCTTGTAGGTCTCTTTACAAGGAATAGCACTGAGAATCTGAAGAATGCAAAAGTTTTCCAATAAAAACATAACAGTAATTGCGTTAAAAAAGTGACTCATACATGTAATCTTTCAAATATGCTGTCATGGGTTTTATTAAGACTGACTGACCTGGCTAGTATGAAAGGTGCTATACTGAAGAAACATACCTAATGATAATACAGAGATTGAGTTTGATCTCAAAGCAAGGTATGGCCAAGTGGGGCTAGTTTTTGGACATAAAACTTCCTGGGACACAACAATTTGCAGAAGCAGGTGATTTTTGGTTTGGGAGATGCTGCACTTCTGCTGGAAGTGGTCTCTGTAACTACCATCATGATCCTGGTGTTCTAGTGACAGTAATAAAAATCAGCCAGGTTAGGAGGGATGTTAGGAGGTTGCCCAACGCTAAATTCAGAATTAAGGAAGCATAATCATTTTCTTAGAAAATTGGCAAGGCTCTGCTTGGTATGACTGTATATGCTGTTAGCCTTTGTTCTTGCCAGGTTGTGTGTGTCACTAGTGTTTAACCTCCTGCCCACCAGGACCCCAGTCTTGCAGTGGAGCTGCCAGCCACTTGGCCAGTCCTTGTTCCAGGCCTGTACAGCTCTTTCCTTGTAAGAGCAGATCTAGGTTGTCAGGTTCCACCACAACTGCTTTTGGGTAAGAAGCAATATCCGTATAGTCTAGACCTGAGAAAATGGGATGAAAATGCAGATAATCTTAGGGAGTGCTCTGAAGCTTTCTAAATGGAGGACACTAGAGAAGTGCAATGCACTGGTGCAAGATGGTTTTTTTTTCTGAGACTCATTGTTATGGGATTCTCTGTATTTTAACACATACAGTTGAAGTTTTCATTTGAATACATGACTCACCAAAACTGATCATGAAAGGGGACATGCTTGTACTGAGTAATAAATAAGAGCTTGATTAATCTGAATACAAACCTAGACTCAGAACACAGGTTAATAGTGAAATACTGGTTATTCTGTACACTAATATATACAGAATATAGCATATATAGCTATATATATATGCTAAGAACTATCCTATACATATAACACTATACCATATCATATGGAATTCACAGTTCATATTCCTACAGGATATGGCATGTGATTCCCACCTGGTGAAGCAGAAATGCCTTTAAAACCCGTTTCTTCATTTACTACATTAATCCAGTGATGTTGTTATTGTGGAAATTAATGGGTTTGGAGGATTTTTTTCCTTCCACTTCTTTAAATCATACAAAAACTATGCTGTTTTCTGTTCCTGTTTCTTTCAGAGATATCTTTAGTACAAATTCTGATATGTATTGCTTGATTAGCTCGTGATGCTGAGGGGGGGTGGGCATAAACTTATTGTCCAGTGCTATTAATTTAATTAAATGTGGGACTTAAATATTTTTCTCTGATGACTTTTCAGAAATTAATTTAATCTTCATCTGTGATTTTTTTTTTTTTTTCAAGCAGTAAATGAACAATGATAATAAATAAAGCCAGTACTGATCTAGGATAGAAAATGTGATGAACGAGACACTGCAGTCATCACTGATGATGGTCATAGAATTGTTGGGTAATTTTTCTGTTCTGGAGACCTTGTTCATCCACTTGGAAATCTATAAGGTTCTTTTGGAAGTGTGTGAAAGAATCTTTTTAGGTAATAGTTGTATTTAACATGTCTTTACATCAGTTCATCTACCAGTTAGGGTTGATGCTAATGTGGCTGTTGGATTTTTGCCCTATATTACTTTTGTTTACCACACGTATTTCTTCCTGCACCCTTATGGTGTCAAGTGCTTTGTATGGTAGGGTAGCTATTGAAAATTGCTGCAGTTGTTACTAGCTTAGGCATACAGCATTAGAGTAACTCAAATCAGGGGTAGTGGTCTGTGAGCTATCTGCTGATGCTTGGTTTGTGCAAGTATTTATTCATTGTTGCTTGGTTCATGCAGTTCACTGCTATAAATAGTTCAAAGAACTTCAGTGGCTCTCTAAATTGGCTTAAGAAATGCTGGAAAAACATCAAAATCTGACGTTAACTGGATTGTCTTTGTTCTCCATTTGACATTGGTTTATGTGTTTTTTAAGTTGTATAGCTATCCAAACAGGTTGGTGTTTAGAGAGGAGTGAAAAATAATGGGAAAAGTTAACATGCATTCAGCATCCGGAAAAGATGGAGTTTAAACATTTATTCTAACTCTGCATTCCAACGGACTGTACAATAGCATTTTCCTTATGCTCTTCTGTTTCTTAGAGTAACAATTTCTACTTGATTTTTTTCCCCCCTAAATATATGCAGGAGAATGAGAGCTCTGTCCAGTTATCTTGTTCTAAAAAAGTTGGTGGGAGGGGAGAAGAGGAAAGTAAAAAAAGAAAAACGAACAAACTGCCAGCCTCCTCCATGCTTTTCTTCTGAAATGCCCATGCCTTTGTTTGTATTGCATAATTAAAACAGGATGTTGGCTTTTCATAGGAAATTAGGAAAGCAATCAATGCATAATATGATAAACTAATTTAGCACATGTTGAGAAATACCCTAAGAACGGGTGAAGTACAATGTTACTCTTGGAAAGCAAACAGAGTTCTGTCCCCTGTTGCTACAAAGAACCAATGCAGTCTGTTGCTGAACAAGGGAGAGCTAGAATTGTTAATTCTGGGTTCCCTGAAGAGCAGGGGTCCATGTAGCTCGGAAGTAGAGTAGGACTACTGAGTGCAATGTGAGACAACATTGTAGACCTGACATTGTCATAGACAAGAGGCATGGGGGAGACCATGATTTGCTGCTGATTAGACTGGCTCCAAAGTAATTTTGGTTCAATATGTGGTAGATTAATGTTTTTGAAGACTATATTGTTTGGTTTGGCCACCTGAAGGTTAGTGACAAGAATAATTTCATTAAGTGGGTTTTGGAGACTGACAGTGAACCCTGAAGGGAGCTTTGTCTTGGATATAATGCATAAGGGTGTCTTGGAATTCTGTACAGAGCCCTGGAAATACTTCTAACTCTGGTTCCTTGGGGAACAGAAAGACAGAGAAGACAAGAGAATATTGGGAAAAATTATATATTAACTGTACTTGCATTGTGCCTTGACGATTTCTTGGAAAGTCCTGTCGGACAAAAATCCACAGCCGAAGTGTTAGCCTGTCTGAATGGGAGCATGGACAATGATTCCATCAGCTTCCTCTCTTTATAAAGACCAAAAATCTCACTTTTTAAATAAGAATTTAGAGGCAAAGAAATAATTCCCAAACGCACAGACAGCTTTTTCTTTTGTATATTATTTGTGGAATCCTAAAACCAGCCAAACCCCACCCGCAGTAATTCACATACATCCAGCTCCTCAAAACTGAGTTCCTGAAAAATTTAATATAATTGCAAGAAAAAGAGGCTTGTCATTCTTAAATTTGATGAACAATTAGGTCAGTGAAAGTCTGGCCACTGTTGCACTCTTTTTTTTCAGTCACTGAATTTTAATATAAAATGAGCCTTTAAACTGTGCCAGATGCAGTATAAAATTGTCTTGCCAGTAAGGCTGGCAACCTGAAATATTTGAAGTAAATGCATATATATTTTTAAAGCAATGGAAGAATGTTGTGAGATTATGCTCTTAGCATGGATCCATTGGGCTGTCTGCCAATGCTTTCTGTGAGAAATTTGTCAGTAAACTTTTTCTGCTAACTCTGGTGCACAGTGATGGCTTCATAAAAATCCAAACAATTTTGTTCATTATCAGAAATGTTCTTCAGTTTCACTTTAATTGTTCTGTTATGCAAATTAGATGGCTTTAACTGGTATTTGTTGGGTGAAAGTGGTGTCAGCTGTTGAGCCAACATTTAATGGAGCAAACTGATAAAGGAAGTTGTAGTCAGTAGAAAGCAGCATCCCTTACAGATAGTGGTCATTTAGCTAGGTTGAAATAGGAATCAGTTTGCCAGCTCACACTATAAGTACAGCTATGGCCTAGTATTTTAATGTCTCCTTCACCTGAGCCTCAAAAGAACAAATTATTATTAGGAATAATATTTTCTCTTTATGCTGGTGAAAAGACAGGTTTAAAAATTAATATTTAATTTCAAAGTGGCGGACAGACAGATTTAAGCACAGATCTTGCTTGGCCCATTCAGTTAGTATGACCTAAAGATCTGCTTTAGGTGCATATGACCTGTAAGTGAAAAATTTGTAGTAGTAACCTAAATGTTGAGGTGCTACCAGTTCTGAAAATTGCTCTTAATCATGTTAACATATCTACTTGTACTCAAGTTTCACAAGAAATATGTACTACAAGTAGTCAAGGCAGATGTAGCTACTTGGGGTTTCATTTGAGATTAAAAAAAAAAAAAAAAAAAACAAAACAAAACANAAAATTGCTCTTAATCATGTTAACATATCTACTTGTACTCAAGTTTCACAAGAAATATGTACTACAAGTAGTCAAGGCAGATGTAGCTACTTGGGGTTTCATTTGAGATTAAAAAAAAAAAAAAACCAACCAAACAAAACCATCACTAAAACTGTTTTAATTTCCAAAAGCATGAAATACTTCATATGTATTGGGAGAAGAAAAGGCAAGATGCCAGCTGATTCCAAGAAGACTGTCGCAAAGACTTGAGGTTTAGAGAATATACTGGGTGTTTTCAACAATGCCTTTGAGGTTCACCGACTAACAGTACTTCTGAAAAATGTCTTTAAGGTCTGCATCTTATTCTGCTGATGGATTACCAGAATCTCAGGCTCATGCTTGAATTTAGTACAACATAAACTACAGCTAAGGCAGAGAATGAGGAAATTAGATGGGAATGCCTGAAGAAACTTTGAATGTCTTTGCTTTGATGTGTTTCACAATCTTAGCATGACTTCATAGCTGGCAGTATACCATATATACAAGAATTGGAGAGCCAACACAGTATGACAACCTGAAACAGAAGTATGTATTATATATCAAGAGAACAGTGGACTAAAAATGTCAGGAATAACTGCAACATCCAAGCAAAGTTGTTACAAGAGTGCTGATTGCAGCTCCATAGTTATGAATTGACTCGGGTTTTATTTCTGAAGGAGGTATTAGGCCCCTGTGATATCTAGAAAGAATTGGAGCCCTTCCAGATTATAGCAAAGAGCAAATAAAGGTCATGTTGCTCTTCTGTATCATGTGCATACCTGCCTGGTATGTGTTCTTATTCCTTCTGAAATGTTTTGCTTATTGTCAGACTTGGGAGATTTATTGCTTTCATATGTGAACCTCTCTAATCAACTTGTAATTAGCTCTAAGACTACTTGGAGGCCTTGCTAGACAAACATGCTTTAACATAGATTGTTAGACACCCTGAGTATTTCAGGGAGAAGAGTAGCCAGCTGTAATGTATTTTGCTATGCAAAACTGAAGATTGCTATGAAACAAATGTTAAACAAGTTCTTTACTACTGTTTCAAAGAGCTACTTTCAGGCATGTAATGCTGCGATGTGTGCCTCNGTGAAGATTGCTGTTAAACAAGTTCTTTACTACTGTTTCAAAGAGCTACTTTCAGGCATGTAATGCTGCGATGTGTGCCTCAACCACTTTTTGCAAATGAAGTTAAACATCAGTGGGCAGTTGTAATGAACTTTATTACATGGCCACCTGATCTCAGGATGACTGTGGAAACTTGTGCATCAGAGACCATTTGCTGTCAGTCATAAAACTGGATTAGCCATGGAAGGTGCACAGAAAGATTTCTTCTTCTTTCTTTTTTTTTGCCTGAAAAAGTAAGCAGTCAAGTGTCACTGTTTCTGCCTCAAAATTCAGCAGATCTTTGAGTGTTCAGGGCTTCTGAGATTCAGCTCTCTTAATAGCAATCCTGGCAGATCCTGGAGACTTTGCTTTTTGTCTGTACTTAGATCTGATTGCTTCAGTGGTAAAAATGTTGGGGTGTTAACCACATTTTAAAAAATACTTGCAAACACTGGAGAACTGACATTCCTAAGATGGCAAGAAGCTGATGCTTTATTGTCTATAAGTGGCAATTGTTACAAAATCTACTTGCTTGCTTTTGTGCAACAGGATAAATTCTGGGAACAACTTTGGAAGTGGAATTAGAAGACAATTTGACTAGCAGAATTCTTATTTGTCATATAAGGTGGATGAACATTTTGTTCTTTCTGCTTTCATGTCAAGAAAACACAATTTTATTTGGCAAGCCTCGAAAGCTGATCTGGGATTTCTCAAGCTTCTTTTTTACTTCCCTAAGTGTGTGTGTGCGCTCAAATGGGTGTCCAACTTTTTAACAGTAGTGGGAAAGTAAGGTCTGTCCCGATGACTTAAGTGGATGCTTCTATTATACTGAAAGAAAAAGGACCAATATCTCTGCTGGTTTTACTTTACAGATTATAGTTCTGTTTCACCTGTAAACAATTTGGGTTCAGCAGGGAATGCATGGTCCTGAAACAGTCCAGTACAGTAACCAGCAAAAAGGATGAGATGTGACCACAGAGGTTGTTCTGCTCTTGCACTGTAAAGCTGGAATCCTCTTTTGGTGAAAGATTAAGATGCCATTTGTTATCTTTTGCAGCAGTACTTACAGTTTGATTTCCAGCTTCTCAGCCAAGTATCTGTTGTCAAAAGCATTCATGACTAAAGTAAAAGAATGAAGGATTTTGCCAAACAAATAGTAAAAATTAAGACTATCCATATTCATTGTTCTTCCAGATGAAGATTATATTAAAGACATGTTTAGGTAGCATGGTTAAACTTATTTTTGGTATTTCATTTTTATTTAAAGTGTAACTTGCCTTTATAATACAGCTTTTTTAATTAGCTGGTCATATTATATGAATTGTTTAAGAAACAGCACATGATAATTTTAGACAAATATACATAACATCTTGAATGTAGCTGCCAGTCCTTTCAGTTCATTATGAACCAGTATATTATACTGTTAGTGAGGGAGATGGTGAGAAATACAATAATGAGCCAAGAGTTTTTTCTTTGAGCTGAGTAATCTTATCCATTTTATGCATAATTATAAACTGATAGCAAAGACAGAGTAGAATAGTGTTAAGGTAAAAATGTAGTCAGCTGTACAAAGGCTGAAGCCTAATATATCAGCATGGGCAGAGAGAATAGAGGCTAGGCTTTGGCCAAAGAGGAATTTCTCTTTTTCTCGGAGGAAAGAGGCCTTATTCCCTGAAATTGAGGTATTGTGCTTATTTAAAAGTCAATAGGAATGCACTAATCCCATAGTTTAAGACTACTGAGTTGCCATTTGAAAATCCAGCTTTGTGCACAGTGGGAAATATAAGAAGTGGAAAATAGTAGCTGTGCTATTCCAACAAAGCATCAGAACACAGTTCCCTTTTACTCTTCCAAAACACATAATCACTAATTCTTAACCTGCACAAAGTCTTCAAATTCTGTGCCAGTTAGTGAATTGTGTATGATGAGCAAATAACGCTGAGGGGCTTTTTAACGGAGGAGGTGATGTGATTCTTTGGCGTTATAAGCTCTTATTCCTCTTTTTCCAATAAGACGTCAGTAGGCAAGCTTGATATCTACAGTGAATGCAGAATCTCTTTCCTGTGCATTTCACAAGTTCATTAGAAATACGAAGATGACAAAAGTTTGTGATTACTCGTAACAAGAGAACATGCCACCCAAAGCAGCCTTTGCTGGAACTGAGTGAGGCATGATTTCCTCCTTTTGCTTTTGCCTGTACCTCTATAGGAATTAAAATAAAATGGTTTTGATAATAGAAACTGCTGGGTAACTCACATCTGAGAATGAAGTAAAGGTTTTAATGGATCTGATATGGACTCAGAGTATATCTAGCACTCGGTCTAGCAACCTGATTTTCATTATAGAATCTTTGGATTCATTCCTTGATGGTGTTTGTTCTCGCAGCTATGCTTTCATAAGTTATCATGAATTCCCTCCTAAAACTTTACGGAAAATTAAAAGAATACTAAACTATAGGGCAATCTGTTTTTCTTATACTATTTTGCATGTGCTACTTCAAGATTTACAAACTGACTCAACATCCTTTGACAAACAAAATGCTCTCTTGATAAATGAGCAGCAGGTCAAATCAACACTCTTCCATTTGAACATCCAGTGTTAACTCGTTGACACTGATCCAAAATATTCCACTGATCTGCTTGGTATGAGTAAACAGAATGAACTCAAACGAGAGGAAATAATTTTGGAGAAAAGTTCATGAGGAACTCGTAAGAAAGTGTTGAATTATCTGACATGCAGATGTGTGATGACTAAAATAATAACAGAAGAGATTAATAAAACAATTGTGTTATGAATTTATCAGATGTCAGGATGGTCTGAAGTAGTGAGGAAGGTGGTCTACATGTACCCTGAGAACTATGCCAAATGTAGCTTGCAAATGTCTCTGGGGAGCAAAGGGCTGAGCTAATTTCAGAGCATCCCGATGGCTCTGCTGTGACGTGTCAGATCTGTAGAGGTTGTTGGGTGGATCATGTTAATGTGACATGGTGTACTTCTTTCGAAGTGTTAGTAGCTGTAGATGGCATGCNGCTGAGCTAAGAGCATCCCGATGGCTCTGCTGTAAGTGACGTGTCAGATCTGTAGAGGTTGTTGGGTGGATCATGTTAATGTGACATGATGTACTTCTTTCGAAGTGTTAGTAGCTGTAGATGGCATGCTGGCAGAAAGGGTGTGCAGTGACATATCTACCAGAGAAAGTAATGACATATATACCTGAGAAAGTGTGCAGAGGTGTATCTACTATCAGAAAGACTGAAATGTGAGAATGTCACACTTGGGAAGAGTGGACATTTGAACCTCTCTGGAAAGTTTGCTGTAAAACACAGAGTTAAAATACTCTGCAAATGTGGATCCCTGTATTACTATTAGGTTCTCAGTCCTTGCCATAACTGGACCATTTTGTGTACCTGAAATGTCTTGTATCCTTCCATAGCATACATGCCCTCAGTTCTTACTATGCTGCTGCTGAACAGCCTTGGTTTGGTTTATTTTCTTGTTGTTCCTCCTCCCCCATTCTCCTTCCTCCCCTTCCCCCCCTGTGCTCATACTGTCTGATGTCTTAATCCTGCACTTTCTTTATCAAAATGTAAAATCTCTGGTGGCAGCAAACATGCTGAAAATTTTAATGGGGCATTGTCTCACCCCACATTGAGGTATTTGGCAGCCTCAAAGTGACTGTAATCACAGCTGCTTTCAAACCTGCTTGCTGTCAGAGGATCTCCCATAGGCCCTGTGAAAGCCAACAATGAGACCAGAGCAGGAGCAAAACTGCTGTCTTCCATGGTTATAGACATCCCAAAGTCTACTCAAAGGTGTGCTTAAACTGTGACCAAAATCATCACTTTTCAGCTGGAATTGCAGACATGGAAAAAAACCTTTCCCTTGATAATGTTAATGGATCAGTGTTGAAGAAAGCTACAGTATAGTGATTTACTTACCTGGTTTAGTATCTTTCTTCAAAATTCTTGTGCTGGGGAAATACTGATTACAGCTATGACCTTTTTCCAGTCTGTTCAACTGCAGAACTTTTTGGCAGGCAAACAGATTTCTGTCTGTAGATGTTGGGCCCCCTATTCCCATCCTCATACTTGTAAAATTATCAGTGTTGTCACCCTATAGTAATTTCACCCCACAGGAATGTTGTGATCAGACTCATGAATAAGTGGGACTCTTGCAACACTCTGAGTATATAAACCAACACCAGTTACTCTTCCTGAAGACCTTGTGAAGTTCTCAGTCTGGGTCTTGAGAAACCCGCACAAATATGTCTCCTTTTTCTGTGGTTTTTTGTTTGTTTGTTTGCTTTTTTGTTCTTTTCCTTTTTTTTTTTTTTTTTTTTTTTTTTTTTTTTTTTGTTTTTTTTTTTTTTTTTTTTTATTTTATATAGAACTTGTTATAAAGGTGTT
>NDXB01004634.1:18412-28741 GCA_002631895.1 Agapornis roseicollis
TTTTTTTTTTTTTTTTTTAATGGGACTAGTTTTAAGTTGCTTTCTTTAAATAAATAAATAAACCTAATGAAAAGGGCTGTCTTTCTTGACAAGTGGTTAAATCCCACTGCTAGAGAGGATGCAATCCAGATGACTCTTTCAGGGGATGAGAAGAACTTTTGCCAATATTCCTATATTGCTGAAAGATTCACCAGGCAGCCTTCCTAGCTGGAAGGAAACATATTACTGCATCGTTGTTAGTTTTACTTCCATCTTCCACCGCCAATCCCTCTTTCTTAAATCTTTTGAGAAACAAAAAGCAGCAAGAGTTCAAGTGAAGACCTGGAGAGGAATTTCCCACGTGTTTTACAAGTTAGCTTTGTAAATTTTTGGTAATGAAATTAACTGAAACTTGCCATTATGCAGCTTTTTTTCATTTAGTGAGGGGTGATAGAGTATTGCCATTTACCAAAAGGTATCTTCAGCAAGAACTGAAAAATCTTTAATTTGAAGAAATAAAAGTTGTCCAAATTTAACATCTGATAGTAAAGATTTTGGATTGTTGAAATGTCTTCATGTGGTGGTCTTCTATTTATGTATGTATGTGTTTATTAATTTAACAACTCTGACCCCCAAATATTAGCCACAGCAGATTTTGTGTTTTTCAAAAACATCACATTTTCTGTTGTGGTTGTGTGAGTTGTTTAAAACACTGTGAATAACATCATACCTACTGAGCATAAATCAGTCTCTTTATCAGGCATTTCTTTGCTTACATTTTATTTATTCAACATTCAGTATTCCTGAATTTTAGTAAGGCTGTGAAAATGTGCCCTACTAAAGCATTGTTTGCTTAAATTTCTTCAAAACATAGACTTTAGACTATATGAGTAATTCCAGTTGTTTCTTGAGTCCTTTGCTTCAGAACATCTTCACAGTTTAAAATAAAAAAAGCAACAACCAAACAAAAAAACCCTTCCATCCATTCAGTTAAATGGGAAAATCTTATTTTTGTTCTTTCTAGAAGTTCTCTATGCAATTATGGATACTGTGCTTTGGATTCTATTTCATTCATCTTTGTTGCAGTGTGTATTTACTTTTTCATGTTATGTAGCACTTTCCTGTGTGCTAATCTGTTGGCTAGCAATTCCTAAAAGTAGCATTCAGATCTGTTCCTCTGTGAATTCAGAAATAAGATTAGCACAGATTAATATATCAAGCCCATCACTCTACAGACAGGCATTATATGAAGCATAGTAAATAAAAATACAGCTTTTGGGGTCTTCTCATCAGAGATCAGATAGAGTAGCTGGAAGATCAAAGGCATATATCTGATTTCATTCTGGCATTAACTTGCAACAGCTCATGGACTATTTTAGGAACCCTCTGTTTTGCTGGGGCTGGGTTTCAAATAGTGTTGCAGAGAAATGAGTGCTTTTGGCAGACAGAAAAATTTCCTGAAATTGGAAAAGAAATTAGATCAGCATAAATGGTATTACAACAATAAGGTTAATCAGGTAAGGGAATAATTTGTGGGAAAGGGTCATTAAAACATCAGTGCCAGAGATCTTCCTGGACTGCACAGAGTGTAGATGATGCTTCACTGGAAAGGAAGGATTGGGAAAGTCTGTTCATCCTCAGTGACTGTAGCACAGAGAACTGCTGCTTTTGTGCTTGTACATTCTTTTTCATTTAGCAGCAAACTCCTTGGTGAAGATCAGAAAACTCTTTAAATAACCACTTCCTGGTATGACCTTGAGTTGCTGATAGCTCAAAAGAAAATCTTCTTTTTAAGTGCGAGTATTCTGTTCCTGATCATGGCTTGTGTAGAACTGTTTGTGACTGATGAATATGTATAAAATGTAAGTAAAAATCTTAATGATTTGTGTATGTACAAAACTGTGACCAAATGCCTTTTTCACTGTCAAAAATTATCACACAGACATGCTTAGAAATGGCCACCTGATTTACAAATAAACCTTGGATCTCCTTAGTCCAGTATTCTGTCTTCTTTTTTGACTAGTACCAGACTGAGATGGTGATGCATGAAATTCTAGTGTATGTTAAAGTAGGACAGTTTCCAGTTCCTGTAATAACTGTAAGTCCTTTCCTCAAATCTATTCTAAATATGTAATGTTATTTTGAAATATAATACCAGTATTTTGCACAAGGATGTGTCACCATTGCATAAGGAAAAAATAAATGAACTTGTCTTAAGGAATGAAATTTCATAGGATAAAAACAGTGGGAATTGAATGTGCAAGTGAGAAACTGCTGGCAGCACTTCAGTTGAAGTGTCAAAGCAGTAAGTTGATAATTTTATCAGTTTTATCCATGGTTTTCACCTCTCTGGATAAACAGATGAGGAAGAGCTGTACTTGTAGTACCCATAGCTACTCTTGAGTGTATCTCATTATGGCTGCATAGTTTCTTCCTTGATGAAACTATCCTCCTACAGTGCTAAAGGTATGTCTAAAGTACAGATCTTTGGAATGCCTTCAAACTACCTTACCAGAGTGTGTAGTTGAGTCATTTCAAGCCCATTTGGGGTAGAATGAAGCATGGTACCATCCCTCATCCCTCCTTTCCATCAAAAAGGAGTCTAGGCACATGGGCCTAGGCAAACCCCAAATATTTTTTTTCCATGAAGTTATATTTGTGTTATCAATAACTAAATTCAAAAGAAAAAAAAAAAGAAAGCTGGTTGCATTGAACTTCTATTGATTTAGAAATAAAAATGCTCGTTTCTAATCAGCATTTCTGTTGCTAGATTGTTAGAGTCCCTGACTACTACTGCATGTCAATGTTAGGACCTTCAAAACAGCCTAGCAAAATTGGTTCTTTCTTGCATGGTTCTGATGTAGTAGGGGAAGATTAGAAAGGGCCATTTCCTTGAAAGAAAAATCTGTTGGCTACTGGTTGTCCTACAGAGGCTTCAATAGCCCATCTGGCAGCAAAGTAGGGAGAGATGACAGTAAAATTAGGGAGATATCTAAAAGAAGAGATAAAAGTTGAAGATAAGAATATTTTCTGCTTTCATTATAGTCCTTCTGCCTCTTGTTTGTTCATTTTGTGCTTCAGCTGTAAAACTGAAATACGGTAGTGATAGGGATTTATGTTCTCTGTTAACGTGAGCTGCAGTTGAAACCTCACAAAAGTTGAAGGACAGATAAACAAAAATCAAACCAGGAACTATTTGTTTTCACGTCACAGTACTATCCCAAGTAAGACAAAGGAGAAGAAAATGGAAAACCAGTACTACCTTCAGGATACTCAGGGTGGGGTGGTAAAAAGCTACAGGTAAAATTGCATTTGATTGTTTTATACTAAATTTGTACATTGGCAGGAGTCCCTGATACAAATTCTTCACAGTGGAAAAATGTTTCTCAGGGGAATCTATCTTATTACTTTTTTTTTTTCCATTTTTATGAAAAAAGTAATGATTTGAAGTAGAAAATGTCAAGTAAAATTAATCTAAATATTGGCTTCATGTAACCCAATAGAAAACACATTTTACTGTGCTGTGGTGTTATTCACTAAAGACCTCAAATACAGGTGTGCCAAACTGTCGGGACATTTTTTGTGCAGCTGATCTATTTTCCTTTGCTAGAAAACACTGCAGTCCCTAAGGCTTGTTCTCCCTTTGGACCATAACCTAGAAAAGTTCTTAAACACTTGCTGCACAACGCCCATCTCCCCATTCCTCTTTATATGTATATAGAGTCCCAAGTGGGGATATTTTCCATCTGTGTAGTGTGGCCTTATCATGGCAATGCCTAATGATCTCACCTGGACTATTTCTGCTTTCTCAAAGACAATAGCATGAAAGTGAGGGACAGACACTGTAGAGCTGGTGTGACAACTACAGTCTAGATATAGATACAGTTTGCTTTCATTGCATGTCTACAGAAAGTCTGTTCTCTGTGTGTCCTATCCCCAGCATATGGAAGTAGATCAGGAACCCAAGCACCATTTGGAACAGGCAATGGGAGCCTGCCCCTGAAGTCTGTTGCCCAGATTCCCTCATGTGTCCCTTGGGGACCTCACTAGATAGAAGAGAGTTGTTCAGCATTGGTAAGGCTGATATGCTATTGCTGTGCTCCAAAACGGAGAGCTTCTTATTTCATTAACTGGAAGGTAGGAAGCATACATGCTGATAGAGTTAGATGCTTCGAAGCTAAGCAACTACTCTTTTTGATGCAAATTTGATGCTGAGTTTGTTACCAAGTTCGATTTTTAGATAGTTGGAATCCCTTTGATAATGTAATTCAAGATATACTGGAAACCCTTGCGAGAGAAAGAAATCAAACCCATATTTGCAAGTCTTGGCCAATTTCCTAAATGCTACAGTGTCCTCCCTCTTGGAGTGTGTTTTTCTGAAACAGAGCACTCCTGATTATGTGCTGTTGGATGACAGCTTGAGAAATTTGTAACAGGAGTGAAGGGTGACCTACTTGCATCTTAATTTTTTTTTTGCATTCTTAGTGAAGATGTTCCAGTTTAGTAGCTGATTTTAATTTAATCACATGTGATCTGAAACCTCTTTGTACCACAAATAGCTCTTTTCCAAGTAGAAATCAAACAACTCTTTAAGTAGAATATGTTTATACTGAAACCACTATGGCTGATGTGTCCATCACTGCTACATAGTTACTGATGTTTATATATACTTTCCATTGTTTTGAAGAGCCATATTGTCTCGGGTCACCTTCAGTTCTCACTTAAAGAGTTCTTAGGCTTTCACTCTGATCATACTGACCTTCTTTAGTAATTTTTAAACTTAATCACATCTATACACACACATATTATTTGTGGCCGGTGGTGAAAATAGATTTTAAGAATTCAAAATAGCATTGTGGCAACAGTGTTTGATTCTTTCAGGGTTACAAGAATATTTCTTCCTGTCAGCAACATTCTCTGAGGTATCTGTTTCAAGGTCCATGCCTTTGTTCATAAATAAACATTTCTATGGCTATTTATTTCTGTCCATATACTTTGATTGTCTCCCACTGGTGAGAATAGCTGGCTTACCTTCAATACACAACAAGCAGTCAATTTAAGTACAATTCAAATTTGCTTCTGTTTCTCTTAGCTAATGAGTAGCAAGTGATGTGCTAGCCCTACTTATGGTGATAATGTGTTTCCAAGAGGCACAGAGAGAATAATTGCTATTGAATTCTAGAGTGGCTTAAAGCAGTTTGGTGTAACTGTGTTTAAACAAAGCAAAACGCAGCCTCTCTTTGTTGCATGGAGTCAGTGGTGGCAGCTGAAGGATTTTTTGTATGACAAAAAGCAGGCAAACTAAATGTCAGATTAGAACTGCCCTGCAGAAGCCCGAAGAACTAGTTTATTTTTATTTGGTAGGGTTTCTTTATGAACTCTTCAGAAATGCATGTCAGCTCTCTGATGACGTGATCTTCAAGGTTTCACAGTCAACTGAGGAGGCCGTATAGAAAGTGGAATCAAAACCTGAGGTTCTGTGTTGCATACCCTCAAGCTGAGTACCACAAAGTAAGTGAGCAAAGAGGAGTGCGGGTCTCTTTAGCTGGTTGGGGTTTTTTGGTTTGTTTCGGTTTTTTTTTTTTGAGTTTTTTTGGCATAATGATGTGAAATTGCACTGACAATTCTATCACCCTCAACTGGATCATGTAGCATGTGAAAAAATAGCCTGTTTAAGTATAGCAAATCCTTTCAGAAGGTACAGCTGGCTTGAAATGAGCTGTTAGAGAGGATCATTGTATAGGCTGTTTCATACAAAAGTCTCTTTTCCTCTTTTTATCTCCTCTTTCATTGAAAATGTATTAAAAGCACTGAGTTTGAGCTTTCCTTGAAAGCTTTAAAATACCTTATGTTCATATAGAGCAACTTATGTTTTCCTTATGTAGCTCCTGGTGCCAGAGGAATTTATAAAGTGCTTTTAATGACTTAAAAGCCCGCAAAATGTAGGATAATCCCTCCCTGTCTTTAACACAGTCCAGTATCCCTTCATCAGGTGCCTTAGTGGGATGGCTCCTTATTCTAGTAACATGTCTTCTCCACTGTGGATATACTCAGGCTTGTAGATAGGTTGATAGCTTGTATTGACAACTGTATCTTATTCTTATCTTACTTTTTCTTCTAGATCTGGGATCTTTCTGAAATGTACCTGGTAGTACCAGTGTGATAAAGCCATTTTAGTGTACACACATGTACATGAATTCTTCTCACTTCTCTCTCAATTTTGTCATACTACTTTACAAGCTTTTCAAATTCATAATCTGCTGACAGGCACAGCACCAAAGTACCAAGTATATTGTGCTTCTTTGAGCAAAGAGCAGAGAGTCCACCACCCCCATTTTCTCCAGGTGATTTTTTTGCTGTTAGTTGACATGTCATTTTGGTTTATTATTTAGTTCTGTGTCCTAATCTCAAGTATCTCTAGAAAGCCTCATAATTGTGTTTTTCACAGCCAGAAAAAAATCTAATGATTGGGTAGAGCTACATATGAAGCTCTGACTCTGTCAGCTTAAAAAGGTTGGAATTGTAAAAAAACTAAGGCTGGGGTTGTACAAAAAGCATTTAGGAACTTCACTTCATACACCTAAAAGAGGTTTTGGGAAACTCTATTCCAGATCTTGTAGAATTTTTTCTTGGTCTCTTGTTGCATGTTAATGTACAAGTTTTACAGACTGAAAGTAAAGCAGGTAATTTAAAATCCCAATCCAGCAAACCACATAATAAAATAAAGTACTTCTCTGGATTGGGATGTGGACCCTAAACTCCACTGAAAGTTTGGTACCTACTCAGCCACCTTTTGAGAGCCACAATGTGGGTGACCTTTCTGAAGATGGTGTTGCTATAGCACCAGTGTCAGAATTTGGGAGATTCCGATTCATCCTTCTCTATTGACAGTAAATGATACCATCTCTCCCCTCACTTAAACTGAACAGTGGTGGTGTCTCTTTCACTCCATATGGAAAACCCATTTCATGCTTTCTCTTACCTTGTGTTCCAGACAATGGCTGGGGAAAGACTTCAGAGTGGAAAATATAGGAAAATTGGACTCTGATACTTATCTGAACTGAAACAGTCAGGAAATACCATATTTTCAAGCTTAGTGGGCGCTGACATTTTTTTTCTTAAAGAGATACTTAGTCCTTAATATGACCCATATTAAAAAAATATCCTGTTAAATTCATCAGCTGTTCCCCACATGGTCTTGAAACACTTTCTAAAAAGGTATCTATGAATGTAACTTTTTTTTCTTGTTTCAACAGATTATTTAGTGTTTTCTTTTACATGTCTCAAAGTTGAATGGTTACATAGAAAGGAAAAAAATCTTGAATAGCAGGTGGTACTCCCAGGTTTAAATAATGTGTCTTGATGAAACTTAATTCAGTGGTATAAAATAGAGGGATATTTATTAGTGTCAGATTTAATGAATGGAATTTTCAAACTGTAAACATAACCCGAAATGTTGTGTGTTGGACGAATGAAGTTTCCATGATTTGTTCGAATTACTGTGTTCTTCTTCTGTCTTGTTTGATGCCAGACTGAGGGGGGGACGACGACTGTGGACTCCAGTTTCTGAAAGTAAAAAAAGTAAAATCTAGTTTAATTTTAGAGTTGCATTTCCTTTCTGCCTCAAAATCTTCAGACAACAGATACATTTCAATGGAGTTGCCTCCAATTTACAAAGAAAATACTGAGTCATGGCGAACAAGTTATGTGACTGCTTTCCTTGCAGCTGTCAGAGCCTAAAACTTGGAATAAAACACAAATCTTCCAACTCTTTTGTGTGTCACTAAACCAGCTTACTACTGTGTCATTTATAGCATCTTCTCTAGTACCTTCCTTTTCACTGAGCAGGGACGTTAACCTTTACCTGATACTCTGTTTGGGTGGTCCTTTTACATATGCCAGAGAGATAAACAATTTGGAAGTTTAGCTTGTTCAAGGAACTATATTGTATTACAATTCTTGGTTAGTTTAACTTTGGCACATGATTGAATACAAGCGGTAATTATATTCTGGAGTTATTAAATATTTGAACAGCTTGGAAAGGACGATCTTCAGGGAGGTGAAGGGCTCAGTCTGGTTATAGAGCTGCCTTATTTATGCCTTATGGGACTACATTGTTTGCTGATTTCTCTCTGATTCGAGGTGCAAAAGAAATAAAACACTAACATACAGATTTGAAGTAGCTAAACACCACAAAGAGCATTTTGTTGAACAATGAGTTTGATGAACAGTGTTTAGCCATATCCACAACAGAAGGCATGGTCTTATTATTCCACATTGTACAGCTTCTGTGTGAGCATGTGTAAGAAGAGGAATGAAAGACTGAATGCTAATTCTTTATTGAAAAAATCAAACATTCATTCTGGGTTCCTACTTACGGTAACAGTTTGCTGTAGGAAATAACTGTGTGGTTCTTGATCCATCACTAGAAATTTAAGGGCAGCATTTGACCTGTCAAACATATTTGAAAATTAATGACTATCTAAGTAATTCTGGCAGCTCCAAAAATCCCATTTTTAATGTTTCTGTACTATACATCATCTTAGTTGTGATAAGATGCTATAGTGATGAGTGCCTGAGGGTCTAGGACAACAGATATCTATCATTATTTGTCTTTCTTTTTGCCTGTGTAAGGTATGTTGCTCTTTTTCTGGAACTGTGTTTAATATGTGGTAATGTTCACTCCACTTTCCCAAGTTTTCTGAGGTAATGCTAGAAAACAACACACCGTCCCTTAAGAGGCCAAGGCAGATGACTGTTAGGAGAACATGAACTACATTATCTGTCCTGCAATGAACATCTGTTTCAAGATTCCAGCATGCTGGGAATGATTAACGAGCGTTTTTAAAACACGTTTACCTTTGTGAGTATCTGACTGGCACTAAATGTCTGTCATCCTTCACTTATAAGATATCACAGCATACTCCTGAGCTCTGAAGTATTTACATTCATTTTTCTGTCTTCTTCTGCATTTGAATACATAAATGTGTAGCATACAGCACTCTTTTCCCCCTTAGGACTTCTGAAAGCAAACTTTCTGTGTATGTATAGGCTTGCAGGGAATTGTTCTGTATATTTGTTTATCATTTGTCCAGGGGCCCAGGTTCCTGAGAAAACAGAGATTTCCTGGCATGATTGCAGGTAAATGAGGAATTTCCCAGCAGCTGAGTAAGTCAAGAGTGTGCAACTGTTGAATGCCCTTGATATGCATAAGGGTCTCATTGAGGGTGGGTTTGCATGGTGCTGTTTTGCAACCTGAAGGGTCACAGATGAGGCAAGAGAGATGGCAGGAAGATTTGAGTCAATTCTGTTAATGTTCTTTTTACATAATAGATAGAATCTCTGTGGCTAACCCTAGAATAACACCCATTGTCATCACAAAAGATTTTGAACAGCAGCCACAAATAGAATTCTCTGTCTATTCTTAAGAGTGGGAATCTGTGAGAGGGTCTTGAGGAAAAGGAGAGGAACCATGAGGAAGATTGAAAAATCAGCTCCTTCGTTATTCTCTTAGCACTGCATAAGATCCACCTGGTTTTATGTGACATGCCTGTTCTGCAGACATCAGTGAAACCTGGGAATGCAGCATGGAAAGAATACAAGAGTATGCTCAGCACCTCACTGAAACCATTTGCAGCTTCACTGGCTAGCAGACAAGGCATTTAAGGTCATTGATCACTCTCACCAGCTGGACATTTAGACAATAGCTTTTCTCCTCCTATTGTTCTGAGGAAATATGATGGGGAAAACCTTTAGTTCTGCATTGACTGCAATTTGGCTACAGAAGAGGTTAATCTATCTGTTCCAGTTCATAACTGTTCTGCAGGTTTTTTAATTTTAGGAAAAAGAATTAGCTCTTAAATGCTTTCAAGGATGGAATCCATGTCGCTGCCATTCTTGGATCCAATTTTGCTGTAACATTAGTGTGTGTGTGTTTATGTGGCCTTACTCTGCTTGAAATGGAGATGTGTGAAGCCAGTTGATATGGCCCATTGTGTTCTTGTAGTTGCTGGGAATTAGCCACCTGCGACTAGGTAGTAGATGGACCTTTTTCTTAAATCCAAGGGCCAAGTCCCGTCACTGACACAGTGAGGACAACCACTTTCCTCCCAGGTGATTCTTTGTTCTTTACACAGCAGATCCTTTTCCATTGCAAGAGGCCTTCCTGTGCTGCATGAATAGCATCAAGACTAAGCCATCAAAATCAGCTCAAAGCCCTTAAGCCCAAGATGTCACATCTGCTTTACAGAAATTACAATGGGAAAACAACATCATTAAAAAAAAAAAAAAAAAAAAAAAAAAAAAAAATCCTTTCAAAAAAAACATTTTAAAAACTTAGTGAAAAAAAAT
>NDXB01004634.1:57491-72444 GCA_002631895.1 Agapornis roseicollis
TTTTTGATCTTTTGTTTGGTTTTGGGTGGTTTGGGTTTTGTTTTTTGAGGGTTTTTTGCTTATTTTTTTTTCTCCTTCAGTCTCTGAGTAAAATATAAATGATTTCACTCCCCACTTGCATGTTTAATTCCACTTTCAGTTTGATCAACCTATAGATGCCTTTTGATAGTGTTATTGGTTAACCTCTGCTATGAAAGGAAAATATCCTTGGTTCTTGTGCTTTGTATCCTCAAAAACCTGCCTATGAATATAGTCCTTAATACCAAGCAAAGTGCAATCCTCAATGTTTCCCTAATCTATCCATAAATGTGGCAGTAGCAAATTCTTGCAGAAAAGGATTCAGGAAAGCCTCATTTAGAAAGCAGGAGACATATGAGCAACATTTTGGAATCTGACTACCTGATTTTATAGGCACTAACTTGTTCTGCATGGTATGTATACATATATTTTTAAGAGAAACTCTCTCAATGCAGCATACTGGTTTCCTGCATGGTGTTTATCAGTGTCTCCAGTAGAATGTGTGCAGTTAAAAACATGTCAGGAGAATCATTCTACTGTAGGAAATTTTGTAGTGGTATGAACTTGTCGGTTATATTTTTCCATCCTTGTGGAAGTAGAGCACAGATAATAAGAAAGGCATTTTCTTTCCCTCCTCAGTCTGACTGGTGTTGCCATTGGAAGCTTTCATAGACCACAGAAAAGTTTTGAGCCTTGAAGTATATCTTCATGCTTCTTGAGGAACAGTCTTTCTCTTTGCTATCATTTGGCAGGTTACTTCATGGTCTTGCAGGGTAGAGGGTTTTGCTATCCAGCCTGTGGTATCCGTACTTGGAAAACAAAGTATTTTAAACACTTCAGCTTAAAATCTTTCGGTCCTTGAGGTATTTGCATGCAAATTCTTAAAGATTACTGAAAAATAGATGTGAATAATTATTAAAGTACTTGAGGCAGAGATGGTAGGAACTCCAAATAGACAACAGTTGCATTAAATTGCAGCTGGGATGGATTTCTCACAAGTGTGGAAATAGCAGATGAGAATCATCTTTCACTGGATTATTAATCATTTGCTTGCTTTCCTGTGTCATAGACTGCAACACCTCATTTGTTTCAACTCACTTAACTTATCCTTGCCAGGATACACCTACTCTGAGTATCTGCTACCTGATTAGATAGCGTTAAGGACTTCTTTTGAGAGGTGACAAGTGGACAGGTGACAAGTTAAATAGTTAATGAGCATGTTTGTCTCTGGAAAACAGGATAGAGAGCACAGCTCCTGGTGTTTTAACCACTAAAAGCTATGTGTGGCCTTCTGAGGTACTTGCATCCCTGAAGACTGCAGATGGCGGTTCCCTGGCCAGACACAGCACAGTGAGACTTAGGCTGTCATGCAGCCAGGCCTCCCCCGCTGCTAACACTGGCTCCACTGCCTTACTTAGAGCTGCCTGAATTTGTGCTGGCTTTCACTTTCACAGCTTCAGGCTGATAGGCAGATACTGGTTGTAAAATACTGCCAGTATAGTAATCTGCTTTGCTTTTGCTTTATTGTGTTTTCCTGGTATAAGAACAGTTCCACACAGCAGATACTTAGAAAGTATATCATGCTGACATTCCAGTGGGTCTGTTCCAGGGCTTCTACATCTCGACATCAATCTGAAGATAAGGGTGACAGGATGTTGTGACAGAAGCTTTTGCTTGCCCATCATTCAAGCCTTTGTGCACCACTACTAATTTCTAAGACTTTACAGCCCTGAACTGAAGCCCATGCTGCTAAGTAGTCTGTGCTGCTGCTAGCCTAGATCATAGAATCATAGAATAGTTAGGGTTTGAAAGGACCTTAAGATCATCTAGTTCCAACCCCCCTGCCATAAGCAGGCACACCTCACACTAAACCATGGCACCCAAGGCTTCATCCAACCTGGCCTTGAACACTGCCAGGGATGGAGCACTCACAACCTCCCTGGCCAACCCATTCCAGTGCCTCACCACCCTAACAGGAAAGAATTTCTTCCTTAGATCCAATCTAAACCTCTCCTGTTTCAGTTTGAACCAATTACCCCTTGTCCTGTCACTACAGTCCCTAATGAAGAGCCCCTCTCCAGCATCCCTATAGGCCCCCTTCAGATACTGGAAGGCTGCTATGAGGTCTCCATGCAGCCTTCTCTTCTCCAGGCTGAACAGCCCCAACTTTTTCAGCCTGTCTTCATATGGGAGATGTTCCAGTCCCCCGATCAATTTCGTGGCCCTCCTCTGGACTTGTTCCAACAGCTCCATGTCCTTTTGATGTTAACTACACCAGAACTGCACACAATGCTCCAGGTGAGGTCTCACAAGAGCAGAGTAGAGGGCCAGGAACACCTCCTTTGACCTGCTGGTCATGCTGCTTTTGATGCAGCCCAGGATACAGTTGGCTTTCTGGGCTGCAAGCGCACACTGAAGTCGGCTCATGTTCATGTTCTCATCGACCAGCACCCTCAAGTCCTTCTTTGCAGGGCTGCTCTGAATCTCCTCTTTGCCCAACCTGTAACTGTGCCTGGGATTGCTCTGACCCAGGTGAAGGACCTTGCACTTGTCATGGTTAAACTTCATGAGGTTGGCATCAGCCCACCTCACAAGCGTGTCAAGGTCCCTCTGGATGGCATTCCTTCCCTCCAGCGTATCCACCGAACCACACAGCTTGGTGTCATTGGCAAACTTGCTGAGGGTGCACTCAATCCCACTGTCCATGTCAGCAACAAAGATGTTGAACAAGACCGGTCCCAACACCGATCCCTGAGGGACACCACTTGTCCCACTTGTCAGGGTCTCCAGCCAGACCCTGAGCCATTGACCACAACTCTTTGCGTGCAGCCATCCAGCCAGTTCTTTATCCACCGAGTGCTCCACCTATCAAATTGATGTCTCTCCAATTTAGAGACAAGGATGTTGTGTGGGACAGTGTTGAACTCTTTGCACAAGTCCAGGGAGATGACGTCAACTGCTCTACCCCTGTCCATTGGTTCCGTAGCCCCATCATCGAAGGCTACCAAATTGGTCAGGCAGGATTTCCCCCTAGTGAAGCCATGCTGGTGGTCACCAAGCACCTCGTTGTTTTTCATGTGCCTTAGCATGCCTTGCAGGAGAATCTGCTCCAAGATGTTGCCAGGCACAGAGGTGAGACTGACTGGTCTGTAATTCCCCGGGTCATCCATTTTCCCCTTCTTGAAAATGGGGGTTATATTTCCCTTTTTCCACTCATCGGGAGCTTCCCCTGACTGCCATGATCTCTCAAATATGATGGCCAGTGGCTTAGCAACTTCACTCACCAGCTCCTTCAGGACGTGTGGATGGATTTCATCAGGTCCCATGGACTTGTGCACGTTCAGGTTCTTAAGATGGTCTTGAACCAGATCCTCTCCTACAGTGGGCCCAAGGTCTTCATTCTCACAGTCCCTGCGTCTGCCTTCCAAGACTTGTGTGGTGCAGTCAGAGCCTTTACCGTTGAAGACTGAGGCAAAGAAGTCATTCAGAACCTCAGCCTTCTCCAAATCCTGCATAGCCAGTTCACCCGATAGCTTCTGGAGGGGGCCTAAGTTATTCCTGGTCTGTCTTTTTTGCAATGTACCTATAGAGTCCCTTCTTGTTATCCTTAACATCCCTAGCTAAGTTTAATTCTAACTGGGCCTTAGCTTTCCTTACGTGTTCCCTAGCTTCCCTGCCAACATCCCTGTATTCATCCCAGGCCACCTGTCCTTGCTTCCACCTTATTTTTCTTTGTCTTTATATGGAATGAAAAATAACATTCAAGAAAGACACAGCATATTATCCCATAGTTACTTCCTTCCTACCAGCACCATTTCATTCCGAAATTTGAGGTCCTTCTTCAAAGAGTTGCAATAGTCTCAGTAACTCCATAAAATATCTGCAAAGGTATCTTAGCATAGGCAATAACAGAGAGCAGCCAAACAGATTATCTTCCTATGCTGAAGCAAATATTTTGAATAAATTGACGCCAGATTAGCCTAGTCATTTCTAAAAGTAAGTTATAAAAAAGCCCCCACAAAGAAAAGCAACAATGAACAACTTTGGGTGTTTGCAAAGTGGATTAAAATTTGTGGCTTATGTCCAATTAAACTGTTGTGTTTTTTTCAGCCTGCATAGATAAAATTTTCTATTTAAGGTAAGGAGGAATTCACTTCTTTAATACTGCATGTAATTTTTATTGCCAGTGTATTTGTACATTGTATGGGCTTTTCTTGCTTGACTGGCAACTTTGTAAACTATACATGCCTTGATTTCTTCAGGCTTTCAGTTCTTAAAGTAAATGTTAATTCTTCATATTTATACCCCTTTATATCAACAAGATAACTTCTATAACATCCCATATATTTGGAAACAGTTTGTGCTTCAATTTCTTTTTTAAAAGTGACATTGCTTGCACTTTTGGAGGAGATTAAAAGTCAACGGTAGGGTTTTATGTGATGTTTTCAGGCACAAGGCTGAAGCATAGAGACTTCTGGATGCCTTTATGTAATTCAGAGCAAGGCAAATTAGTCTTTTAAAAATTGAAGCCAAAGGGTAAAAATTAAACCTTATTCTTGCCTCAGTGAACTTGCAGCACTATAACAAGTGGTTAATTTCTCTAGCTGCTGGAGCCTGTCTGCTGCTACTCCCAGATCTGCATCCTGTGTTCTGTCTCAGCCACTTACCTGTTGCACGTGCACAGTATCAGCAGCTTAGCCCAAGTCCTGATAGAAAGCATGTGTTGTTAGTTGTGCCCTTGGTTGCCTAGTTCATTTTGCTTGCCCACAACAGCTAATGTGGGCACCTTGTGCTCTGAACAGTGTTGGCTCAGCTTTTTTGTTGCTGTAAAAACAAAGAGGAAAAGCATCTAATAACCCTGTTCCATATCCAGGCATGGCCAGATGTTTATGGGTGATTTCTTTGCTCTTCCTTGGCCAGTTCTGTTCTCCTAATTACTGTATGTATGTGCCAGAATGGTGGAAAGCTGGGATGTTATATGCTTACATGAGGAAGTGTTTGACCACAAACACTTGAGCCTTAAGAGAGTGTTATGAGAGAGTTGTGCTTTCAGACTCCTGCCAGCACAGTCTTTCTATCTGATACCACTGTAAAAAAAAATATCAAGGTACAAGGAACTATAGAACTGCCTATGCTTACTACTGTGTACCCCCAAAAAGTTCAAAAAGAGGATTCTCCCCTCCTGGCCCTCCTGCCCCCTCAACAGGCAGCTTGCCTGCTGGGCAAAGTGAAACTGACAACTTATTTTTCATGTTTACTGTTGACATGTGGAAGTTTCATTCCAAAGCTTAAGTGACCACCATTCTGAAGTCGCATAGGTATCCCTTCCAAAAATATCTCTTATTGGCGTTACTAATTCTACCTGCATTTTTTGAGTCTTGGGACATTTCCATTATGTATTAATGAATATTGTTCTGGGATGTGATGCTTCTTGTGCATCTCTCTGGCTTTCCATCCTCCCCAAGTTCATGTAAATCTTGATGTTTTATAACTGGGGATAATTAAATCTGCTATTGAAATGGGCTCCCATGCATCCCTAGGAGTGCCATAAAATTTTAATGTCTTTGTTATTTAGTGTGCTGTATAAGTCAGGAATAATTTCTGTTTTTCACAACACCGGACAGTTTCTTTAGCTCTGTAGGATTCCTACTCCCTACAGTGTTCCCATGTCCCCTAAATAAACTGATGCTGTCTTGTGGCTACAAAACTACTCATCTGGAGACAGATGGTTTCACAAAGTACACAGCATGTGTGGTTAATATTCACGGCACATACTTCATTCATAATTTATCATTAACTTATTCGTTTTAATTTCTTCCCAGTGGGGTCTGTAACACACCAGTGTTATCCAGTTTCTTTCCCCTATAGCTCTGGCCATCTGGAACAGTCCTGCCACATGTCTTCACCTCAGCTACACTTTCCCATTTTTTAAAACATGTAAATAAAAACTATCAGATATAAAGTCCTAAAATTAGATACCCATAAAAGTGGTTTAGTTGTTAGAGTGAAGGCACTCCTGAAGTTACCACTTAAATGCTTAAATCTGCCAGAATGGCCAGTAATTGAAGAAGAAACATGTATATCTTGTGGCCTGGAGGCTTTAAGTCCTCAAGTAAGGCTTCAGTTGCTGATTCTCTGTGTTTAACATTTCCATTCATGTGCTAGCAAGCTTTGAAACACATGACCCATTCAACCATGCTTAGAACCATTGCTGTGTGGAGCCATCTGACAGCATGTGAATTGGGTTTCCCTGAGCTTCAATAAAACCAAAACATATGCTCCAATCTGCTAGTGGGCTTTCAGCCCGCAGGACCAGACTGCTGGGAGTCAGATGTAAAAGCCCCTGAATTCCCAGCAGTGGGGATATCTCACCTTTCAGCATCAGTGCTTCACTCTATGGATATATTTCTACTGTGTTGCACCACTTGCTAATGTGTGCTTAGTCTATATTCTTATTCTTCCTAGTTACCACCTAATGAAGACTTTTCAATGTTGCTTTGAAAACTGTAGAAAACTTGGAGAAAAAGATCTAACTGCCCCCTTGCTCATTCACCTGAAATAATTCCTGTCAGTACCAAGAGTCTCTAGCTTTAGAACACTATAATCTTTGCTTGGCTTCACAGCACACTTGCTCAGCAACACCTTAGCTGATTTTTCTGTGAGCAGGACTAATTACAAGGCACTTGAATTCTCCTCAGCTGGTAAAATGACCAGTGTGATGCTAATATCTCATTTGGATGTTTTTGGGACTGGTTTCTTGTAGAAGCTTTAGTCCTCCCTTCTGGATCAAAACTGGTGCATCAGAACCATAAAGGATTACTTTATTTTGGTTTTAGCTCAGCAAAGTCTGTGACAAGGTGCTGCACTCTTTCACCAGCTGTAAAGTGTATCTGGTTACGTAATTATGTGTTTTGTGGAACAGAGTCTTCCTCTATGCTACTTGATAATTAAATTTGGTTCCTTAAGATCTTCCTAACTACACATGCATAAATCCTACTAGAAACTGATGCCACCACACCTGTGTTAGTTCAAAATGCACCAAAATACGCTTGCTCTTCCCATACAGCTCACCCTACTTGGGTTTCTTCCTAGCATTCATGTTGTGTAGACGCACTCCAGGTCTTTCCTGCCCAGTTTTGCAGAATGAAAGGTTTTCATAGACATGATGTTGAAAGCCCTGTAGTGAGACCTGAAGAGGCACAATCACAGTGCTTCCTCAAGGTGATATAAAATCTCGTTTGGATGTGTCTGGGAATGTTGTTATGATATTGGTTAGGAGATTTCTTTTTCAAACTTCTGCAAGATACCCTGGGCTCTCCTTCTGTGGCTAGTGACAGTATTCATATGTTGTATGTAACTACCTTTTGTTTCCTCTTGCTAGCTTTAATTTTGTCAGTTTTTGCACATGTGGAACTTTACTGGATGATGATGCATCTGGGGCACACTTTGCAATGTTTTGGTATTGTAAAAATAGAGGCAAAATTAGGGGGTTCTATAAGTTGGGAAAGGAGACTTTTGCTCTCCTATCTAATTAGAAATATCAAAAAAGGAATTTTAATCAAAAATTTGCATAACTTTCTTAAAGCATAATGTATTTAGGTACTGAGACACGGATAAAACATGATGTTGCAAAGGTACAGAAGAAAACTGCAGGGAGCCTATTTGCAAAGGATATTTCAGCCAACATAGGCATGGTAATGCTTCAGAGGTGCCTAGTAATTGCACAGACCTTAGAGCAGCTGGTATTTTACAAGTACTTTCAACACAAGTTTCATTTCAAGTTTGTTTTTTTTTATCTAATTGAGCAAGCGAAAGATGTCTCAGGGAGTGACCTCTCACTGCTCTGTGAAGATACCCAAATGATCTTATTTACTTAACACAGTTTATCCAGAACCAGGACCAGAGTATCTAGGGAGGAAGACAAAGAGAGCAGAGTTATGGAAACTTGTGGAGGACATGGCATCAGGAAGAGAAACAATCAAATGATGTTGATAGTACATAAATAGGGGAGAAAACAGCCTCCACATGCCAAGATGTAGCCAGAGGAGGCCCTCAGAGACTAGTCAGAGCAGTTGGGGCAGCTAAAGGAATAGCTGTACTGGAGTTGCTCTTCTCTGATTTCAGCCTGCTACTGATGACTTCGTGTTCACATTTGGTTACCCTGCAGAGGAAAGTGTGACACTCTGTAAGTGATATCAGGACTATTTTTTAGAGGGAGAGATATGGATGCAGCTCGAAGAGGAAGTGTAATGGTTACTGTCTTCTTATCAAATTCTTCCTCCCAGAGGTTTTCATCCTCTCACACCTGCCAGCTGAGTTGGTCATGTGGATGACCTGGTTAAGCAAAAAGGATCTAGGCTAGGTTAATGAGTTCAGATTGTATGCCTTTGGTAATCTGTCTCATGTTGATTGAAAGTAGCTGGAGAATGCTTCTACAGGCCAGTCAATGGAAGGATAACTTCTTGCAGCAGCAGGCTGTACAAGACTGCAACCTCTTCAGGTGCAGTGCCACTAAAAAAAACCAAGCAATTAAATAGATCTGCAGCTTCCTGGATTTCTAAAGAGTAAGCAGCTGATATGGCAGGCAGGAGAGGGATGGCATAAGAACAGTCATTAAAGGAANACCTCTTCAGGTGCAGTGCCACTAAAAAAAAACCAAGCAATTAAATAGATCTGCAGCTTCCTGGATTTCTAAAGAGTAAGCAGCTGATATGGCAGGCAGGAGAGGGATGGCATAAGAACAGTCATTAAAGGAAGAAAACAGATGTTAAAAAATGGAGAATATGTTCTCTTGGCGAGGGGGTTTGGTGTGTTCTCTGCAGAGACAGAGACCTGAACCTGTGAGAATTTGGATGTTCTTGTGACTTTTTGTAGATGTGCATCTATTTTCTTTTTTAAACTTGGTATGTTAATGTTGTCTGTATTAGCATGATAATTGAAACCGCTTAGAGACTAACTGGAAACGCAGTGAGGTTTAGCTCCTGTCGTCATCTGAAAACTCAAATTTCAGATCAACTTCTCAGTATTTGACTGTGATTAGGAGTTACATTACTGTCTTCCTGCTCCCTTTGGTAGTTGTGGGAAGCTGTTTCTCATTTTTAACCTGTCCTGCAAAGTCATGCCCTGTTCTAAAAAGACAGGTAATGTAATCAGTCATCTATCTAATCATGGCTGCTCAAGAGTTAATTACCTCTTGAATATAATGAGCCAAAAGCAAGGGGAACCATCACCACTTTGCTGCACGTACACCCCTTGGTGGGTTTGAATCATCATAGTGCATCACAGGGGAGATGAGAACTGAATGAACTTTCTCTCTAAAGCTACAAATCTTTTGCAAAGTTTAATCAATCTCTGTTCTGTGCTTTTCCCCTCCAAGTACCTTATGCACTAATGGGACCTATTATATTTATTTGCATTGGACATTTTTACAAGAAAAGCCATTAAGAGAAAGGATTCAAACTTGGTCCCATTTACAATGTATCCAGAGGCTTAAACCAAAACTATTATTACATGAAAGAATGGAGGAAATTAAGAACAGGGCCTTCAGAATACCCAATGCCAGTACAATTTTTTTTTCTTAATTTTCTTTCTGTCTAATTAACTCTGTCAGGAGTTTGAAAACAATTAGGTACTAAAAAGGAAAAAGGATAAAATAGTCTTACCTAACTCTTCTGTACATGTTAAATACTTCCATGCTGCATAGCAGGCATCTCCTGGACTGAAACAAAAAACCCTAAAAACTGACTAACATGTACTCTAGTGGTGTTTCTGGAAAAATCCTGTCCTCACTTACTGAAAAGCATGATGACGGTCTCCTAGATAATGACCTAGAGAGCTGGAAAAGCTAAGGAAAGATCTGGTTTCGATGATACTACTTAGAAGAATATGACCTTAAAAAAGAAACATTTGTGTGAATTTTTCCAAAGACAAAAAATGGTGAGAAACATTTTTAAAAGACCTATAATATGTCTTTTGTAAGATTCATCAAGAGTGAATTAGATAGAAATGATAATATCTTGAGAGCAGATAATCTCTTTATTTTAGGTTTGGTTACCAGTAACCCAGTTTACTTGGTAATGTGATTTTTTTCCTCCAGCCCCATCCCACTTTTTGCAGCCTGTGCCTCATACAATCTCAACATCTGCACCTACTTTGATCAGAGCATAAAGATAGTGGACTTAATCTAATTTAATGATAATTGTAGGGGACATCTGCATGGACAATGACGAGATCTGGTAGAAAAGACTGTGTGTTATCCAGGAATTAAAAACATGCAATCTGTTTCAGTGCCTCTGCGTTTAAGCTTGATGAAGTATGTGGAAGTTATAATTTCCAGCAAGATTTTAATCATGTCTTGAAAATCTGCCTCTTTGTATGAAGTTCCAGATGGATATTGAAAAGCAGAAGAGTCTGGAACCTGCTAGCATAGTCAAGACTACAAAGTTAGGAGGCAGTGAGTTTAAATTTGCATGTAACCCTGTGCTTGCTCCTTTACTACAAGAGCAACTGAATATTTCCATCAAGACATACATGTCTGTCTTCTCAATAAGCCAGCGTGATCTCTGATGTAACAGAAATCTTCCTATAACAAGCTTTTTCTGCTAGTCTTTCCTGGAGTGCTTCTGTGAAATTCTGGTATGTGGCCTTTGGAACAAAAGGAAATGTCAAAAGTATTAACGTTCATCTGTCAATAGAACTCTTTTTCTCTCCACATTAACTAAGCATAATTATTTGCTTATATGACATTTGATTTTTTTTTACTGCTTAGTTGCTCTGGTTCTTTTGCCTTTGGCTGTTAATTTGGAGTATTATTAATTTCATATTTTAGCTAGGATCAGCCTGCTGTTCCCAGGCATAGTGGGTTGCAGGTTTCCTGAGAAGAAAACAGGAAAGACTACAAATTGCCTCAGCTGGCAACATAAAGAGAGAAAGTATAATGTGATGGTATGTCCTATTGCAGGCCACTGTGTGTTGAGGGCAGTAATTTTTGTCTCACTGGATGTTGCTTTCCACATATGTGCATTTCTCGCATCAGGGAAGACTGCAACGCTCCCTTACAAAGGGGAATGAGCTTTTTAAGGCTCATTTCTGCAAACCATTAAGTTATAGACCAAGAATATGTCCTGAATAGATGATGCACTGCAAAATAAAACTCAGATCTGCATCTCCACAAGGGTCACCATGCGGACCCAAGCTCTTTGCTAGGTTAGCTGCAGTAGTACTAACATCTGTAGCTTTTCCTTTATTGTAATAAGGGACTTTATTTTGATTCTTAATGAGCATGGTTGCATCTTGGTGGTGATCTAACTCCTGGCATGCCAGAGTTGTGAATTTTTCTAAGATTTTCATAAAATTAAGAGGAAGGCATTCATTCTATTCTCTGAAGAGTTTTACAGCCCAAATGGGAGAGGCAAACAGGAAAAGGGAGGGATAGGAGATAGAAGCCAAAGCAGAAAGATTGGATGTTGACAGTCACGGAAACTCCACATTTGTTTTCTTTTCTTCAGTTTTAAAGTTTTGTTCATCTTATGTTAGGGGGAGGGTTAGAGCAGCCATTAGGGTAGCCAGGAATTTGGGAGAGGTGAAGGGAAGTGCTCAGTTGTAGTCCTTTATTCTTTAACAGAGACCTGCTGAGAAAGGCTCTCTGGCTCATTAGATAGCTAATGAGAAATGTTGCTCCTGTGCCTCAACTTTGAAGTAAGAAATCAGATGTTTGCATATGTTGTACTTACAAATTTACTTCAGGCTTGTGATTAAAGCAAGTGATCTTCACAACAAGAGGTCATCACTGCTTATGTTTGCTTTGGGTGCACTTGCTTCAACTGTGGAGTCCTGAAGAAAACCTCTGCCAAGAATGGAGTCACAATTATGTACTTAGTAGCAGAACATAGTCTTTGAACATAGTCTAATGAGCAAATCCCTTTTAAACAGAATGTCTTAACGTAACATGGCCTTTGATAGTAACCAGTTTACTTTCTGTTTTGGTAGAATGTTTGTTATGGTTTAGCAAACACGTATTTAAAACAAACTCTTCTCCCTGTCCTGTATGTTGGGGGTTGCCCTTGGAAATTTCAAGTGTAGGTATTAAGTAGACTCTGTGTATAATAAGGAAAAATGGTAAAAATAAACAAGTGAATAGACCCAAGCATTAAGAAAGTCTGTTATGCACCTATAGTGCTTCTTTGCTGGTGAACTATCTGGTGAACAGTTACTATCGTTTAACTGTTAAATCATCTATGCTTTATGGAATGAAAAAAGCTTGGTTTCTTGAAGTGTTTGCACATCTGCGTAGTATGGGAATGATGAAAGTATATTGCTGACTTTACAATGTACCTCCAATGTCTGTTTCAAAACTGTCACAAAAATCTTTGCTGTTATGGCTGGTATCCAAAGGAAAAATGCAGCTACTTTTATCCCCAAACCATCACTGTTTTCATGGTCTATAATGCTCCAGATTAAGATGATTTAAGATTCTTGGGAAAAGGTTTTTGGTTTTGTGGCTTCTACAGTAATGATATTTATTGCATGAATTCCTAGATTTGACTCTGAAAAGGTTTTAGAAACTTGCCAAATTACCTGGAGGAAAAACCCAAAAAGCTTTCTAACCATCTAACTACATCAGTGACAACTGACAGCTATGGGTCAAAGAATAGAGGAACACCCGGGATCAATTATTGATGTCTCAATTTGTTTTTAAATCTTTGCATGTGAGTGTGGACTAATTTCTTTGTCCTCTATATTGATGTTTTCATTGGCTGCTAAAAACCTCTGTTTTGATTTACGAAAGGTCAACAAATTACTGCAAAGAGGTTGCAAGATGTTTCTGCAACTAGTTTAATCAAAAATTATTCTCCTTTCTCAAGGTATACCTGGGAAAAGCATGCCACAACATTTCCTCTTAAAAGGTATATGAACATCCTGCATCCAGTAGTGTGCATTCTGAAAGTCTTCCTACTTCTCACATAGCGTACATGATTCAAATGGCTTAACTATGTGATGTTATGTAAATTGATATGTGAGCTTGACACAAAAGGATGCAAAGAGATAAGGTGGAACTTGCAACAGCCAAAAGACTTCCTTAGTGGTTATGTGTAGAACCATGTTCAACAGACTTCATTTGTTTAAGTTTCATCACCAGTATTGTTTCTAAAAAATAGACCAAGGATAAATAGTGCATGCCAGTGAGGATGAATTTGGGGTATTTTCATCCATATTCTCTCAGAGGGGTATTTCTGAAGAGCAGGGAACCTGTGTGGCCCAACCTGTAGGGAGGAAAATGTGTTTTCAGTAAAATTCTCATAAGTAGTAGAATTTTTGCTCTCCTCCCAGTTTTGTGTGATGAATTACTCTTGCATATTTTGTACCTCCTTTCTCTAAAGACCATGCATTGTCAACAATACGTTTACTTAGTAAAAATAAACCAGGAGAAGCCAGGAGAATTAACTGAGTGATTTACATTTGCCGTTTTTTTCAGACCTGAAATGGGTTACTAATGAAATGCCATAAAGCTACTTTCACTAAAACAATTTCACTTTTGCTTTGTCCCCATACGTAGACAAAGAATGTAGATGGAGGTCTAACAAATTTATGCAGATATTTTTGCAACAGTCTGAAATAATGATAGGCTGATTGCAAAGGATCCCAGTCAAAATCTGAAACACATACATGCGTTTATATACAAGTCAGTATATGAATAAATATGTGGGGTTTTTGATTGGTTGGGGTTTTTGTTTGTTTTTCCTGGTAGAAAACATTCAGCAGCTGCTACTTAATTATTTGTCATGTAGGTTGTTGGTTTCCTTTAAATATATCTGCTGTCTGAGGTAAATTAGGAATGAGTTGTTAAGCACATACTAAAGTTCTTCACTGTATTGCTATTTTTAAATATTTCCTCAAGAATGCCCATAAAGGAAAATATAAATTGTATCGTTTTCTCTAGCAATTTTCTAAGAATATTTTGTGTTTTTTATTTCCTCAGCAGGTAGAGTTCAGGGCTTTACCTTGTATTGCAGTTATGATGTAAAGCATTGACATGGTACTATAATTCTGAAAAATAGAGAAGTTGCACCAAGTGTAGGGATGAGGGACAGAAACATCTTCAGTCTGAATTCACCAACTGGAAAATAAACTGTGTCTGAGCAGCTCTGATGGAGAAACAATCCTTACAAATGGAAAATAGTCTTTGTTCTTTTATTGCATTTAGTTTACAAGATGAAAAAGAACCAACAGGGCAAATAGCAACTCTTAAGCGATTCCATTTGCTTTATATTTATAGTGCTACAAAAAATACAAACCCCTTCCTTTGGGAGGATTTATATAGTCTTTACCATCCCTAGAGCAGCTATATTATACAGGATCTTACCCTTTCTTGGCAAAATTTGCTGTGTCTTAGTCTAACAATAAAACAAAAAGGTAAAAGCAAAATGAGTGGTTTCTAGAGAATTTTGTTCTCAATTAATAAAGTCTTATCCAAAAAACCCCACCACCCTCTGAAGTTTAGACTGCTGAAATCAGAACTAAAACTCATGTTAGATATCAATTTCCACTAAAATTAGATTTTATTGTTTCCAGGGATTATAGAGCCATATTTTCAATTTTTCCAACAACCTTACTTTTGGGTTCAGCTTCTTTATTCTTAACTATTTTATTCCATATGATATTCCTATTTATGTAACTGCAGGAATTCAATTGTTTTGAGGCTTTTTAATTGGCAGCATCTGACATATGGTAGATGTCAAACCTCCTTTGACTTACTGAGAAGAATCTCAGTTTGAGGTGCTAGGTCTGGCCAGAGTCTTTTGCTGAAGTGATTTCACAGGTGCTGTGTGGGATGACTGCCCACCCTGTTTGAAGGAGACTGAAGGATGGAAAAATCTAATAATCAAGCTCATCTCCAAAACAAAGCAAATGTAATGCTCCCCCTCCCCCCCCCCCC
>NDXB01004635.1:0-15812 GCA_002631895.1 Agapornis roseicollis
GTAGGAAAAGGCAAGATTTGGTGTTGGAAAGGTGCCATGTCTACAAATACAGTGATTTATAAATGGGAGGGTCAAAGGGGGGTTAAACCCATTGGAAGAGCCTTATTATTAGTTAGCATATTCTTATTTATTATTATTAAGGATTTGGCCCCTAATGAGGCACTGGGGGGGGGCTCCTGCACCCCCTTATTGCCTTGAATGTTTTTGTCCTTTTTCCTCCCAGCCCCCCAGGGATATGGGGGTGGGGGCAAAGGGATGTATGGGTGTGCGGGGGAGCCCTATAGGGAAGCCTCATCCCCATAGGGAAAGCTTGAACCCCATAGGGAAAGCTCAAACTCCATAGGGAAAGCTCAGCCCTACAGGGAAGGCTCACCCCTATAGGGAAGCCTTAGACCCATAAGGAAACCCTGAACCCCATAGGGAAGGCTCAGCTCCAAAGGAAAGCCTCAGCCCCATAGGAAAGGCTTGATCCCTATGGGAAAGCCTCAGCCCCAGAAAGAAGGCTGAACCCTAAGGGGAATGCTTGAACCCTAAGGGAAATGCCTGAACCCTAAGGGGAATGCCTGAACCCTAGAGGAAAGGCCTAAACCCCATAGGGAAGCCCCCAGACCCATAGAGATGGATATTCTCAGTCCTCTAAGGAGGTCTGTGGCCCCATATGGTCGGTCCTCAGCCCCACAGGGAGGCTCTAGACCCCAGAGGGATGCTCTCAGCCCCACATGGATGCCCTCTGCCCTATAGCAAAGGTCCTCAGTGCCATATGGATGCACATGTATTCCCACAGAGTTGCATTTGGTGCCATACAGAGGCCCCTGCTCATACATGGTGTTGTCGGAGAATCAGCCAGAGTCAAGACGCCACTCAATATGAGTTTGAATTCTTGCTCTGCTTTATTGCTTAAGCCTCCTATATTTATCCAACACACACTAGTTCACGCGCTAACAATACTACTCCCATTGGCTATACATACTTGTCCACGCGCCTATTCTAACATAATAATTGGCTAAGCTGGAATGTCCATCTGTATCTCTGTATCAGCAGGGCTCGGTGCTTGCGGTGAGCAGGTTCCTACTTTGATGTCCTGTTGTAGTTCTTTCCTCTCTAGCCAGCTGCCTCTTCGTCTTGCAGTCAAGGTCAGTTCCTTAATTTACTCAGCCAGCTTCATGCCTGGGATGTGCAGTCCTTCTGGAATTCATTGGATAACTCCACAGACCGTCCATGGCCCCACTCAGCCAGCCATTCTTCCACAATAGAGCCCCATTATGTCTCCATAGAGACCCACTATAGCCTCACAGAGCCCCATTATAGCCACAGAGAGCCCCATTACCTCATCAATCCCCATTATAGCCTCACAGACCCCTATTATAGACTCATCGAGGCCCATCATAGTCCCATTATAGCCTCATAGACCCTATTGTAGTCCCATAAAGCCCTATTATAGCCACATTACAGCCCCATAGAGCCCCATTATTGCCTCTTAGATCCCCAATATAGCCTCATGGAGCTCCATTATTGCCTCAGAGAACCACATTATAGCCTCAGAAATCCCCATTATTCCTTCCTAGAGCCCCATTATATCCCCATAAAGCCTTATTATAGCCTCATAGAAGCCAATTATAGACTCATAGAACACCATTTTACCCCCATAGAGCCCCATTATACCCTCATAGACCCCATTATAGCCTCATAGAGCCCCATTATATCTCCATAGAGCCCCTTCATAACCTCATAGAGACCAATTATAGCCCCATTATTGCCTCAGAGAGCTCCATTATTCCCTCATAGAGCCCTATTATATCCCCAGAGAGCCCCATTATTGGTTCATATAGCCCCATTATAGCCTTAGAGAATCTCAGTATAACCTCATAGAGACCTATTATATCCCCACTGTTCCCTCATAGAGCCCCATTATTGGCACATAGAGCCCTATTATAGCCCCATAGAGCTCCATTATTTCCTCAAAGTGCACCATTATAGCCTCAGAGAGCCCCATTGTAGCTCCATTATAGCCACATAGAGCTGCATTATAGCCTCATAGAGAGCCATTATAGCCCCATAAAGCCCCATTATAACCCCATAGAGCCCCATTATTGGCACATAGAGCCCTATTATAGCCCCATAGAGCTCCATTATTTCCTCAAAGTGCACCATTATAGCCTCAGAGAGCCCCATTGTAGCTCCATTATAGCCACATAGAGCTGCATTATAGCCTCATAGAGAGCCATTATAGCCCCATAAAGCCCCATTATAACCCCATAGAGCCCCATTATTGCCTCATGGAGCCCCATTATATCCACATAGAGCTCCATTATTTCCTCAAAGTGTATCATTATAGCCTCAAAGGGCCCCATTGTAGCCCCATTATAGCCACATAGAGTCGCATTATATCTTCTTAAAACCTCATTATAGCTGCATTATAGCCTCATAGACCACATTACAGCCCCATAAAGCTCCATTATAGCCCCATTCTTGCCTCATTGATCCCCATTATATCCTCATTGAGCTCCATTATTGCCTCATAGAGGCCTATTATAGCCTCATAGAGTTCCATTATAGCCCCAGTATTGCCTCATAGATCTCCATTATAGCTCCATTATAGCCCCACATTGTAGCTTCATAGAGGTCCTTTATAACACCATAGAGCTCTAGTATATCTTCATAGAAGCAAATTATAGCCTTTTAAAGCCCCATTACAGCCTCGGACAGCTGCATTATAACCCCATCATTGCTTCATAGAGGCCCATTATTCCCACATAGAGCCCCATTATATCTCCAGAGACCCATTATAGCCTCATGGAGCATAATTATAGCCCCAAAGACCCCTTTACAGTCCCATTATAGCCTCCTATAGCACATTATATCCCCCTTATAATCTCACAGACACCCTTTATAGCCTCACAGAGCTCTATTAATGCCCCATTATAGCATCTTAGAGCCCCATTACCTCATAGATTCCCCATTACAGGTTCTTACAGTGCTCATAGAACACCATTAGAGCCTCATTCAGCCCCATTATAGCATCAGAGAACCCCATTATAGGCCCATTAGAGTCCCATAGAGCCCCATTACGGCCTTAGAGAACCCAAGTATAGCACTATAGAGCCCCTTTACAGCCCCATTACAGCCTCATAGAGCTCCATTACTGCCTCAAAGTGCACCATTGTAGCCCCAGAGAGCCCCATTGTAGACCCATTATAGGCACATAGAGCCCCATTATAGCCTCACAGAGCCCCATGTAGCCTCAGAGCCCCATCATAGCCCCAGTAACGCGCCATTTTCACCCTATTATAGCCACATAATTGCCTCATAGAGCCCTATTATAGCCACAGAATCCCCTTATAGCTCCATTATAGCCTCATACAGCCCCATTGCAGCCCTATAGAGCCCCATTATTGCCTCATAGACCACATTATAGCCTCATAGAGCCCTATTGTAGCCTCATTGAACCCCATTATGGCCACATATAGCCCCATTATTGACACATAGAGACCCATTATTGCTTTATAGAGCCCCATTATAGCCTCATACAGCTCAATTATAGCCCCACACAGTCCTATTATAGCCCCATAGAGCCCCATTATAGACCAATAAAGTCCCATTCTAGTCCCACGATAGCCCCACAGAGCCCCATTATTGCCCCATAGAGCCCCATTATTGCCTCATAGATGTCCATTATTGCCTCATGGAGCCCCATTATATCCCTATAGACTGCAATTATAGCCTCTTAGAGCCTCAATATAGTGCCATAGTGCCCCATCATAGCCCCATTATGGCCTCATAGACCCCATTATAGCCCCACAGAGCCCAATTATAGACCTAAGGAGCCCCATTATAGCTTTATAATAGCCCTTTGAGCCCCTTTATTGCACCATAGAGCTCCATTATAGCCCCATACTGGTCATTATAGCTCCAAAGAGCTCCATTATAGCCTCATACACCCCATTATAGCCCCATTATAGCTTCATACAGCCCCATTATAGTCCAACTATAGCCCCATAGAGCCCGATTATAGCCCCATTATAACCTCATAGAGCCCCATTATAGACCCATGGTGCTCAATTATAGCTTTATTATAGCCCCATAGATCCCCATTATATCCCCATAGATCCCCGTTATATCTTCATAGAGCCCCATTATAGTCCATTAGAAACCCTTTATAGCATCATAGATCCCCATTATATCCCCATAGATCCCTGTTATATCTTCATAGAGCCCCATTATAGTCCATTAGAAACCCTTTATAGCATCATAGAACCCCATTATATCTCTATAGATCCCCATTATAGACACAGGAAGCCCAATTATAGCTTTACTTTAGCATTTAGAGCCCCATTATAGCCCCATAGAGCTCATTATACCTCCATTATAGCCCAATAGAGCCCCATTACAGCCCAATTATAGCCTTATAGAGTCCCATTATAGTCTTATAGAACACTTTTTAGGCCGATTATAGTTTTACAGAGCTCCATTATAGGCCCATATAGCCCCATTATAGCCCCATAGAGCTCATTATACCTCCATTATAGCCCAATAGAGCCCCATTACAGCCCAATTATAGCCTTATAGAGTCCCATTATAGTCTTATAGAACACTTTTTAGGCCGATTATAGTTTTACAGAGCTCCATTATAGGCCCATATAGCCCCATTATAACCAAATTATAGCCTCAGAGATCCCCATTATAGTCCCATAGAGTCGAATTATAACTCCATTATAGCCTCTTAAATCCCAATTATAGCACAGTAGAGCCCCAGTATGGCCCCATAGATCCCCGTTATAGCCTCATAGAGCCTCATTATAACCCCATAGAGCCACATTATAGCCAAATCATAGCCCCATTATAGACTCATAAACCAGGATTGCAAAGTCAAGGGACACGGGACCTGGATGCGCAGGGCAGGCATGAGAGATGCAGGCTCCTGAAGGAGGGCTCTCCTCTGCACTGGTTACTGCAGGGCTCTTGCTCCTTCAAGAGCCCACGCTCAGCGTGGGGGCCCCGTCACAATGAGCAAATCCACAGTGAGCGCCACGGCTTTGTGCTAGCGGCAGCACCGTGCCCATGGCCACTGAGCATGAAAATGGGACTGGGTGAGCTCTGAGGTCCCTTCTAGCCCAGAGCAGGCTGTGCCTGCCTGCCTGTCAAATAGGATCTGCATTGGGCTGCAGAAGAGCTCTCAGCACTGAGTCAGGCCCAGGGTCAGGTGCAGACACTTGTGCAGAACATTCTGTCTCTGCTGCTGGCTTGGGCAGAGCCCACTGGAGACTGCTGAGGGCAGGGCAGGGCTGGAGAACAGCCAGGATCAAGGGCAGCACCGCCAACTCCTCTGGAAGCAGCCCCAGGGCTGAGGCTCTGCAGTCTCTCCTTTTCCCTGCACCCCCCTTGGCTTTCAGCCCCACAGCAGAGCCCCCCTGCAGCCGCTGCTCAGCTCTTGGGGCTCGCCAGCAGCTTCCAAAGGCAGTTGTGCCTCTGCTGGAGCCAGAGCCATGGCCCAGCCTGTGCTGCACTGTCTGGAGTGCTCCGACGGCTCCATCAAGTGAGTGCAGGGCTCTATAAGGCAGTGCTGACAGGAGCAGAGCTGCGGGGCCTGACCCTGCTCCTGGGGCAGATGTGGGTGCAATGGCTGTGTACACATCTGGATCCACACCTGTGCTAAAGCTGCCCTGGGTACAGTGAAAAGTAAAAGCAGAGCACAACATCAGCCTTGGCAGTGCTCCTCAGCACATGAAGAGCTGAGGGTCAGTGAGCAGCAGGAAGAGCCCAGGCAGATGATCCCCCTGTTTCCTGAACCACAGAGTTTAGGGGCTCTCAGAGGTGTCTCACTCTGAGGGAGATGCCACTCACAGCCCACTGGGGTCCAGGAGAGCTCAAAGGGTCTCTCTCTTGGGACCCCCATTTCTAGGGTCGTCCAGTGATGGCCCTTAGTCATCAGTCAGATTTCATCCTGACCTCAAACTGTGTCGGTTTCCCCAGCTGCAGAACAGCTCTGTTCCAGGGTGTCAGGGAATGGCTGATCATCCCAAAAGAGATCCTGGCTGGGGCACTGCCTGCAGGCACCCAGGGGGAGACCTGTGAGCCTCTGAGAACTGAAAGGGCCTGGGCAGTGGAGGATACTGAGAGCTGCCTGAGAGCAGGAGAAACCTTCCCAGCCCTGTGCATGGTGAAGCTCTGGGTGCAGGGCAATGCACCTGCAGCTCCTGGAGGGATCTCTTCAAGCTGCTGCCTTTGCACAGTCCATGGGATCTGTCAGGAGCACACTCTTGGTTTCTCTGTGTCAATAAGGAGAAGGATGTGCTGCAGAGCAGGGCTTCCCTCTGCCCCATGTGAGGAACAGGACAAGGCAGGTCCCTTCTGCCAGGGCTGGCTGCAGGGTGTGAATGTGGGTGTGCAGCTCTTGTGCACTGGAGAGGGTGCTGTGTGGGTCAGGGCTGCTCAGAGCTCCACATGGCTCGGAGTACGTTTGCAGAGGCTCCCTTGGAAAGACACTGGGGCAGTATTCACCTGCTAGGAAAGGATCCTGAGCTCTGATGGTTTTCCCTCCTGGTGGGCAGGTTGGCAGTGGGAGCTGGGAATTTCCTGCTGTGCTTTGGAGCAGGTCCCGAGAGTCTTGTGAGGACTCGTGTGAGCTGCTCCTGAGCCCCTGCATAGGCAGAGGTGGCCCTGGGCAGAGTCCTGCTGCCGGGAGAGGTGTGCAGGGCAGAGCTGAGCACGCAGCCAATGGGATGGGCTCTGGGAGCACAGCTGGGCCCAGAGCAGCAGCTCCTGGCAGGGACAGCTCCAGTGAGCAGAGCCATGGGCAGGGAGTGGGGGAAAAGCGCAACCCAGCCCTGGGCAGGCTTGTGTTCAGGCAGCTCTCTTGGGCTCTGGCCCTAGAGGTGGCTGCTGGCCGTGCTCTGCTGGGCACAGGCCTTTGCTTCTCCCCATAAGAGCTCCATGCTCTACTCTTTGAAACCGTGCTGCCCTACTCTCAGCACAGGACAGATGTTTGGGGGGGATTTAAGATCAATTTGTGTGTGAAGGCATCTTACAGGCCGTGCAAGTGTAAGCAGAGGGCACATGGGGAAGCACTGATGGACACTGCAGCTCTCCCGGCTCTGCACTGAGCTACAAAGAGCTGAAACCTTGTTACTGTTTCAATACTCTTGAGGTTTTCAGTCATACAAAGCAGGATTTTTGCCCCTAGAAAGAAGCCTCAGCAATGTTATGCCATTAAACAAATAACACAGTCAAAATGATGCTGAGGCCATGCTGAGCCACCCTTGTGTAGCCCAGACTCAGTCAAGTCACAATTGCAAGCACTGAACATTACAATGAAGTTGGGTTTCATCTGACATCGGTTGTGAACATCAGAGCAGGGCAATCCACTGCTTCAGAGCAAACCTAACTCCATGGCAGCACATGGGAAGAGATCCTGCTCCACACAGCACTCTCAGACAGCAGAAACCAGAGAAAGGAAATGCATTTCAGTTTGGGGGATTCCTATGAGAAATGCAGTGGATTTGCTCACAAGTTTACCATAATTTCTCCCTCTCCTCTTTGCTGAAACAGGCCCCATACCCATAGGCAGCAGATGTCCAACAGCAGCTCCATCACCCAGTTCCTCCTCCTGCCATTCGCACACACACGAGGGCTGCAGCTCTGCCACTTCTGGCTCTCCCTGGGCATCTCTCTGGCTGAGCTCCTGGGCAACGGCCTCATTATCACCAGCACAGCCTGCGACCAGCAGCTCCACACTCCCAGGTACTTCTTCCTCCTCAACCTCTCTTTGCTGGACCTGGGCTGCATCTCCACCACTGTGCCCAAATCCATGGCCAATTCCCTCTGGGACACCAGGGACATCTCCTACACAGGTTGTGCTGCACAGCAGAGTTTGTGTCCACAGGCAGCAGCTGCCTGCGGCACTGGGTTTCTCACTGCTCTGCTGCACAAAGCCAATATGCTTTCACTGCCCCTCTGCCGAGGCAATGCTGTGCAGCAGTTCTTCTGTGAAATCCCCCAGATCCTCAAGCTCTCCTGCTCACGTTCCTACCTCAGGGAAGTTGGAACTATTGGGTTTTTTCTTTTTTTATTTTTTGGTTGTTTTGTTTTCATTGTGGGTTCCTATGTGCAGATCTTCAGGGCTGTGCTGAAGATCCCCTCTGAGCAGGGACGCCACAAAGCCTTTTCCACATGCCTCCCTCACCTGGCTGTGCTCTCCCTCTTTGTCAGCACTGCCACATTTGCCTACCTGAAGTCCCATTCCATCTCCTTCCCATCCCTGGATCTGGTGCTGTCAGTGCTGTTCTTGGTGGTGTCTCCAGTAGTGAACCCCCTCATCTACAGCCTGAGGAACCAGGAGCTCAAGTATGCTGTCAGGAAGCTGCTGACTGGATGTGTTTCAGCAGCCATACGCTGCCTACTTTCCTCTGCAAGAGGCTCCCAGTGCAGGTCAGAACAGGCCATGTCTGTCTTTGCTGCTTTATATTTGTTTTCCTGTTTAAATTTTTAATGTTCTTATCTCAACCTGTGGGAGTTGCATTCTTTTGATTCTCCTCCCCATCCCTTTGGAAGCAGGGGAGGGCAAGAAAGGGGGTTGAGTGAGTGAACGAGGTACGTGGCTGGGTTTAAACCACGACACACATCACATCATCTGATGGAGCACATGCAGGTATTTCCATGGGTATTTGGGAATGAGACTACAGCTGCAAGAAAATTTGGGATCAGCCCGGGCAGGACTTCCCTCCTCAGCCCAGTGCGGGCCAAGTGAAGGAAGGCTCCTGTGGGGTGAGCTGCACCCAGCAAGGTGCTGAGCTGCTCACTACCTCTATCCGAGGGCACGACTGAGGGCCCCTGCTCAGCACGGCCTTACCGCATACCCAGGCAGGGCAAAGGGAGCACAGCTCGGGGCCGTACCTATTGTGGCTGAGGTTCTGGCTTTGGCTACGGGGCTGGCGGCGGCACCCCCTTCGTGGGAGCGGCTCTCCCCTTCCTCGTAGCAACTTGGTTCGCCTTGGGGCTAGAGTGTGTGGGTCTGCAGCCCTGCTCTCGCCCGCCGCCTCCACCCATCGCCGCATTTCTGGTGGCACCCTGTGCCTTCGGCTCGGTGACGCGATTGCCGATGTCCACCAGCGCCGTGCGGGAACCCAGCCTCATACTGTGGCTGTCCACAGCGGATCTCCTGAGGATCGGCAGCCTGCTGCCTCGGCCTGGCTGCTGGGTGTGCTGCAGAAAGAAGAGGGGGCCGGGCGGTCAGCGGCACCGGGCCGCGCCCCTCCAGCGGGAACGGGGGAGAGGGAAGAGGGATTGCACGGCTACACCCCGGAAGCCGGAGGGTCCGGGGAGAAGGATCAGGCGAGTGCTGCACGCGCCGCGCTGTCCGCCTGCTCCCATCCCGAAACCAGTGCGTCCGGAGAGAAGCCGCAGAAGGGCTTCAGGGGTACCCGAGCTCACACCCGCGAAGCAGGAGGGCTACAGACGCGACCCTGGGGAGCAGTGCGACTGCTCCCGAGAGCTGAAGGGGAGCCCGGGGGAACCTGCCCAAGGAGGAGCGTGCGCTCCACACCTCCACCTTCCCCGCTCACGTGGAAGCGTGGAATCGCTCCGGAGGGCTGCTCCACTGCGCCGCACCTGCCAGCAAGCCCGTAGAGATTCGGGGCGCAGGGAGAGGAAGCTGGCAGCAAGACACGGAGGACCGCCACCCTCGCGTGAGAGCGAACAGGCAGTCAGCCACCCAACCGAGAACCGTTTCCCGAGAAACCATCTGCGACATGGCAGGGCAGCGGCGCGGAGAGCGGAACGCGGAACGGTACCGGAAAGCAGAGCAGAGCAGAGCAAGGAACGGAGCAGGAGCGCGGAGGCAATCAAGGCTCCCTCCAACCGCTGCCTATTTATAGAGCCCGCCCGCCGCCGCTCATTGGCCGGCCTCTGCCTCCTACTGGCTGCCGGCTGTCCCGCCTCAACGCGTTCTTGTGGCGACCGGCACCGGGCACCGGCGTCCAGCGCGTTACGGCCTGGGCGGATGGGGGGCGCCCTGGTGCTGAGGTTGGGCCCTCGCCGCCCCGGGTGCAGCGGTGATTAGCGCCTGGAGGCGGCTCGGAACCGTGTCTCGGTGTTCCGTGGCGGGCCGGCTCCGGCACCGGCACTGCCCGGAGGGGAGCCAGAGCGTGGCCTGCATACCGGCGGACTCTTGCCGTGCTGTGTACGTCCTGCCTCATGTTTTAACCAGAAAAGCCAAGGTGCACTGCATAAACCGGTATTGAAAACTACATTTATTCTTGCCTCATTACATGTACATAGATCACTTACTGCCAGTTTGTTGTAAATCTTTGTTTCATCTTTGAAAGTGTTCTGTTGCCACTGTCTGCACATAAACTAGCGACTACCCGGAATGCTCCCCCACCACAGCATTTATTAACCATGTACATCAGTTGGCCCATACCGGTGATTTGAAAACCTGCCCTTACAGCATAGCTCCAATACATCTCACGGGGAGAAAGCCTAAACCCTTTTTTGGAGGTTTACTGCCAGATACGGGCTCTTTTTAAACAAATTTAAGATAGACAATGTTCGTTGCTATTGTCTTTCTGTCAGGACAGCACGAAAACCACTGCGCATGTGCTGGGGTCGCACAGGAAGAGCTACCAAATGCAAGTGAAGATGCAGGGTTTTGCTTGCCTGTGAAGTATCTAGGCATAAGCTGATGTTCACTGCTGTGATCATCCAATGAGGTCCCAGCCACCTTCATTTGTTTGTGGCCCTGTTGCTAGCAGCTTAAGTGTGCAATCAGCATTTGTTCAGAGATGTTGTGTCAAGCATTAAGGCTTTTCAGTGATGTTACATTAACTTGATTTGAAAAAGGAAGAACTTTAAAAAGGTAGGAAGAAACCACCTACCTATCCCCACAGAGCCACTGCTAGGTTTGTTGAAATGCTGCCAGCTTCAGTCCAGCCACGGCAAACACCAGTGGCACATGTAAGCAGTAACTGAAGCTTTTTGTTCGAGAATGGTTTTCAAAGCAAACGGATCACCCTGCTTCCAGGCTGAGTGTAATTGCAGCACTGTTATTCAAGTGACCTGGGCCTTCTGGAGGAGGCGATGTGAGAAAACCACTGCCAAAGGCAAGAACTGGAACAGGATAGAGTTTTGGGCACTCTGCTGGTTCTGCAGCACAGCCCTGAGAAATGAGGGACTGTGATCTGTGCAGTCAACGTTCATCACTACATACAAAAGCAATGCAACTTCCAGAAATATTCTGAGCACAGTTTTTCAAGTCAGTCCTGTACTGCAGACAGTGTTTAACACAGCACCGGAGGAAGAGAATGGAATGCAAACTTGTTTGTGTAAGAGAAGAAACTACACTGTGTAAACAAGAGCAGCCGAATTGCTCAAGGATATTCTGAACTGCACTGCTGATGGGTCTGATCACGTAATTCCTACATCAGTCTACCTTTAAATTCCACAAACATGAAGTCTGGCCTTTATAACGGTACTCAGGTGTTGATCAGTATATCAGTAATATAAATTAATACCAGAACAAGTAAACAGTATGGCAAAGTAAAGCTGCCTTGAACACATGGGTGAAAGATGTACTCATTCTCACTAACCACTGAACTGACTTACTGAATTCCATAGGAAATATTTAAGGGCTTCAGACAAGAAAGGGGCACAGGAAGACTGTAAACAGATGTAAGGGGAACTACCTCTGAAGACACATGTTATTATCCTGTTGACAGGTTTTCACTGAAGACAGAGATTTGTTTTCTTCGCAGTATGAAGACTCCAGCACGTTTTTTCTTAAAACACTCTTTCTCTTTTGAGGCAAGAAGTCTGAATTTACAGCTTGTTTCTGCTACGTGTCAAGCCCCAGACTACTGTCACAGTTCACCATTCCAAACCTGAACTGCTTCCCTTGGTAATAATTGAAGATACACCTGGCTACAGGACACCTGCAGCTCTGCTATGGTATTATAAAAAAATCAAGTCAACAACACAGTGATGTATGTTGAAGAGGTGGAGTTCAGGTGAGTGCTAGGATGGTCACTGACTAATTACTTTAAGCCTTGAACTGTTGCATTTGCAGTTTTTCACAAAAAATGTACAAAAAATTGTTTTACAGGGTTTTTTTTTTGATTCTGAGTCTTATCAGGAAACAGAAAAGTGTCTGCAACTTCTTCCCCTCCCAATTTCTCACTGTTAACCTGTGGATTTCTCTCCTTAAAAAACAATTTATTTAAATTTTCAATTGTAACAGCTATTTGCTCACTAAAATGAAATTTAGAAATCAGATCTGTTTGTCAAAATGTAACATAAAAACTGTGTATTGATATTATACAACAAAGAATGCAAAACACATGACTTCATGTTGTTTTTTACTCCCCACAAAAAACATGCTGTTTTTCACCCAGAGTCTTCAAGCTATGTCTGCATTCTAATTTAAATTATTTCCATTTTCCACTTCTAATGTGAAATGATAATCATGATGTCCCATACTTAAGGCAAAGTATGGACTATATCCCTGGTCATCCACAAGTTGCAAGACTGCTGTTTAATAAACACTAAGTACAGTTTTAAGATCTGCACAATTTTCAAATATACAGCAAGTATTCAAGTCCATCTAATTTCCTTTATAAAAGCATCTTGATGCAATTTTAATAAAGACAGTATGTTTAAAAATCTCAAATATATAGTACATTTGTTCCTGTACATGTATGTGCAAGATCTCCTGGCAGAAATATGAATACAGAATCCTATGGCTTCCCCATTTACACTTCCTTTGGCAAATACAACTTTGTATCACATGATGTAAGTACCATCTTTGAAGTATTTCATGGATTCTAGTTGCTGAGTCATTGCAAGGACATCCTGAAACCCTGTACTGAGTCCAGACATGTGCTGAAAATATGCTTCCTTCTCCACTTGGACAGTTAGGTTGTTTACACCAGCATCTTTCAGAATCGCTGTAACCTGAACAGAACAGTATGGTTAACATTAATATTACACTTTATATGCATCTCCCAGTAACTTGCGGCACTGTGGCTCTGAAGTACTGTAGATTAAAAAAATATCATCATAAAGAATTCAGTTTTCTGGGAAGAGAAGTCTGGCTCCAGAGGGTATGGCTCTGCCACTTCTGCATATCAGGTAGTTCTCAGGGTCTTGCATAGGAAGTAAGTATCCTTTTAAGGAAAAGAGAAACCCAAGGCAGACAGATACTAGTAAGCTAGTTACAAACCCATGACTAGCACCCAGCTATCCCTACTGCTTACTGCCTGTTTTGCAGCATGAAGTCCAACTAACCTACTTTTCTCAGAGCAGATGTAGTACCACTTTCAACAGTGAAGAAAATAAAAAAAAAGCAAACCACCTTTTCAAATAGCTCTTCATGCAATTCCAAGCTAGCAGGCAAGGGGAGACCAGCTCTGAGACATTAACTAATAGCTGCAAAAATAATCATAAGCAGCAGCTACAAACTTCAGTTTACAACTGAAATTAAAACATCAGGGTCTAGAAACCTTGCACTCACCTGCTGTACAATTCTCTGTTCCATCACATCTGATATCACTTGCACATGTATTGTACCTGCCACAACACTTGCAGAGTGACACCAAAAATGAGGATCTCTGTATGATATGACTCCTTCTATTTTCTGAATCTGCAAAGAAATTACATTAGCAGCATTTAATATAAGAATACATTTTAAACTTGTGTATGTACATGGATATTGGTGACAAATACTTCACAGGGAAACAAAGCTGTACAGCAAAGCAGCTTTCCAGCTAAGATATATTACGTAGAACTGAAAAGTCACCTTGCTACTCCTGTCAAAGACTAGAAGCTAAAAGTAAAACTAAATAAAAACCCCAGAAAAGTGCAATATTAAACAGGATGAGAAAAAAACCCCTCAAATTAACGTACAGTTTAGTGTACAGATTCCAGCCACATCCATGGACAGACTAAAGAGAAAACTGGCTGGGTATTTACCTATTTCTAGGGCATTTGTTACCTCACTATCCAGGATAAGCAGCTATTTAGTTATCATAGCTGGACTTAAGTCAGAGATACAGTATTTTTCCCACAACCTGTCACTTTTTAAAAACTGATTTTTGTACTTGGGTCTGTCTGGGATGGACTGAACTTTTTTTCACAACAGCCAATAAGATGCCGTGCTTTGAATCTGTGTTCTGGAAGCAGACCAGTGTTTGTCTATAGCTGAACAGTGCTTGGGTACTGTCAGAGCTTTCTTGCTATTCAGCAAGGAGGCTGGGGGTGGGCAAGAAATGGGGAGGGGACAGAGCTGGGATAGCTGACCCAAGCTGAGCAGAGGGATATTGCATGCCATGCAACACTGTGCTCAGCAATAGAGGCTGCACTAGAGGAAGAAGGGGATGTTGGGGCTTCCATGGTGGCTGTTGTTCATAGACTGCCTGGGTATTGTCTGCTCTGCAACCTGGTGCACTGCTTTACCCACACCCCCTCTTCACCTATTAAACTGAGTTTAAATTGCTCCCCAGTTTTTCTTGCTTTGACTCTTCTTGTTTTCTCCTATTCCACTGGCAACAGTGGTGGTAAAGTGGGAAGCAAGCAAGTGACTGTGTGTATGGATGCCAACTGCTGGCTAGGGTCAACCTATAGCAAGCATATTGCTTTCCTGTGATATATTTTTCTATATGCTTTTCCTATTATATTTTAATGAACTGCTCTTTGATTGTTTTCAGTAAGTATTTTACTTTTCCTCAGTCTCCCAGAATTGCTGTTTTCCCTCATCAGAAAGTGAAAGCCCATCTGCACCTCAGTTTTCTTCCACTACACAAGCCTCTCACAGACAATTTCCATTTATTCTCTCTTGTCGTGGAAGATCATGGAGCAGATCCTCCTGGAAGTGTTCTCATGCAGACAAGTACATATGTCCTCCTCTACTAATTAAGAGGCAATTACAGGCTCAAGATACAATTCTGTAGCCTGAACTGCACATATCAAGTTTAAAAAGACTGCAGGCTTTTGCGAATTGCTATGTTACTTTCTCAGTACTAAGTACCTTTCCCACGCTGTTACCATACTTACCTGAAATCACAGTATTACATATAAAAGCAAAAAAACTAGTTCAAGTTCTTTTAGTTGAGAAATAACTTTTTATCAGTAGAACTCCCAATCCTGTCATATCTCTGTAAAATAGACTTAACACAACTTGAGACATGAAGTTGTCTAAGACAACAAAGGCTGTCATACTGAACTGCTCAAGTTTACCAAGTGTTTGCATCTGAAAACATTTAGAATTGTAGTTCTGACCTTTTCTAAAGCAGCATGCAGATCTTTCTCCTGATCTGGAGGTATCCTCAACAAAAGCACTTGACAGGCATCTTTCAGTAGAGGGATAACACTTAGAAAAATCAATGTAGCAATAAAAAGAGAGCAGAGTGGATCAGCTATGAGCCATCCAAATTGCTGAATAAATATCGTGGATACGATAACACCAATACTGCCAAGAGTATCTGCTAACACATGCAGAAACACACCTGAAAACAAACCAAACTGATTAAGTTGAACAGTTCTGTTTAAAAGGCACCTATATTCTCAATAAAGGAAACACAGTATGGCTTAATAAAGGTAATAAACTCCCCTCAAGCAACTATTAGAAGCAACAATCTTCCCAACCTGGTGCAAAACCACCCCAAAGCATTTATCTTTTCTATATGTAATCAGAAATCAACAATACTATTTCTAATATTTAACTGGAAATCAACAATATTCAATTAGAAATCAATATTTCAATTAGGAAAAAAAAAAAAAAAAAAAAAACAATTTTTACTTGCAGATGTATAAAAAAACACAAAAAAATT
>NDXB01004635.1:15893-34476 GCA_002631895.1 Agapornis roseicollis
TATTTCAATTAGGAAAAAAAAAAAAAAACCAACAACCATTTTTACCCGCCAGTGCAATGATCTAAGCAGGCATTTGTGGATTAAACTGAATGTGAATAGTCTTGAAAGTGTTAGTGTGATTTACACTACATAGCATAATCATTTAACTCTATACAGGAGGACTCACTGATTCTCAGAAGAGGATAAAAATATGTAAATGTAAATACATTTTACATATACTGTAAATACACTGGTCAGATATTAATGTATCATTTGGGTTTTGTATGCCAATTCTGCTCCAATTTTGTAAGAAGACTGTATATCTGTTACTGCTAGGAACTTTATACAGTATACTGCTTCAATAGTGGGTGACACTCTATGGGCATAGGAAAGTAATCTCTAACCATTTGTAAGGTCAGTGCTAGTTACGCATCAGGATTTTAAAGAATAATGAAATAGCTAAGAGTATGGGCAGACTTCACCAAAAAGTCAGACAACAGAATAGCCAATTTGAATTTGGATATAAAATAACTATTCACTAAAATGCTTATGCTCTGACAAGCTTACATAAAAAACCCCATTCCTTTCTAGTTTTTTATAAGCCAGGCAGTTGGTAAATAACTACTTTCTAACTAGGGCAAAAATTCCAAGAAGGAGCTCTGCTGTAGTTTTATATACATTACCCTTCTTGGTTAGCTTCTGATTTTAGAGTTGAAAAAGACAGTTTCATTTTTACCACCTTAACTTTGGAGTCACAGACAGAAGCACATTCTAGACTGCTGGTATGCATTTATTCTTTTACTTCTTATGCCTTATCCCAGTGCTTTTACAACCAGAGGTCACATGCTACCCAGATGCATGGTAATATTATAGATAGAGACCTTGTACTTTATTTTTCAAATAGAACTTAGAAACAAGGACTTCAAGCTTATTCAATAATATTGACTGTTTCTTGATATTAGCAAACACTGCAGATTAATGCTTTCTATTGATTCCCAGGTATTACCCACATCTCAGAAAGCTATGCAAAGAAACATTTCAAGCTATGTTCCTTCAGCTTAAACTCATTAATGAATCAACAGCTTGAGAAATCCATGTATACCACATTAAATGGCTATCAGATCACTTCTGGATTTTAGGAATGATGCATAGCTATGGGTCTCATTCTGAAAATCTTCAAAAGTCTGCTGGAAATCACATACACGATTTACGATCCAACAGTCTGTACTTGCCTCTCATGTTGGTGTTCATGCCTCCTCCAGAAGACCAGTGGGAATGTCCATGGCCATGCCCATGGTCGCTGTGTGAATGGCCGTGCCCATGGCTGTGGCCGTGCCCATGGTGAGAATGGCTGTGATCATGTGAGTGACAGCTTCCCCGAGAAGCCCCATGGGAGTGCGCGTGGCTAAAGGCACAGATACCAACGAGGTTTACAATCAGCCCTCCAACAGAGACTGGCTGTGAGAGGGAGAAAAGGTATTAACTTCATTGTCTGTTCCCAGGTATTCAAGTTTGCTTTCTAGAACATGGTAATCAAGAGTCACTGTGCACCTAATTAAGGAAAACTGTCAAAGCATTAACGTAAGCAGAAGGATTATTCTAATATGGATTCCTTATCATATTCTATTCTAAGCTAGTTCCAAAGGTGTCTTCTTCCCCTCTCAAAAAGATCCAGTTCTTCCTAGCCCTCTCAAAAACCCCACCCAATAACCACCACCAGAATGCAAAACCTAATATGTACAAATCAGGGCAAGATAGCAAATTTAGTTTTAAGAAAGGGTGATTAATTTTATTTACTTTCAAGAAGAGATAAAGTGGTTTGAATACAAGCTTTGCTTTGCTTTCACTGGCAAAAAAAGAAAAAAAATTGTATATTGTACCTCGGACACGCACACCCATCTGAAACTGTACTTAGCTGAAGAGTAAACCAATTATTGCTTTACTGGTTGAGTTGTATGTTTTATCTCTCTGCCTGTTTTTCTATTCTTCCCTTGAAAAACTAGCAAAGTGTAAGAGTAGCACCAGCTAACAAAGGAGTTAAGCAAGTCCTACTTGGGAATCATTAGGCCTCTCCTTGGCTTTGCAAGCCTGTGCTTTTGAGCAGGGGGTAACCTCTCCCATTCCCAAGAAACAAAATCAGTAGTTAAAATGAAGCAAGCATTAAAGATTAGAAAGAAAGAAAAATCAGGCCTTGATTCCAGCATGGCACATTTCTTATTCTACATAAAAATCTTTCTCTTTGTTACTGAAGATAGCAGGAGAGCACAAATTGTTGTGTGTGTATGGGGAGACAAAACAAGTGAAGCTGGAAAGGTGATCATGAACGCTTGGATTTGCAGACTCAGTTAAAAAAAAACTGAAGAAAATAAGCCATTACATTTGCAACAAACACATGGAAGCTTGAGAATTTAAGTGGGGAGCCCCTGAAGAGGCTGTGGAAGGAGACATAGGTGTAGTTAAATTAACTACACACAGCTTCATGATTGTTTATGCCACACTAACACACTCAGCATAATGTTATGAATCCTGTCTGATTTTTCAGCTTTCTCAGAGACTAATACAAAATCTTTTCTGTAATAATTAGCATTGGTATATGTAACAGCAGAACCAAATTTAGTCTTGTACAGATTATTTCTTTAGTATCTTTCATTGTAGAAAGACCACCATCTAAAAAGATTAGAGCTGTAACATCCTAGAAAAAAAATCCATTTAGCTGTCACAATTGAATTACATTCACCCCTATGTAGTTTTGTATTTTAAAACTAGGTGTAGTTTGGATTTTAAAATTAGAATATGTCAAAAAGTCAAAGTACACTTTAGATCTCTTCAGTATGCAGTTTTAGTCTGCCTTTTTTTTTCTTTCTAGATTAAGATGAACATAAATGAACCATTAACTGCCCAAAAACATTCAATCTGAATGATGAAACTTACCGTTAGCATATTTGTGTCTATGTCTGGAGGATCCACCAGTCTGGCCACTGATTCCATGAAGACAAAGAAAGCAATTACCATCAGAAAGAGTCCATTAATAAAACCAGAGAGAATTTCTACACGTCCATACCTGAAAGCAAACACATGTACTTTTGAGAGTGAAGAATGGTTACTCTTAGCAAAATTATAATATATAAAGTTACAATACATTTAATACAGTATTAAGATGGCCCTCAAAGACACAGGGTCAGGTGTCCTGTCTCTGCTTCCTCAAGGCTTCTCATGCACCTCCTCACTGGTGAACCATGAGGCTGAAAAGTCCTTGATCAGACTAAGCGCTCCTGAGCAACAACTAAAACATTGGTGTATTACCAGCATTGTTCTCAGGCTAAAGTTGAAAATACAGCACTGTACTAGCTATTTGGAAGGAGAAAAATAACTGTTACAGCTGAACCCAGGACAGTATATAAAATATATAAAACTGCCCATTCAGGAACTGAAACTGCTAAACTGGTTATGCAATTTAACCATACAGATTTTGATTGTGCCAGCAAAATTGAAATCCTCATATGAATGCTGACTTTCAACATATACTTTTGTCTGGCATACACACATACATGGAGTAAGTCAATTTCTAAATAATACCAACAGTGATAAAGTTTTATTTGTAGAGATTAATGAAGATGATATTTCAGACACACTTTCACAGAGGTTAGGGATGAACAGCACGAACACAAATGGAACAGAAGAAACACAGCAAAACACTGACAGACACATGTACCATTAAAACATTCAAAACATTCTAACAGGGCGTTTTGAAAAAATCAGCAAGTAGAATAATTTTCAGATAGTTCTTAAGAACCTAATATACATACCCATAGGAAAATATGCGAGTTGCTTTCCATCTTGTCATCAGAGCTGCAAAAAGCCCCATCACTAATGCAGAACAATCAAAAAGCATGTGAAATCCATCAGAAATAAGACCAAGGCTATTGGTCCATACACCATAAAAAAGCTCCACAAAAGTGAAAGCCTGAAATGAAAAAAAAAAGGCAAAAAAAAAGCTTTACTTTTCCCTGAATATTAACCTGTAGTTTGATATCTCTGTAGCTAGCAGGAAACTCTTTTCATAGGACACTCCATAGTTATGAAGGGTATTGTTCGAAGTATTTCTAGAACATTTTCTCCTCCTCCAACAAAATATAACCTATACATTCCAAGTCTATGAAGAGACATTTCTGAATCCTCTGCAGAAGTAAATTTAAGTTTTCATTTAGAATTTTAAACTAACACTGTGCACACAAAATTTTAAGCATTTTGTCATTGAACAGTGTTACTATTAGGGTGGTGAGGCACTGGAATGGGTTGGCCAGGGAGGTTGTGAGTGCTCCATCCCTGGCGGTATTCAAGGCCTTGTTAGATGAAGCCTTGGGTGGCACGATTTAGTGTGAGGTGTCCCTGCTTATGGCAGGGGGGTTGGAACTAGATGATCTTAAGGTCCCTTCCAACCATAACTATTCTATGATTCTAACTCTGATCTGACCTATTATTAGTGCAAACACAGTGCTGTCTATACATCTTTCTGTAACAATTTTCTTAACAATTAGGTGACTGCTTAAATCTTAGGAATTAGTTTTGAGAAGGGTACACAAGCAAACATTGTTAATACATACATTTTCCCCATATGGTTTACTATNGTTAGATGAAGGGTGGCACGATTTAGTGTGAGGTGTCCCTGCTTATGGCAGGGGGGTTGGAACTAGATGATCTTAAGGTCCCTTCCAACCATAACTATTCTATGATTCTAACTCTGATCTGACCTATTATTAGTGCAAACACAGTGCTGTCTATACATCTTTCTGTAACAATTTTCTTAACAATTAGGTGACTGCTTAAATCTTAGGAATTAGTTTTGAGAAGGGTACACAAGCAAACATTGTTAATACATACATTTTCCCCATATGGTTTACTATTATTAATAAGTATGCCTATAAACTTTCCAATCTTTCATATTCCATAATGGAATTCCTTAAAGTTATCATGAGTACTTCCCCCTATTTTCCTGGATAATTGCCAAGGGGAAAAGAGAGATCTTTGCAAATGAGGTCCTATCCATTTTGCTTACTGAATCATTTTTTCCTACTTGAGAAAGAAAGAACCTAGAAATAAAACCAGCCTCCTCCAAAATGACACTGATTAATCCCACACTTACTACTTTATTGTCCCCATCCTTGAAGACCCTATCAATTTCAGCTTATCTGCTGGTAACACTGAGGAAAGTCAATCTTAAATGTACCATCATGCAAGTATTTACCTACTGGTGTAAGAGTTACACAGAGAACCAGATCTGCAGTGTGACAACAAATCAAAATGACCTTCCACTTACTTTAAGAATATTCTGTTTAACATTTCATCTGATGAAACTATTCTATTAAGGGTCACTTTAAGGACAATTAATAATGGGAATTAAAGAGTAACTCTTCTTACTGTACTATGCATGTACTACTGTGATTCAGTTTGAAAATAAGAAAACAAAACCCCATGCACTTACCAGGTTTAGGCACAAGAAATAGAAGATCTGCCTAGAGTCATATTCCTCAAGGATTTGTTTCAGTGACTCCTTAATAAACCGAGGTAGTGATTGCGAGCTCTGCTGTAATGCATCACCCATGAAGTTATAGAGAGGAGTACCTTCAGGGGAATAGCCAATAAGGGTACCCTTTTGCCCTTTCCTGGAGGGGGAGGACAGGATATTGGCAGCTGCAAGGAAAGTATTGAAGTTTTTGTTGCTGTTTCTAAGCTTCACAGCTACTTTATAATGTGTTTTACCAGCAATCAAAGCTTACAGGAAATATGCACGCAGCAAAGTGGTTGTCAACTTCATCTTGAGGTTTATCATTAGATTTCATTGCTATTTAAGATTAGATCACTACTTCCTTGACAGAACAGGCCTATTACATCTTCATCCAAATGAATTCTGCACACATCCATTTTCTGACTGGCTACCCAGTCACATGAAAAACAGGTTTATTAAAAGATAAATCAGAATACGTACATAAAATGAAGAAGACAGCACTCACTACCACCCCTCCAGAGAGAACGTGCTCTGTGCTTTCATGGTGTGGTGGCTTGTTCATAGCTCGAAGCTGGTCTGTTATTGGATGTGTCCAAAAATTGCCGAAAAGCAGTGCACTAATGAAAGTGAGAAAGGATCCGTATCGAGCACATGTGGAAGCTTCCATCTTGACAGAGCATATGGATTCCACATAGAAATCCAGGATCACAACAAAAAAGATGACTGTTATGAAAGGCATGATGAGAGAAGACCAAGACTCTACTTTACTCTGCAACAAAAAATACATTTCAAACAGGGTTGTTTGCCATTAGATGTGGTTATATGTACATTTACTAGCATTAAATATAGTTCACTTTCATTACAAATGTTTTCAGCAATCCATCACAACATAAATGCTTTTATACTTTCAATTTATCATATAAACCTGGAATTCCAGATATAGAGAGACACATATAACTAATATGCACCACAGTACCTTATTTTAAATACTTTCATGTCCTTACAAGCAATGCTGCATGCAACACCATGTTTGCAAGTATACTCTCCCCTAAGCATGCAGGCATAGCAAACATGTATTTAAATTACAACAATCTGCTCCTCAGGAATAAGAAAGTCCTATATTTATACAGTCATCAATACTTGTGCAATGACAGTATATGAACCCAGGATATAGTTAGTATCTGAGCTAGAAAGATGAAATAAAAGTTATCACAGAAAAAAGGAAATTGAGATATCACACAGATACACATCAAAATATAGGTGGAGAATTTCAAATAGAGCTTACTACAAAAATAGAGATGGCAACTTTGGCTATTTTTAAGCTATTTTAAAGGAAAGATTTAAACTGCATTTCACAAGCAGCAGCATTACAAAAAATGATCGATTTTTGTACTTGCTATCTTACCTCTGTTGTCAGAGAGAGGACAATGACCCAAGGGGACAAAAGAAGGACGGAAACAAGATGAGACAAAGCTTGAAGACGCTTGGCTCCACCTACATCTACAGACAGTTTTCTGGAAGCCATGTGAAAACCAGCCTTACAGCACAATGCCAGAACCAGAAGCAGTACTCCTCCCTGGAAACACAGAGGGATCCTGTCAGCATTTCTTAAGAGCCAAATACCTCACTCCAAAGTGACTGAAAAAAAGATTAATATGCTTTCCTTAACTTATCAATAGAAGCCAAAGGCAGGCTATTTACTGTAATTGTTATTCTAGTCAAAAACAGTAGCATAGCATACATGGTTATACCTCAGCTGTACATAGGATACAGACTATTACAGGATATAAGATATATACTATTCACAACAGCCTGGTATGACTTGGAAGTTTAAAACTCTCAATAATGTTAATCTGTATACGACAGTGATTTGGTGTGAAGAGCACATGAGGAAAAAGAAAACTCATATGAAATGTGGCTTTCCATCTTCCATTATTAAAAAAGTGTTGGAAGCATACATAAACCCCCAAAGTGCCATGTCACCTTAGTCTCTAAGCTTCTCTTAACCTTTTCATTAACTTACCTTTAATTGCACCATACCACAATTCTTCATGATATTTCCTTTCAAAATTGTTCTATAAATGAATCATAAGATACACACGCAACATCTCATCTCCCTTAGGTCACAGTTGCTTTACACACAGTTAACCAGTCTCTCTTAACATTCGATTTATTTTTACATAAATTCTCAGCTGCTCCATGTATATTTTTTCCCCTGGTTTAGTCTTCAGTGCAGCCACTTTATCAACAAGACTAAGCTAGGCTTTGGCCTGTGGTACTGAAGCTGCTTGGAGTCAATCAGGATGCAAAAATTACAGTGCTAGTTCAGTTCCAACAGGGGGTGGGGATAATGATTGTTTTGGTTTTGATTTAGTTTGGATTAGTTCTGAGTTGGTAAAACTGTTACCTACAAAACTTAGATAAATATTAGCCTACTAAAATACAAGTTATTTACCTTGTGATCTGCAACACCCAGGAAAGCAATTATCGTATACAGAACATGGGTAAGAGCACTGTCATGATGACCCTCAGCTAAACAAAAGAAAGTTAAGGCAGAATTTCATTTGATGATTTTTTTTTCCTTTAATCCAAAGAACAGGTAAAGGTAGTAGAAGACCACAGAAAGCAGAAGTAAGCAAACAGCTTTAGCGTTTGTCAGATCCTTAAAATATAGAAAATATTAAAATATTTCCACAGAAAAAAAGTAGTTAAAAATATGGGGGGGTGTGTGTGTACATTTTGAAATATAAGACCATAGTCACTGCTGAATACTGCACAGCAGTACAAATCATGGTACAGGATTTAAGTTAATTTTGGCAACCAGACTTTGAAAAGTACACTCAACAGCATTAAAAATTAGATCAATTTTCATAAAAAGCACTAAACCAGTGATGTATCAAAAGTTTCATCATTCCAGTTTCTAAATATTTAAACTTTGAAAAAAAAATAGTAATTGACAAGTACAATGCATCAAATATTAAAATCATAGTAACTTTGGGAAAACTAGAGCGCACTTTACTGAAAACTCAATTGATTAATCGATACTATCCCTGAATATACTATTTACATGTTTAATTCCATGTTTTAAGCCTTTCTTGACTAAGTTTACTGTCACCTTGTTTGTTTTTACTGCCCACTGTTACATGTACCACCTTTTGCCAGTATGCTTTACCATGTTGAGATGAACTGTTGAAAACTTACTTCAGAATTACTTCCAGTTTACTCAGTGGCTTTGAAAGCATGTTAGCCAGCTTCCCTTTTGCAGCTTACTGTCCATTGTTATTGGAACCACTGCAGGCTATTTCACATCACTTTTCAGCCCAGCAGATGAACTGAGATTACCACACTTGCAAAAGCACAGACAATCTTTAGGATACTCTCTGTGATATCTGAGAACTCCTGGCAGACAGGAGAAGTCTGGAGACTGGAAAAAGGAAAACACCGCACCCATTTATAAGAAGGGTAGAAAGAAAGACCCTGGGAACTACCAATGTGTCAGCCTCACCTCTGGGAAGACCATGAAACAGATCCTCCTAAAAGCAGTTCGAAGGCACATGGAGGACAGGAAGGTGATTCAAGACAGCCAGCATGGTTTCACCAAGGGCAAGTCCTGCCTGACCAACCTAGTGGGCTTCTGTGACAGAATGACTACATCAGTGGAGAAAGGAAGATCTAGAGACCTCATCTATGTGGATTTCTGTAAGGCTTCTGACCAGGTCCCCCACAACATCCTTCTCCCTAAATCTGAGAGATGGATTTGATGGATGGACTTCAGTGCACAGAACTAGCTGGATGGCTGCATCCAGATAGTGGTCAATGTCTCAAAGGTCTGGGTAGAGATGAGTGGAAAGTGGTGTTCCCCAGGGGTCTGAGCTGGGACCAGTACAGTTTAATCTCTTCATCAATGACACAAACAGCAGGATTAAGGACACTCTAAGCAAATCTGAAAATAACATTGAGCTGAATGATGCAGTCAACATGCCTGAGGGACAGGATGCCATCCAGAGGGACCAGGACAGGCTTGAGAAGAGACCGCATGTGAACCTCAGGAGGTTCAACAAGGCCAAGTGCAAGGTCCCACACCTAGGTCAGAGCAACCCCTGGTATCAATACAGGCTGAGGGATGAAGGGATTGGTAGCAGTGCTATGGAGAGGGACTTGAGGGTACTGGTGAATGAAAAGCTGAACATGAGCTGGCAGGGTGCAATTACAACCCAGACAGCCAATAATGACATGGGCTGCATTAAAAGGAGCGTGACCAGCAGGTCGAGGGAGGTGGTCCTGTCCCTCTCCTCAGCTCTCATGAGATCTCACTTGGAGTACTGTGTTCAGCTCTGGAGTCCTCAGTACAGGAAGGACATGAATCTGTTGGAGTAAGTCCAGAAGAGGGACACAAAACTGATGAGAGGGATGGAGTACCTCTCCATGGGAAGGCCTGAGAGGGTTCAGTATTTTTAGCCTAGAGAAGAGAAGGCTCTGGAGAGGCTTTTCCATAATGAAAGAGGGCTACTAGGAAAGATGGTGACAGACTTTTAGCAGGGCCTGTAGCAGTAAAACAAGGGGTAATGGCTTTAAACTAGAAGAGGGGAGATTCAGACTAGATATAAGGCAGTAGATGCCCCATCCCTGGAAACTTTCAAGGTCAGGTTGGATGGGACTCTGATCAAGCTGATCTAGTTGAAGATGTCCTGCCGTACTACAGGGGTGTTGCACTAAATGACATCTAAAACTCCCTTCCAACTCAAACCATTCTGTGATTCTATGTATCTTTCTGGACATACAGAAAAGACTGCCAGCTAGCCTGTCAACTGTTTACTGCACAAACTTAGGCTACAGTCATTATGCCTAGAATTTTTGATGAAAAACGATAAAAACTGGTTAAAGCTCTAGAGGGCAGGGGGCCCAAGAATGCTGGCTGATATTTAAGGATCATGTGCTGCAAGTTCAGGAGTGTTGCATCTAGAAGGAAATGAGGCAAAAAGACCAGGGGCCCTAAGGGATGGATAAGGAGCTGCTGAGAAAACTCTGAGGGAGAAAACTTATAGAAGGTGAAGCAGGGACAGGCAGCCTGGATGGAATACAGGACATTGTCCAAGAAGCTAGGGATCAGGTTGGGAAAGCTAAGGCCTAGTTAGAGTTGAGTCTGGCCTGGATACCAGGGGTTAACAAGAAAGGCTTCTAAAGATATGTCTCAAACAGAAGATAGATAATGTGGGCTCTCTCTGGAAGGACACGGGAGAACTGGCTACACAGGATTTGGAGAAGGCTGAGGATCTCAATGACTTCTTTGCCTCAGTCTTCACTGGCAAATATTCTGACCATGCTGTCAAGTCTGGGAAAGCAGATGCAGGTGCTGGGAGAATGAAGATCTCACTGCAGGAGAGGATCAGGTTCAAGATCATCTTAGGAACCTGAACGTACACAAATCCATGGGACCTGATAAAATCCATCCACGGGTCCTGAAGGAGCTGGTGAATGAAGTTGCTAAGACACTAGCCATCATATTTGAGAGATCATGGCAGTCAGGTGAAGTTCCCAATGACTGGAAAAAGGGAAATACAACTCCCATTTTCAAGAAGGGGAAAATGGATGACCCAGGGAATTACAGAGCAGTCAGTCTCACCTCTGTGCCTGGCAAAATCTTGGAGCAGATTCTCCTGGAAGCCATGCTAAGGCACATGAAAAACAACAAGGTGCTTGGTGCAGCCAGCATGGCTTCACTAAGGGGAAATCCTGCCTGACCAATTTGGTGGCCTTCTATGATGGGGCTACAGAACTGATGGACAGGGGTAGAGCAGTTGACGTCATCTACCTGGACTTGTGCAAAGGGTTTGACACTATCCCACACGACATCCTTGTCTCTAAATTGGAGAGACATCAATTTGATAGGTGGGGCACTCGGTGGATAAAGAACTGGCTGGATGGCTGCATGCAAAGAGTTGTGGTCAATGGCTCAGTGTCCAACTGGAAACCAGTAACGAATGGTGTCCCTCAGGGATTGGTGTTGGAACTGATCCTGTTCAGCATCTTTGTCAGTGACATGGACAGTGGGATTGAGTGCACCCTCAGCAAGTCTGCCAATGACGCCAAGCCGTATGACTTGGCTGATACACTGGAAGGAAGGAATGTCATCCAGAGGGACCTTGACACACTTGTGAGGTGGGCTGATGCCAACCTCATGCAAGGTCTACACCTGGGTTGGGGCAATCCCAGGCACAGCTACAGGTTGGGCAGAGAAGAGATTCAGAGCAGCCCTGTGGAGAAGGAGTTGGGAGTGCTGGTGGATGAAAAGCTAAACATGACCCTGCAGTGTGCAGCTGCACACCAGAAAGCCAACAGTGATATGGGCTGCATCAAAATGAGCATGACCAGCAGCAGGACCTGCCCTTTTCCTCTGCTCTCGTGAGACCTCACCTGGAGTATTGTGTGCAGTTCTGGTGTCCTCAACATAAAAAAGACATGGAGCTGTTGGAACAAGTCCAGAGGAGGGCCACGAGGATGATCAGGGGACTGGAGCACCTCCTGTATGAAGACTGGCTGAGAAAGTTGGGGCTGTTCAGCCTGGAGAAGGCAGCCTTCCAGTATCTGAAGGGGGCCCCAAAGGATGCTGAGGAGGGACTCTTCATCAGGGACTGTATCAACAGAACAAGAGGTAATGGGTTAAACAGGGGAAGTTCAGGTTAGATATAAGGAAGAAGTTCTTCACTGTAAGGCTGGTGAGGGCATTAGAATGGGTTGCCCAGAGAAATGGTAAATGGTGCATCGCTGCTGTGTTCAAGGCTAGGCTGGAGAGAGCCTTGGGCAACATCATCTATTGTGAGGAGTCCCTGCCCATGGCAGGGGGCTGGAACTAGATGATCTTAAGGTCCTTTCCATCCCAAACCATTCTGTAATTAACAGAGCTGATGAAAAAAGTTTCTGGCAATCCTAAATGGTCCGGTATATGCAAATGGATAGGGAGACTTTACAATTTAAAATCTATAGCTGTGTTCTAAGTTATCAAACTAAACAATGCCATTTACTTGGCTGTAAATACTAATATTTAAATGTAAAAGATCTTGTGCTAGAACATTATTAGTAGATAAGATTCCTATCAAGAAAAATGCAAGCATATTTAACTCAGTGCATTCAACTTTACATTCTCCCTGCCCCAGTAATAATAGGCACTTGCTTTTACATATAACAAGAAAGGATACGGTGTTCTGCTATTTTAGCCATGAGGTCATCATTATCAAAAAGCAGTAAGCAGATTACTGCTATGATGAAAAATGCAGCACCTCTTGTCTGTAAAACAAAAAATTAAATCAAAATAAAGCAAACACAAAAACCAAACGAAGACCACTCAGTATGTTTTTATAATGTGCTGTAACAGTTTAACATAAAAAAAATCCAGGAAATCAGTTCCTTCCTTCCTCCCCTTTCCTGATGAAGAAATGTATTTTAGTTCTGTAAGAAAACATGAGGAAAAAATCCCTGCTACTTAAACCTGATGATTTAGTATTTTGTAGCATCAGGGAGCTCTGAAGAAGATGTAGTGGACAAACTGTAGAATTTTCTTAGAGGACTAAAGGCTAGAGCACTGTACAAAGGCTATGAGTATGCAGTAACTGCTTTTATTGGGAATGGACAGAAGCAAGTATGAAATCTCAGCTTGCAGAGCTTTCAGCACCCTGACTTAAAACACTGCAATTTTGGTAAGTCATCATCTTAGCAAGACACTGAGGTCTACACCTATAAAATAATATTACAATTAATTTTCTGAAGCCAAATATAGCTGTCACATTCTTATTTCAGAAAGTCAGCTGTCTTCTCTTTGCCACAGTTCACTTCATAACGCTGAAATATTCAGAGAACAGGGTTATCACTCGTTTCTGCTGCATCATATATGCAGTTTAACTGCCAAGTGTGGTCCACTAAGGTACACATTGACAAAAAAGCTCTCTACACCTTTGGGTGACTGGCTGGATAAGATTTGTCTTCTAGATGAAGAAATTCACGCTGATTGCTACATTATCTCAGTTTTAGGGGGGGCAGGAGTGTTAGAGCAGGTGACTGTGCTATTCACTCTAAGAGCACCCTAAAAGTCATTATGGGACTCCAGCAGCAGTTATGAGACAGAGATTTCATAATTCCCAGTGTAAGGCAGCACTAAGCCTTCCTCTTACACAACAAGTAATCTAGCCTCAGGCATATGATATTGTAAGGCATCCTTCTCCAACTACCACTATTTTTGAGTGAAAGTTGCCAAGATTCCTAGGTGCTGGGATAAGGTTATTCTATTTAGGGCTGATTAGGCACAGTTAGAGAACACCTTGTGAAAACAGAGGATGTCAGAAGTACAGATTTCTGATTACATGAAGGACTGTGCCCAAGTATTCAGCACACACAGGCTCATACAGACATTAAAGTACTTAAAGAGAACCTTCTGGCAGAAAAAAACCAAAGTATGTAAAAAGCTACTGACACTGAAAAGGATAGGCAAGGATACGGAGACTGTACTGTGGGACTGCACTGCCAAAATGGGCAGCATCAGTACACACACACACCTCCTCTCATCAGTTTGGACCCCAAATCACATTATAAAGACTGCTGAAGTGCAAAAATAATTCTCAATATTCTTTTCCCCATATAAACAGAAAAACTTCTCAGGCATGTGCTACAGATCACCAACAGCTTCACCTGCTGTTTATCTCTTTTTATTATCTCACTAATTAAACTACACAAAGCACAGTTTCTATGAATAGAGATCCCAAACACCATTCCAGGTAAAGAAGTACCTGAACTTTTAGCATTCAGTATTTCTTAAATTTGGTAAAGTACATTTTTAAATACCTTTGCTGGTCCTCCACCTGAGTTTGTGAACAAGACACTAAGGAGTGACAGCACAACTACATCACTGTGCTCAAACAGCAACAATGTCCTATAAAAAAGTGAAATTAACACTTATGTCCAGTCACAAGGAGTTTACATCATAAGCTTGATATGTACTATTTCAGCTAAAATTCAATGGCAGAGCAGTCAAAGACTTAGCCTGTGATTTCAACACCAAGTTTAAACACTTCAAAAGACTATATGCAAATCTATTTGCCTTCAGCAGCAATAGCTCTGGCTGTGGACAGCCAGACATATCACAAAACAAGAACTTCCTAACTCAAGGAACAGATCAAAATCATTCATTTATAGACTGCTTTAAATTGTACTTTATTCTAATAACACAGCAAGATACTAACTTCATCAAGATGGAATTGTTATTCCTACTACAACACCTCCTCTAAGCCAAAGTTTCTGGTTCCCAGAAAAAAGAGGTCCTGTTCTATTGTATTACATTACATTACGTTTATTGAGGTGTTGATGATCTAGCAGTTCATGCAACCTAAGAACCTCTCAATTGCTGAAAATAAATTCTAACTTTCACACCATCTCCTTCAGATTGCAAAGGCTGACTAACAAGCTATACTGACAGCTTTCCAGAGCAGAACATGAAAGTAATAATTGCTGTCAAGTTTACCAAGTGTTTCTGTCATTCTCAGCATAAAAATACAGCCTGCTAGGGTCCATGTTACTGGTTCTGTTTGAGAAGACTGCCAGCACCCAGAAAGGCACTACAGTATTAAGAAATCCTGTTATTCTCTGGTATGCCTTTTCCTTTGTTGAGGCTAAAACCTCAACTTCCTAAAATGTACATTTTAAGGCTTTACCTGCCTCTTGCTAATGAAAGATGCTTTCTAATACATGAACCTTCATTTTTGGAATTCTCATGTTATTCTTTAATAGCTACTTAACACTGCTAAGAAACAGCACAAGTGATTTTATCACGAGTATATATACGCACTAATGCTACCAATTCCACCACAGCATTGGCACATGAGCAGATAAAGACGTGCCCTGTAACAAATGCAGAAACTGATTCTAGTCAGCTGGTACAGGAATACAAGCTGCTACCATTAGTTGTCAAGCCATGAACTTCAAACAGTTAATTCAACAATTTGGGTTAAATTAATGAGACTATGGAAATTACAAAAATTATGTTTAGAGTAACAGCCGGTTCTCTTGTTATATGACTCACATCAGTAGTTCAAGCACTATCAGGAATTTCATTGGCATCATTTCAAGAATGAATAAAGAAAATTACAAGTTCTACAGAGCATTATACCAGTTTTTCCAAAGGAAAGCACAACAGAGTTCACAGGAAAAAGCATAATGATTTATTTAAAACCTCAAACACTAAAGAGGCTGGCGTTATGGGCTGATGGACAGAAAATAATAAACAATGTGGCAAGACATGGGAAGATCACAAAAAATAGCTTAAAAATAGAGAACATTCTTCATTGTACATATATAATTACCTCAGTGGTCCGCAAAGAGTAAGGCCAAAAAACCACAAGAGTGAAATGATACATCCCACAACAGCATGCTTAAAAATTTTGATCCACTGCAAGAGAAAGGTATTTCATTATAAATTTCTCCACAGTTTCAAAATAAACACCCTATTATTAGTATTTTTTCAGCAGAGTTGCTGTGGAAATAGAGTGTAAAACATTTGCTCTGCAAAGTCTGCAGAATTTAGAGTATGATTATCTTCTTTCATACTTTTCCAGGCAACTAAAGTTTGTTTGGACGTATTACAAACCAGAATTACCTATTTCTTTTTTACCATGGTAGTACATTTTCTAGTATAGTCTGAAGTCTCTAACAAAAAGCCTGTAAAAAAGGCTGAAAAAAAAATCAAGTTCATTTATCTGTCAAAGATGCTGCTTATTTTGAAATTTATTGTCTATATATCTGCTAAACATTTATCGAACTAGTTCAAACATCCAAGACAAAGAGACTAAGACCTTAAGTCTACAAATATTTATGTGTATATTAAATTCTTTCCTCAGGGAGCATGTTCTAACTCAGCTATTCAATACACTATTAACTTTAAATATAAGTTTTTGAATAAAAGTAATTCCTTTTGGAAATACATGAGACAATACAAAGTGCCCATGGCAAATATAATCTTCAAATCCACGAATAAAAATATTAGCAACAGTGAAACTATAAAGGGACAGATTTTTCTGAACACAAATCAAAGATGCAGTTTATACCTGTCTAATCATGAAAGCCCCTGACATTTGGCAGTCCTTCAGATTCCTTCTACTTAGCGTGTACCCTGATAACGCTGTACATGGATCAGGTTTTGTGCACACATAAACTGAAGAGGAGTATGAGGCAGAGGAAGAAAAATTGTTTCTTATAAAACAGCAGGTTCCAACCTCCCCTGCTCTAGCTTCTCAGGATACTAGGAACTGAACACAGATATGATGAGCAGTTAGACTAGCCCCTCATCACAGTGCACCATGCAGAAAGCACTCTTGGCATAAGGAACATGACTGGAGCACTCTGACATTCTGGCAGTCCAGAAACTGTCCCAGTAAACTGTCAAAATCAGTGAAGTAGACTAAGCTCTTTTTGAAAATCCAATCCTCAAAACAGATGCTTGTATGGAGCCAAGGAGCTGACAAAAGCTGAAATACTGACTTGCAAAATCTTACTGTGCACTAGGCACAAACTTATTTACACCCCTTCTGGAAATTGCAACCGTATCTTCCAAGTGGAGTAATCTTTGTTCCACTTTCACTTTTGGCAAGAGCCAAGTTGTCAAGAGTCTCTCCAAATATGTGAATCACTATTACATAGACCAGCTCACCTGGCGCTTGGTTACCATTTTTCCAGAGGAGAATGGTTTTTGAAACAAAACCATAAAAAATGCAGACCTGTCAAAGGAGAAAATTTTCTCTATTAGTGTATTAGCTCTCAGTTTATTCACAGCAGTTCAAAATAACCAGGTCTCTCACATCAGGCTAAGTTTACAAAACATCTTCCTCTACATTTTTCACAAGCAGGCCACACTGACTACACTTACTGCTTTTATTTTCCCTGCTGCAATACATGTGTCAGATGCCAGTACAAATGTGATGCCAAGTGGGCTTCAGTTCTGGTAAACTTTAAAGGCAAGCTCTTTAGAGAATGGCTAATCAGAAGTCTACCTATGCTTTACAGATCTGCTGATCTCAGAAGTTTTGAGGAGAAATAATACTATGTTTTTTTGTTAGCAAGATACATACACCCATTTATATGGAATGTGAACACAAAATCTTGTTGAAAACGGTAAAAAACAGCATATGTGTTCCTCAAACAGGATCAAAATTGAAGAGGAAAGACTATGATACTTGGAAATATGCAGGCAAGAGGAGCATGCAAGCAAGAAGGCCAGAAATGTAAACAAATTTGAAATAAAAGAGAAAACTGAAGTTCCAAAATGTTTCAACCCTCATAAGTTTATTACAAAAATGCTCATCCATATATTATCAGTTAATCATGAAGCAGGATTGCATCTGCAAAGGTTGTTTCTGTATATTTGCTATCAGTTTCTACACTGTAGCTCTTTATCAGGGGAAGAAGAGCAGTTGAAGCTCAAAAACCTACAGGAATACGAGGAAGAAAGCATGTCTTCTACACCCTTGAGAAAATTTTGACTTGCGCAAGCCTCCTATAATCAGCACTGTCATAATGTGATCAATTTCGTAGTAGCAAAACCATTGAAGTTTCTTGAGGGTACAGAGGAGTTACAGAGATTTCTGGATAAACCAGGAAATGGGTAATCACCAAATGTATGAAAATTAACAAAACCAAGTACCAGACTCTGCACCTGGGGTGGGGTAATCCTGGTTAATACTGTATTAACTGCAGGGCAAGAGGCTGGTGAGCAGCCTCATTGAAGAAAATCGCAGAATTGTTGGAAACGGAAAGTACCTCTGAGATCATGCAGCCCAAACCCCATGCAAAGGCGGGGCCACCTAAAGCAGGTTACACAAGAACACATTCAGGTGGGTTCTGAATGTCTGCAGAGAGGAAGACTCCACAACCTCCCTGGGCAGCCTGTTCCAGTGCTCTGCCACCCTCAATGTAAAGAAGTTCTTCCTTGTGTTGAGGTGAAACTTTTTGTGGTTTAGTTTATGGTCATTGCTCCTCGTCCTGTCACTGGGTACCACTGGAAAGAGCCTGGCACCATCCTCCTGACACCACCTTTGAGATATCTATATGCATTAATGAGAA
>NDXB01004635.1:34605-78353 GCA_002631895.1 Agapornis roseicollis
CTCAGTCTCCGCTAAACAGGCCCAGCTCATGCAGTCTCTCCTCATAAGAGAGATGCTCCAGAGCCCTGATCATACCTGTGGCCCTTTGCTGGACTCTCTCCAGTAGCTCCTTGTCTGTCTTGTACTGAGGAGCCCAGAATTGGACACAGGACTGTGGATGTGGCCTCACAAGGGTCGAGTACAGGGGGAGATCACCTCCCTCAACCTGCTGGCCACACTCCTCCCCATGCACCCCACATTACACTTGGCCCTCCTGGCTGCAAAGTCACACTGACGGCTCAGAGTCAACTCATCATCCAATACTCTGAGGTCCCTCGCAGCTGAGCTGCTCTACAGTGGGTTAGCACCAGTCTGTCCTGGTCCTTGGGGTTCTTCCTCCCCAGTTGCAGTGCCCTACACTTGCCCTTGTTGAACCTCATCAAGTTTCTCTCTGCCCAATTCTTCAGCCCATCAAGGTCCTGCTGAATGGCAGCACAGCCTCCAGGTGTATCAGACACTGCTCCCAGCTTCGTATCGTCCTGATCTGGAGGTCTGGGTTGATGGCAAGTTTAATGTGAGTCAACAGTGTGCCCTGGCAGCCAAAAGGACCAACCATGCCCAGGGGTGCATGAAGAACATCATAGCAAGCAGGTTAATGGTATTGACTATCCCACTTTACATTGCACTGGTGTGGCCCCACATTAAGTACTGTGTGTGGTTCTGGGTGCCTCTATATAAGAAGGCCATCATACTATTAGAGAGTGCCTGGAAGAGGACTACTAAGATGTTGAAAGACCTTGAGGGAAAGACTTACAAAGAAGTAAGTCACTTTCTTTGCTCAGTTTAGCAAAGACAAGGCTCAGGGGGTGTCCCTACCACAGCCTACAACTGCCTCAAGGGGGACAGCAGAGGAGGAGGTGCTGTTCTCTCTATGGTGACTAGTGACGGAAGTGAAACAGTGGAAGTTCAGGTGAGACACTAGGAAAAGACTCTTCACTGAGTGGGTGGTTGGTCACTGGGACAGACTCCCAGGGAAGTGGTCACAGCACCAAGCCTGTCAGAGTTCAGGGAACATGTGGACAATGCTCTTAGTCATATGAATTAGTTTCAGGTAGTCCTGTGAGAAGCTGGTGGTTTTACTGATGTTCTTTATGGGTTGCTTTAAGTTTGAGATATGACTGAAATTCTAGCAAGCAGAAATACGAAGGGAAACCATTGCTATGAACGGGGTATTTCCTGGATAGACTGCTATGCCTTCTCCTTGATTGCTCTGTAACAACATAATGCAGGGTATAAGCTTGATGGTGACAAACAACGCCGTGGACAAGGCGTCCCCCCTCTCCCCTCCCCTCCCCCCGCACACTCACCCCAGCTGCACTATAAAGATAAACTGCACGAGGTGCACCGCTTTCAGGAGATCGTAAGATTCAAACAGACCCACGGCTTTCAAACACTTGGTGAAGCACAGCAGCGCAATGTACCGGCTCAGCCTGCAAGAGGAGAGACGGCAGCTCGAACCCGCCGCACACTCACGGGCCCCGCCGCCAGCCCTGTCCTTCCCCACGGCCAGGCAGCAGCAAGCCGCCGGCTACGCGAGGCTGAAGGCCCGCTGCTGCCCAGAGGGACGTTCGGCGACTGTCAGCCCTCTCACCGCCCCCTCCCTCCCCCCCGCCGCCATTACCGGGCGCTGGGCGCATCCACGGGCCCCAACACGCCGCCGCCGGCCAAGGCCTGCCCGCTGTACTTGTCCTCCATGGCGGGGCGGGCGGCGGGCAGGGTGCGAGCGTTCAGGCGTCGCTCACCCTCCGCGCCCGCCGCTTCCGCAGGGAACCGCGGTAGGCCAGCGGACCGCGTCAGCCACAGCCAAAGGGCAGGGAGCGGAGACGGGAAATCGTTTCCGGGGCACGAGATGGGGGTAAACCCTTTCCCTTCCCCCGTTACCCTTTTCCCTGCGTTCCCCCCTTCTTCACGTTTCCACCTTTCCTTTTGCCTCTTCCCCGCTTTCCCCCGACCCCCTGTACGCTGAGAACGGGGCTGTATGATATCATCTGGTATCAGAAGCATGGTGCAGCCGTTCTAACGAATAAAATGATATATACCAGCAACTCATTTTCACAGGATGCTTTTCTGTGAGGGAGTAGCAGGAATTGGCTGCAGTGAATTATGTCACCCCTTCCTTTCCCTCTGAAGAAACTGGTCAATATGTACAGCCTTGCAATTTGTTTCATTAAAAGGGAAAGTGAATGGTGGAATTGCATTTTCTTTTCATGCAAGCCTGTCTATTTTATCTTCTTTAGAAAGCCTTACTGCTCTGACCACTCTCAGGACCAAGCAGCGGGAGAGGATCTTCCTGCTCGTGGCTCTGAGATAGTAACTGCTTCCACCAAAAATACATTCGGTTTTTCACATTTTTTTTTTTTTTTCAGGATCATTGCTGCACATCATTCACCGAGTATCTTTTCTTTTCTCCTTCTCTCCCTTGATCTTCACCAGTCCGGTGTGGTCCTGGTTTCCTAGATGAATTTCTATTTACACAGCTTGCTGGGGTCATATTTTTTGTTTAACACCTATCAACTGAAATGGAGTCCACCCCAGCAGCCTGGCGATTCTGTCAGCGAGCCAGGAACCTTGGCACGTGTGCCTTGGGATTTGCAGAAGCACTTTCATTGCTTTGAATAACCCATTGTTGGTTTTCTCGCCTGTGGCAGTGCTTATAGCCATCCTCCTTCCCTTGCCCGCTTTTCGGACAAGGCATCAACGTCATGCTTCTACCCAAGTCTGATCCTGCTTGCAAAACCACCGTATGGCTGTGTCTTCATGTATGCGCTAGGTTGCTCAGGGCTTTCTGGTAACAGTCACAAATCTGGGAAGTCCTCCACAATGGTGAGTTTTGGTGTTTATCATTGAAATGCCTGACACCCAGTTGGTGTCACCTCACCTCCAGAGTGCCAGTAGGGTCTCTGCACAGGGATTACTTTATTCACAGATGAAGTGGAGCAATGTGTTGGGTGACACACAAAGTGTGTAACAGTTTCCAGAGATGCTACAGACGAGCACAGGGGACTAATTGTGCAGTTCAAACTTATGGGAAAATTGAGGCAGGATGTTGAAGATGTCTGTATGGTGAGCTAGCAGCTCTCTTCCTGGTTTCAGGACATCCCAACACATAGTTTTGGTCCTTACATCAGCACTGAGGCAGATCAAAGAAATCAGAAAATGTGAGGGGAGGCAGAGTGGAGGAGGAATGGCACAGGGAAAGGGGTACATAGAAGTGTCTCAGAGGGGAGAGACTGGAGAACTGAGAAGGGGGAGGATATAAATATTGCTTTGTCCATTTCAAGTCCGATTCTGTGTTAAGTGACTCTGAGCAATGGCCAGCTGCATTCTTTTTGATTTGTTTGGGGTAATGAACTCGGGTAACTTTAAATTTAGGGATGGGAACCCAGAGGAGTACGGCTGCTGGGAACTACAAATTTCAGAATCTCACAGGTCAGAAATTAAAGTGTTGTGTTGGTTGGGTTTTTTTTTTTTTTTGTTTGCTTGTTTGTTTGTTTTTTAATTTTATTTTATTTGCAGACTTGAAAATTGTTCCCATTGCAGGTGGAGTCCTCTTGCATGGCAAACATAATCCTTAAGACATGCTGCCTTGTGAAGACCCCATAAACGTTTAATCCATAGATCCAAAAGCCTTCATTTCACAGCTTGAAGTTCCCTGAAGCCCACAGATCAACCAGAAGGTGACAATAACATTAGAAGTCAGAGCAAAAAATAAATATATAAATAAATTTAGTTACATGCCGTATGCGGTGTGTCCGGGAGATGGAGATGTTGGCAAACAGCAGAAGAGAGAGCACCACAGACTAGAGGCAGGGGTGAGTGAGTAGCCGGGGAGCCGAGCAGGGAGACCGAGTGTAGTGAGAGTGGGCTAAGGGTAAGGGGCAACTCCCTGGATCAGAGCCGTACGCAGAGGGAAAGGCCAGAGCGGAACAGAGGAGGGCTTTCTGGGGCCAAAGCTGGGAGAAACACAACAAAATAGAGGTGTGAGTTAAATTACAATGTTGCAAAGATCAGGGGATGCAGGCATGGATCCTGAACGCTTGTTAAACCACAGCAGTTGTCCTGTCTCACCTGTACATATAGAAGTGTACCTAGGATATGAGTTTATGCATGTGTAGATCTGCCTGTAGTCATACTGGAAATCCACCCCTGGCTTGTTAGCCTTGTGCAGTGAGTGGTGGTTTGGTTTGGCCAAGAGGTGTCTTGGTGTCAGCGTGTGAACCCTTGTTACATATGAAGACATACGATGTCTCTGCTAGTTGTGAAAATACACATTACTGGACCCTGCCAGAGGTCAGTGTGAGAGTGATTAGAAGGGGATATTCATGTATTGAAGTGGAGGTCCACTGCACATACAGCTGGCTACTGCCTTTCTGTAAATCTGGGGGCACGTAACTGAAAAACAGAATTGCAGAATTAAAAACACCTTGTGAAACTGGTTAGGACTGTTCAAGGGAATGGTGAAAATAAATGACTATTAACTGTACAAAGTTGGAGTCTGCAAGGGCAGCTGAAGGAGAGAGAAACAGACCCAAACTCATAGACTTTATGATTAAAGAAAAGCCTTACATAAAGAGGATATGTGGTTCATGGATAAGGTTTGAAAAGCCTTTTATTTAAAGCCTGCAAAATACACAGAAATGGTGAGAAAATCAAGACATAAAATCAGGTATAAGCATTTATTGTGGAATAATAAACCTGATCTTTTTGGTATGTCAAAAGAGATTAAGCATTTTCCTTCTGGGTAGAAGGAAATTGTGTATGTGGGTGCCACCACACTGGACTCAGAGTGGTTATCTGCAGACTACTCTGGACTCGGGGTCTGAGGGGGAGCACACTCAGAATAGTGCCAGATGTCCTGGTGGGGGAGCTCTGGCAGAGCTGTGCTGCCGATGGGCATTTATTCCACGTTGCTCTTTTAATTTATTAAGAGTCTTGTTTAGAAAATATCTTAATAGCTTTGTATTCATTGAGTAATGGTGACACAAATACTGTTCCGGGAAAAGCTCACTGGGATTAACTAAATAATTGGAGTTGCAGAACATGCCTTCTCTTTCTGATTTGGCATGAGAGGACAATGACTTTGCTGGGACTCGGCTTCTGCATTTCTTCCTTCTGATTCTAATGCTAGCTTTGCTCTTTCATTTTTCAGCTAGCAGAGAACAACTGAGCAAAGAGCATGATGGGGAAGTGCACTGACATCGGTGGTTCACAGGTTTCAGTTCAGTCATGACTGACCCACAGTAATTTGCAGAAATTTGACAGGACTGGTGTCTGAGGATGCGTGGAAAGGAGAGCAGCTGTCTCTGAAATAACAGCATGACTTAGATTGCTGTGAATCTCCACCTCTTCTTGTGCTGCTGTTGTATATTCATGCACATCACTATGTAAATGAGTGAAATTACAGTGAAAAAAAAAAGGTTCTGTTGTAGTAATTTTTATAAGATAAATAACATAGCAAGAAAGCTTTATTTTGACTCAAAAAAATGACATTTTTCTGTTACAAAGCTTCAGTATTAACTATGGAGCAGGCATGAGAAGGCAGAAAAGAACTGATAGAAAATCAGAAAAGTGCCTGAAAATCAGGGTCACTTTAGAGGCTTTACTGATTTCCTGTAGTGACATAAGCCATCTATTGTGTTTTGCTGGGAATTTTGTAGCTGAGGTCAATGTAGCAGAAAATAAAAGTTGAGAAAACACGCACAGGGCAGCTATGTTGGAAAGAGTGCTGTGTTTCTTATCAAACTGGTCACAGAGGATGGTGCCTGTTCAAATTTACATAAAACAAATGGTAGAGTGTCTTCTAATATGTGTGTTGCTTCCTGACAGCTTAATTTTGCATTATCAGAAAGCTTTTGTTTAGCTATAAGCAGCTTTTGTTACTCAGACTCATTAACACAGGTCTCTGGCAATTGTTTTCCCTTCTCTCCCCACTGCAGGCTGTCGGCAAAGAGCAGTGGTGCTCGCTGCAGCCCCTTTGCCATCTTTCTGTTGCAGTTTTAGCTCTGCCATGCTTGGCACAGATGGGGCCATGGGTGGGGATATGGCCAGCTCTGGCACTTCCAGTCTAGGGGACAGTCACCCTCTTCTGTCTAGCTTCACACTCAGGTGCATGTCCCTGCTGAGAATTAGTCTGCAGTCTGATCTGGGTTTTCCCCAAGAAAAGCAAGAGACCCCAGAGATTGGTTTTCAATGCCATGTCCCTGCCTCTGGGTTTGGCCCTTTGCTGGTGGTGATGCATGCGGAGAGGTAACCATCTCTCAGAGTCATGCATGTGATTTGCTAAAGACTTTAGTGGAGGGAACACATACAGCAAGGGCCAGCAAAGTAAGGTGGCTTCCCAGAGAGCCAGTTGAGCACTGAATCTTGGTCCTAGACCAGTGATTTAGCTACAAGGTCAATACCTCATTCATTATGAAATAAATACTAGAAATTTTCTCAGAGAATTTTTTGCAACTTTTGTGTCAGGATTAATTAGGTGCTATAAGCAGAGCACCTGAAACATTAGAAATAATTCACTGCTTTCCTTCCTAAGGATGTAAATTGACACATGTTCTGTTTTGCTGACAGTGAATTTTGCTTGAGGAAACTCAGAAAGCTTGGTTAAGTGTGAGTAGACAGATGCATGATGCTAACTTTCCATCTGAAAACAGCAACTTCAGTTAGCTCTTCCTTTGTATTGTCTTCCCTCCCCCGTGACAGTCCTGACTAACAAGGAGCACACGCTGCTCAGAAGCTGAACCATGCAAACCTCTTCCCTCTTCCCCAGCATGGCTGAAGACAGCAATTATGGGATCACAGTCACGTGAACATTAGCAATAAAAACATTGTTCTCTTCAACCTCTTGGATAATATGGAGATAAAAGCGTTAATGGTCTGTTTACACCAGCCCACCTATGTTTTCTAGCAGCAGGGGAGATGATGGAGACATAGTGAATTCAAGGCAATAGATGGTATAAATGCTGTTAACTGCTTCACTGCCCTCCTGCCTCCTTCCAAATAAAGCTCAGGGGCTTAAAAAAGTATAATGCAATATGCTTTAAAACCCCTACATCTGGGCTATTTTCTGGTAGACTGTGCCTCACTGTGTATGGCTTTATGCTGTTGTAAGCTATATACAGCTTATAAGTAGGTGCTTGGACCTGTTGACTGTGGAGGACTGCAGATGTACAGCATGGATGGAGGGCAAGCCCAGCCTTGGGAACAAACCTGGTCCTATTAATAACTCATAGTACTCATAGGCATATTCAGAAAGTTCTCAGTGCTGACAGAGATAAATGAAAGCTGTAGGAAAGTGACAGAAAGCAGAGTTCAGACTACTCTCTGTGGGTGATATTCCTCTTCATGTTTTATTTCCAGTTATTTTAAAATTAAGCCACAAATTGAAGGCAGAATTCACATTACACATTCATCTTCTCTTCTGCAGGCCCCTGGAGGACAGTTGGTCTACTTTATCAGGATGCAGAGCGAAGGGTTTCTGACCATTGTTGAAGTCTTGTGTCAGTGTATATGTATTGCTTGGACAGGCAGGTGTTTTCTTTTATGTTGTCCTGGGATATATCATACTTTTTTTTCCCATATTGTTACTTGTTAACATTCATACTGGTATCCCTCAGGTCTTGTTTTGGTAAGATGTAATATAGGGCCTGGTGCCTGTAGGACCAGGACTTATCCTGGGGATACCTTTTTGCCCCTATTGGAACGTAGGGTTGAATACAAGTGTTATTTGGATGTAAAAAATATCATTCTGAAAGCAGGTAAGGTGAGGAGAATCAGGAAGAAAAATGAAAAAAAAAAAGGCACTATGAACAAAGGAACATTTTTATTGCCAAAACCGTGGCTATTCATGACATGTGGATTGTCTAGAATGACTTTTTAACCACTGAATCGTTCTCTAAACCTGAATGAAACTTTTGGTGCTATTGAGGCATTTAGGATGGTCTTAATCTCTGTGGATTCTCTGTTGTCTGGAAGGTTGGTCAAACTCATACTGAAGACTCTTCCGTAGTGGGACACCAATGGAGGTCTCTCTCCTTCAGCTGGCTGCATATTTTCACAAACCTCGGGGAACTGAATATTTCTAGGGCCTCTACTGCTCCATCAGTAGCCAAGGCTGGCCAACAAGTAAAAGTATCTTAGGAGGAGGTAAAAGCAAAGCCAGTGAAATCACCTGTAGGCAATGCCTAGGAGAGCAGACTGGTAGGAAAGCACACATCCAGCAACAGTGAACCTAGCTAGGAAATTAAGCAGTGAACATGCCTGGGCACTGGACTGAAGTTGTAAAATGGTTTGTTTGGCTTCTGGCACAAGTGGCCGGGCTGTCTTGTGGTGTCTTGGTTCTTGCCCCAGGGAAAGTCATTGTCATGACGTCTTCTCACAGATAGTATACCCTGTGAGAGCTTGTGGGCTGGAGGCAGGGTGCAATGGTGGGTGTCTGGCCAGCCTCCCAAGAAGGGAGGTTTGTGGAGTTTCTGGGAGCCAAATGTTGTGGAAAGAAGGGAACCTGAGGGATATATCCTACAAGTTCTTGTCAGAGAAGCAATGGAAATGGAAACCAAAGCTAAAAATGCAGCAGGGGGGATTACAAAGAAAGGATTAGTTGGATTAAGATGGAGATGGTCTGATGAACTTCTTGCTTCTTTTTCTGTTGTGATCTGGTACTGCCTACGGCTCTGAGCTCATGTTTTTTTACTCCTCAGCTTGCTCCATCTGCTTCCACTTGCTCTTTGGCAAGGCTGAGTGTTTTTGTGGCTGGGCTACAGAGTACCAGGCTCTTTGGCACAGCTGGTGGCTGGGATCAAGGCTTGTGTTGCATTGCGTGGCTTGGCAGGCCCTGCTTCCTCTCACTGCAAACCCTTTTGGCTTTTGCCACCCAGGCTTGTTCTTTCCTGAGTGTAGCTTCCCTCCACCAATCTGATGGTGCAGCATTACCCTCCCAGCAGTGAGAATTAGCCCCTATAAGCAGTGCTAGCTTCCCTCTCAAACGGAGCAAGAAGAGCCTGTGGTGTAGAGGCTACAAACATGTTCCTTCTTACCTGACAAGTGAAAACCCTCTTCTAACACAGCTTTCTTGCCTTCTGGGGAGGGGGGTCTAAAGCACTGCAACTGTATTTCACACAGATCTCTAAGGTTCTCTGTTTCAGGCAGTAAAAAATAGCAAGAAATGACATGGTCAGCAAGACAACTTCCCAGATAACTGTGGAAACATGTTTAATCTTATGTTGCTGTGAGCCCATTGTTTGTTTCTTGATGCCAGTAGTCAGAACATTTATCATAGCTGCTCTGAATTATCTCAACATGTCATGGTGTCATGCAGGGCGAGAGTCTCCCTTTGAAGTGGTCTGTCTTTCAGTAGGTGGAGTTAGCAAAGGAGAAAGGATTTAGTTAAGGTTATTGGAACAGCCTGAGATCACTGAGCTTACTTGTAGTGGATGCTCCTGCATGAATGGTTGTTTTGTTTGCACTAGGAGAGCAGCAGACAATGGGTAGCCTTGTAGGATCATGGGTGATGAAAGGTAAGATCTGACACTGGCATCCACAAGTGCACATGCACTGAAACCAGCTGAGTGGCCTATTGTGCCAAGTCTAAGTGTATAGACAGATGGGGTGTGGAAGAAGGAGATTACCAGAATTCAGGAGAAAGCACTTGGCTAAGTAGTTACTCCATACTGGAGATGATCATGCTGCTTTCTGTCTCCTGATGAACAATTACTGGGATTATGAGCTGAGGGAGTTGTCATGTCTGAGTCCTTATAGTGCAGCCTATTACCAAGGCTCATTTTTGTCCTGTCCAGAGCAGCTGGAAGCACTTGAAATGTGCCATGGCATGGAGAGCTTGAGACTTACAGCTGTGGGGCAGGCTGGAGGGATGGTGCTAGCTCTGCCTCACTCAGGGCTGGTTGAGCACCAAGAAGCTCAGCCTGGGCCTGGTATATTGAGAGGCTCAGCCAGAGTGAGTGCATGCTATGTGCATGTAGTATTACCAGTAAGCTCAGCATCAGGCTAATGTGGCCACAAGATTCCAAGATGGGCAATGCAAGCTGGTTCCTTCCTTTGATCTAATGTGTCTTGGATGGTGCTGGTGCAAAACTGGCTTCAGCCTGGAAGCTGCTGCGGGTTCCCTCATGCAGGCTGGGATGTCAGGGGAGTGATGCACCCTCACTGAGGTGGTATATTGACCCTATAACCCCTGGAGATGCAGCTCTGGAGAACCCTGAAGCTGCAGAGGGAATGGAGCAAGGAGGGATGGCAGGGCTTACATCTGAGCTGCCAGGAGAAACATTTCATCTCTGCTGGCAGCCACATTGCACAAGAGGGTCTGAGAAGAAGCCTAGGGATTTAATGGGGACAACTGATGCATCTTACAGCTTGATATCTTTTGCAGCACCAACAGAGCAACACCGGTATGTGTTCCTGTTAGGAAGTTTGGTGTCAGTACCAATAATAGCCAAGACCCATTCTTTTGGCTCCTTTTCTCCACAAAAAAGGGCTGTTTTAGCCATATGGAGTGCACCTCTGTATGCTTGCACCTATCACATGGACCTATGGGCTGATTTCAGCTAGAGATGCAGAAGCATTCATTTCAAATAATTTTCATGAAAAGGACAGCCTGGATAAAGAACAGAGATGCCACGGAGGGCTCCTTTGAGGGTCTGGCACCAGCCTGTGTTCACCCTTTATTGAACCCCATAGAAAATCTACATGGGAAAGAAATATTTAGATGTTCCTCATAAAAGAAGGCTTCACCTGAAATTTGTGCTTGATTAGAAAGCCTAAGCCTGAGAGGTAAAGTGTCAGGAAACCAGGCTCCAGCAACACAGTGGCTCCTGGTGCTGCTTCTCCTTCCCTCAATCTCTTTAATGGATGTGCACACCTAAGGACGTGTTTGGCTGGGGGCACACAGGCATCCTGGCACTCAAGGAGCTGAACTACATGGAGAAGCTCATCTCATTTACAGCACACTGCTGTGCTGGGGGCATGCTGTGAGCTGAGCTTTGTGGGAGAGAAGGACTGGGAGTGAACCAGGGAATGGAGCAGGTTTTGGTGCTGAAGTCATGGAAGAGGCAACTTCATCCTATGCACTTGTTTTCTTTTCCAGGAGCACTCCTATAAAGTGTAGTTCACTGAAGGACACTGTCCCATTTGCCTAAATGTTTTGACACTGTTAGTTATCATCTGGTTTTATTGGTACTCTTTGGGGTTTTGTTGGTTCACAGAGACCAAGCCCTCTGGGCGTATGACAAGTGATATGAGCTAGAAAGACAAGCAGCCTCATACTGCAAGGAGTCACATTTCTTTACTGTAAACATGTAGAAATTCTTTGCTAACAACACAATATGGGAAAAGCAAACTTTGATGAAAACTAGATCAAAGAATGACTGAGCCAATACGGTTCACATGAAAATAAAAAACAATACTCAAACTAACAAAAAGCCAGGAGCTTTCTTGGCTGTCTTGCAAGAAGTTGAAGCGTTTTAATTGTGCATGGCATTACAGCTTCTGTTTTTCTTGAGGTTTGCAAAATTACAGCTAGCCCTTTCGTTCTCCTTTTTGCATCTCTACCCTTCTTATTTTTAGACATTACCACAGAAAAACCCATGTGTTATGAGAAAGATTGGTGTTGCTGTATTTCTGGCCAGATTCAAATGAGGAATCTTCAGAATCTGTCCTGGAAGGAAAGTCATGTGATGTTGTCATTTTTCTAAATCAGGTAGTTTTGGACTCTGGAAAGCTATGCCTCAGGCTACTGGTTGCTCTGCAAATAAAAACATAAAACTCCATATACTGGAATATTGAGTTACCTGTTTTGCTGAACCCTACATTGTACATGTAACTATTTGACAGGGACAAAATTCACAGAGCCAGCTTCTCATTTATGTTACAGTTTCATTGCCACCTTGGCAGTACTGTTGAATACCGATGCTGACATGTGTGCATACACACATCTGCACCAACAGCTACACACAAACGTATGCATGTACTTATCCCAAAATGCTGTATCTAGACACATTTTAAACAAGTGAATCCAGACAACACATGTGAAACTTTTGTTTTACGTGTGATGAGGCCCGCTCTGACGTGGTTTAGTGGTGGATTCTGCAGTCCTGGGGTAAAGGCTGGGCTTGATGATCTTAAAGGTCTTTTCCAACTGAGTTTATTCTATGATTGTAGTGTTCTCCTCTTGACACCAGTGGAATACTGGTCATATGAAGGGTCAAGGGTCATCCCATTTTGACATATCTGTACTGCTAATACAAACACCCCATCTAGATGATTGGGGGACTGGAACATCTCCCATACGAAGACAGGCTGAGAGAGTTGGGGCTGTTCAGCCTGCAGAAGAGAAGGCTGCGTGGAAACCTCCTAGCAGCCTTCCAGTATCTGAAGGGGGCCTATAGGGATGCTGGGGAGGGACCCTTCATTAGGGACTGTAGTGACAGGACAAGGGGTAACAGGTTCAAACTTAAACAGGGGAGGTTTAGATTGGATATCAGGAAGAAATTCTTTCCTGTTAGGGTGGTGAGGCACTGGAATGGGTTTCCCAGGGAGGTTGTGAGTGCTCCATCCCTGGTAGTGTTCAAGGCCAGGTTGGACGAAGCCTTGGGTGACATGGTTTAGTGTGAGGTGTCCCTGCTTATGGCAGGGGGTTGGAACTAGATGATCTTAAGGTCCTTTCCAACCCTAACTATTCTATGATCCTCTGATTCTAAATCCTGATCATGTGGAGATCAATGGCAGTTCTGTCATTGATTCAAAAGCAATGAGGATTTGGCCCAAAATTTCAATTGACACTACCTTCTTAATAGATTTGTCTATTAAATTTAAATTGCCAGAGATAAACACTGGGAGTAAAAAAAAAGTAATAAAATGGTTTAATTTATTTCTGGGTCTATCAAACATTTGTGATGATCGTATTTTTATGTCCTTAGTTTTCATTTTGAAATAAACAATAACACTGTGATGGGAGATCTCCTAATTTCCTGTTAATAGAGTTTAAATTGAAAAACATTTTTCAATGGGAAAGCTGCCCATTTAAATTATGGATGGAAATTTTGTTCCATTTTTAAGCTCTTTTCTTCTGGCTGGAGGTCCTTAAGTCATAAGGCTTTTATAGGTTCTTTAACAATACATAACAACAGCAGAACTGACACTTCCATTTATAAAGATGTTAAAAGCATATTATGTTTATAAAAGAGAAGGGCAAAATCAACGAATTACGAGAAAGTCCTATTCACCTGCAGCCCCTCCCTAGCCCTGAAACCCGTGTCTCTTGCCTCCTGTGGTGGTGACTTGCCTGTGTCACCCCAAGACTAGACAAACAGAGGACTACTTGAAGTGAGAACCTCAGGAGAGCCGTGACCCTCAGTGAAGTGACAATAGGAATGTCCCCATGTCCCTGACCTCCTATCAGACTTGCAGGAGCTATGGTCCCACCTAATTTAGAGCAGAGGGGAGGCAAAACTTGGAGACCAGGATATAACTCCTTTCCAGTGTCCTGATGCTCTGAGGTGGCCTGAGCTGTGCAGCTGTGTCCCTGGGCAGGATAAGTGTGTGAGCTCACACAGCAGTGAGACCTGCAAATGTTCAGGATATCTAATTTAGGTGTATATGTCTTTTCCTTCTTGGAATCATATGCATAACCATATCTGTATCTGTATCCATACACATATATGCCCCATGTTCTCAGTAAGAGGTAGGAATTTCTTGCTTCTGGTGAAGCTGTGGGAATACCTTGTGGACAAAGGGTGGGAAGGGCAGGTAGTGGGCAGAGGTGCAGGCCAGAAGGGGCATCTCAAGGTTATACCAAGCCACAGGCACAATGAAGTCTGAGTGTGAGGTCCCGGTCCTACTGCAGTAAATGGAAAATCTCGCACTGCCTCTAGAGGCAATATTTCATCCAGTATGAGCAAGATATTAAAAAGGAACTGATTAGAAAGGAGAAACCCTGGTAACCAGTGACCATGGAAAGGAAAACAGGAAGAGTACATGACATCTTAATGAGGCTTTAGTTTAGCAACACGCTTTATTCTCTTAGGGACTGATGCAGTGTAAGAGTGATTCCTTGACTCCAGATTTATCTGCTTTATTGGTTTTGTGTCACTGCCATAATTTTATCCACTTCTTTTTTCCTTTAAATGTGATACTGTAAGAGGCCTCTAAAGCTAAAACATACAGTGAGTATACTTTTCTACATTCATTTTACTTTGCAAGTCAGGGTCCTATGCTTAAATTTAGTGTCTCAAGGTGCACTTTGAGGCTTGTTGTAGCTTTATAAATGGCCACTATGTTGGAATAGGAAAAGGAGAATTCTGTCCTCGAGGCTCATTTTTGATGTCACTCTGATTTGAGATTATTACCGCAGTGTGTTGCATCAGTCATGTTGGATATGCAGTAAATGACCTTGACTGGAGCCATTAATCAACAAATCATCAACAAGATAAAAACTTATTGTCTTTTCTTGTGCCTTTAGATATGAAGGACAGTGTCTGATTGTTCCCAAGCCACTGTAATCAGAAGAAAAATGCTCCTGGCTTCCTTGTGAGTTAGTGTGGTTTTGTTTTTCATGATACCAGGTTTTCCTGGTGAGAACATGAAGTCCTGTTGGCTGATACCAGGGGATGTTTTGCTGGCTGCTCACCTGTTGCCAAGGAAATTCAGACACTGGAATTTCTTGATTTTTAAGGATGTGAACAAGTTATTTGGGAGAGCTTCCCTGGGGACTCAAATTGAAGGCAAGTGCACAGGCAGCTTTGCTTGGAATAGTGATTTTTTAAGACCAAATAAGCATGAAAAAAATCTGTACAGCATGTACTTCTACTAAGCATTTGAAGGTTGTTGTATCTCTCATGCTGAAGAGGTGCAGGGGGATAAGGGAAGAATGTTTTATAACTTGGAGTGGGAGAAGATTAATATTTACAATCCATTGTTTGTTGGTGTTGCCTGTACAGAATACTGACTGCTTCTATGATTCCCAATGGTTTTTGGTGTTGCTTGTCGAGAACACTGGCTGCTTCTGTGATTCCCTTCATTATGGCTTCAAGCTCTGTTCAATTTTCCTGACATATGTATTCGTATTTTACCCTTAGCAGAGTTAGATCTTAAAGTAAGTATGGGATTTTGCAATGTTTCTGCTGCTTATAGGAATGCCTTTGTTAACCTCATGGATACGTCTGATGGAAGAGGGAGAATACCAATAAAACTTGACTTGAACAGCCTTGAAATGTGGTACCCATGTGTAACGTGACTCAGTAATATGCACTTACACCTGATTGATAGATTTTTAAAACATTTCAGTCTCAGCTCTGAGCTGATGCAGCTTTGTGCAGCTCTTTCTTACATTTCCAGTTCACATCTGTAAATATCTACTCATCCATGCTAAAGTCTTAAGATGTCCCCTCTGTCCCTCCTGATAGCTTTGGACTACATTCAGTACTGTACAATGTTGAAGTCAGTCTCAAACCCTGGCTTGCCTCTGCTCACAGCACAATTCTTGGAGGAGCCAGATTCACTGGATAACTGATAATCTCTACAACAGAGGAAATGCAGGGAAATTGTCCTTTGTTTTCAGCAGGAATATACCAAGAGACCACATTCTGTTTTCTAAGTACTTGTATCTCACTTTCTTTGTGTAGTTAAATGATTTGCAGTGAATGATATGTATAATCCACTTTGCTGTTGTGTGATGCATTGCAAATGTGTTAGCAATATTTTTAGGGCAGGGACTGTCGAATGGTCATGTGTATGCATACACTGTGTATGTAACAGGACAGGGCATGTTTTCTAAGCGTTACCACCATAGGTATACATTCTGTATACCTGGTAAAGCTGGGTCATAAGTCTTAATTTTTGCCAAAGAAAGAGATGCAATTACGCATTCATACTTCTGTGCAGGAGACACAAAAAACAAAACCCACAGCACCACAGCACCACTAGAACAAACACACACAATTTAAGGGCACTAATAAATGTACTATTTTGCATTACATGTATTAAAACCATGACATATAGTACTCCTACCCACCCATATTTATTTTTGGTAATGATGATAAGAGGGACAATTAAGATTTCTTGTGGGAATCACAGAGATCAGCTGGTAATCCAGCTAAATTAGAGTTTTGCTAATGTGCTCAGAGCCTGGCAAAATTCTGCTAGAAGTGAATTGCGTATATCTGTGAGTGCATGCATTAAAACAATAAAGGCTTGAGACAATATTATTGGGTTGCCATATGGGATGGTAAACCTACTTATTCCACTGGGTGACATGGGAGCTCAAGGAGATCAGTTGTAGGCAGGAAAACTAATCTTGGTCTTGCAAACACTTCTGCATGTGCTCAAGTTTAAAGCTGCTTCTATCTATCCTCAAGGGCTTAGAGATGAGTTGATCTTTAAGAGCTAGCAGGTCTGTAGGCTAATAGCATCCCAGTATTGGACCATAGGAGAATAAGGAAGAAAATGTATCACAAGATGTGTCTATTAATTCAACAAATGTGTTGAAGTTTTAATTATTTATAGCATTTCAGAGCATATTAGTAAATGTTCTGTAATGTATTGATAATAGTAATGAAGTCTGAGTAATTCAAGATATAATTACATCATCTTGCTATTAAATCATGCTTAGAAGTAGAAAAGAAAGCACCAGCATGAGTTCAAACAACAAAATATGATTCAGCAAAAAAAAAAATAAAAGTGTTGGTTGCACAATATTTCTAAAACTTTTAGGAATATTGAGTAGTATCTCTACTTACCTTAATAGATGGGAGTATTTAGGCCAGTTGGATAACTTGTGTATTGGTTTGCTCACCGTATGGGTGGTAAGAGAAGCAGACTGCCTTATAATTTATATTTAATAGGTATCCATAAACCACAAAAAACCTGCCAAACATGCTCCCCATTACTATGTTCATGGAAGAGGTACTGCTACCTTGTATATAACATGCTGACACAGCCGGAATGAGACCTGACATATACACGGTGTTGTGGGGTTGACCAGTGCAGGTGTGAAAAGCTACTACTGGCCCCCACTGCTGGTGGATCCAGAGGGCTTATCCTGGCTGACCTGGATGATGAGTGCCATAAGGAAAATGTCTCCCCCACAGCAAGCTAAGACTAGATCCCTGAGGAGGCATCCCGGCTTTCAATCAAGATACTGGACTGTGAAAAGGGCTGTCGTGTGTGGTGGGCAGTGTGTCTGAGATCCCTGCTCGTCTTGTGTCCTCCACTTTGTGTTGCTCTCCTTTACCTCCTCTGTAGGGCTCTCATGGAGAGATCACCGACACATACCCCTTATAAACAGATCGATAGACTGTAAAGGATGATCATTAGGAAGATAAGACCTCCCTAACTCATTGGCAATTATTTTATGATATTTCTGATTAATGGTTCCATTTTAGTCATTTCAGTGCTCAGCAGTCTTCATTTGTTAGTGTTGATTATGGAAGTCTGTGCCTTGCCTGAATCTGAGTTATTTTGACCAACAAATGTGAATTAAAATCAATAGAAATGTCATTAGCATCCCAGTGCAGTGAAAGATAATACGACCATTTCTCATGCATTCAGTTTATTAAAATTTGCTAAAGTGTGAAATATGTATGACAAGTAATGATGTTTTAATCTTTCGCCAAGGTAACAATTGAAAGCTGATTGATTCCATTCAGTAATTATAAAATCAAAATGATGGAAGATTGTAATCAAGAAGGATTCTGTCTCATACTTTGTCACGCCTCCATGCAAGATAAAATTCTCATTTATAACATCTTTTTTATCTGAAAAGAAATCAAACTCCTATTTGCCCCAGTTTAAATCTCATGGCTAGTTGGATAATAAACTATTTTTTTTTTTTCTCTGATGAGAAGATAAAAGCAGCCTTCACCCACCGAGGGGTCATATCCTCATGTGTGCTACAGTACCTTAAAAGCTCTCAGTTTCCAGGTATCCTTACACAGAACAAGGATGAGAGGATGACTGTGTTGCACTGCTGGAGTGCTGGCAGTTACTGTGGTCTTTGTGAGACAGCTGAACACCCAGTCCTTCCTCCTTCCCCTCCAAGAAAAGGCAATATCTGTTTCTTAACCAAATCATGGAAATGTCCTCAGAGCGTGACAGGGTCTGTGAGCGATGCATGGAACCAGGCTGGGTGTGCTGCTCTGCCAGAAACATGCAGAAACAGTCCCATGGCCTGCTCAGCGTCTCACTTGCTGCTGAGGCACCCCTGAGACCCTGGATGAACCAGCCAAAAGGTTGATCCTCCAAAACTGCTTGAAGTTACTCAAAAGAGGTTCCACTCTGCTCTTGGGTGGCATTTCACTGTAATAGTGAGATCCAGTGGTAGGACAGACCTGGCTTTGTTTCCGACCATGCAGTTCATCTTGTGCATGGCCTTGGGCAAGTCCTTCCCTTCTCCCCACATCCCCTTGCCCACTCAACCCTCTTCTGAACTGTGTAATGGCAGTAGACATGATTTACTGCAGTGCTGTGACTGGTTGGGTCTACATAACTAAATAAACAAGAAAGGCAGAATGGTGTAATTTTTTAAAAGGATTCAGCTTGGCAAGGTCTTGTGTTAACTAGAGATGAAAAACATTGTAGTGTGTTGAGGTTTATCCACATCTGCTCTCTGCTTACCCTTGGAAGAAAGGGGAAGCTCACAGCTGGGGAACACAAACAGTTGCAGGTGGCAAGTTCCAACCTACCAATGCAACTAAAAGATTAATTACAAATGGTCTGAAACCTAAGCAGGGAGTCGAAAGAAACCCAACTTATCTCTTTGCTCACTGGAGAGTGAAATAAGTAAGAGTACTCTGCAGACCAGATATCTGCTCAGAGATGTCCTGGATCAGAAAGCAGTTTCCTTTCTGGACTGCTTGTTTTTTGATATCCAAACTGGGGAAGTATGCAGCTATATTTTAAGTATAGAAGCATGTCTCTCTGAAACACTGACATTTTAGGGTAGGCTGAGTGCTCTGCAATGAAACCCCAGATGCAGTGTAGTTGGTGGGTGGCCTTGGACAAATTTAAATGGGTTTTGGAACAGGGCTCAAACATATCCCAAAGAACAGGAGAAGGAACCTTTGGTTTAATCAAATCTCTAAGCATGTGCTTAACCATTGAAATTCGTGAGAATTAATCATATACTTTAGTCTTCTGCTGACTTGTACCTTAACAGCTAACTTAACAAATAGTGACCTGCTGAGACACTGCATAAAACAGGGATATGGAGAGTGGGGACACACCATTTAAAATAGCAGAAGTCTTTGGTTTTCTAGTGACATAGCAGAAGCAGCACTTGGCCCTGTGCTCTGTGGAAGAAGAAAATTTAAAATCGGTATTAACTGCAGCTTCTCACTGCAACATTTTACATGATGCAGCTCAATGGCTGGCTCCCAGAAAAGGGGACTTCTCTGTTTCAGTCTTCTAACAGGATTTTTGGCATCCTGCTCATTAGAAGGGTTATTTTCTTTAACCATATTGCTGTAGGAATGCATCTTTTCAGTATCCTGCTGCATTATTTTGACATAACCTTCATTGCTTTTCAGCTTACAGTTCCTGGAATTCTTTTTTCTCCCAATAAGAGGTGATGTTGCTGTGTGTGGTTTTTCTGAAGAACCCTGATGGATGATCAGGGAAAAACCCTAATATATGCTTTGGCTTGATAATTCCAGGGTCAAACTGATTTTAAGAATTGGTCTTCTTGCACTTGCTGATGAATCAGACCAAGCAGCTAGTGTATGAGATCTAGCCAGCAGCACACAGAACACACTAGGGAAACAAAGAGAATGTGAGATTAAATTGAGGCAAGAGCAACATTTTCTCACCATTCTGCATGAAGGCAGAAGATGCTCTGAATGGATACAAACTCAATTTTCTTATTGGACCTGTGGCCTCTTCCCCCATCAGATTATTTAAAGGTAAATTTGCTTTTCACTTTCTCACACAGACCATTTTCCCCTCACTTGTTTATTAATAACATTATTTGTAAAATGCTAACTTCATTGTCTGCGCTGTTATGATGTTATCTCTATGTGCTTCTGTGAGAATGTAACAATGTCATGACAAAAATTATGTAAAAATGAGGTGGGTACATAAAATGGGATTGACAAAATGTAATAAATCACTGCTGGGCTGAAGAACAGAGCTGCATGTGTAATGAAATATTTCAGCATTACATCATCGTTTATGTAACATCTGGCAGAGCCTTGTATTTCAGTGCTGCTTTGAATCAGGATCATTTTTTCTCTCAGAGAAAAGAGAAAAACAAGCCATTAGGTTTTGCACACAGAAAAAAGAGGAAAAAAAGAAGAAACAAGAAATCCTTGAAACATCTATGTGAGGTTACCCTGAGAAGTTCTGCTATCCCCATCTTGATGCAGATAATATAATATCTGAGATGCCTGACATCCAAGGAGGATTTTGTCAGCTTTATAGGAGAAACACATCTTAAATGTGAAGGGATTTTTTTGAGGTTACACTGTTAATTTCCACAGAAAAGGGTTTTTCTAATTTGCATCATTATATTTAACCTGGGGCCAGACTTCTAGCAAAAACCCCAGGTGTGAATCAACACCTGCTTGAGTGTTTTCCAAAAGGGCTCACCTGGGGTGCCAGGCAGAGCAACATGATGTGCCACTGGTGTGAATGTTAGTTGAAATCAGCTGTTGCAGTAAATGAAGTCAGAAATGGAAGTGCCTGCTGCAGAGTCTCTGGGCCTGACCTGGACAAATTCAGTAGGAGTTTTGCTATAAATTTTGAGGGGACTTGGCTTTTCCCTTGTGCGTTTTGCCCCAGAAGCCCCCTAGGAGGTCCTGCTGTGGTGGCCACAGCACTGTGCACTGTGATGCAGGGATGCAGGCTACTGTCCCTTCCAGCAGCGGTGACACTCTCCTTCTCCAGGCTCTCAGTATCTAAAAATGGACTTTTTGCTTTCTTTTGCCAATGCTTTACAGTTTGAGGAGGAAATAGGATAGGTTGCCATAGAGAAACCACTCTTTGATTAACTCCTTTTCAGTTAATAAAATATCATGCAGATAAGCCACTGTTACCATAAGCACTCCAGGGATTTTAATGCAGTACATTTATCTAGGCCTGGCTATACATAGATACATACATAGAACTAGGTGCTATAGCTATTAAATTCCCCTTTCAAGATTTCCCAAGGTTGGTACAGAATGGTAGATCTTGATATGCTCTTGAGTAAAGTGAAGTATATGAGTTTGGTTTTTCAAGGTAGAAATGGCAAGGTGAAGTTTGGAGCAGTCTGGATACAACAGTTAGTTTCAGTAGAAACAGTTTCTCTAGAAACCTACTGTAGTGTGGTGCAGGCATCTGTGGTGCTTTTGTTCTTTCTGAGCCACTGTTGGAGTTACTGAGAAATTCGTTTGCTTAATTTTTTAAACCAACAGTGGCTTCTATGGATGTTCATTTGGAGGAGAAGTACTGTACAACATGAATGTTGCAAGCAGGACAGAATAAAATTGACAAAGGTAAAAGAAGGCGGCAATGGGCATATGATTGAAGTATAAGATTTGGAGTCAGGATGTCTTATTCCTATTTCTGATTCTCCTGCAGGTAACCTTGGGGAAAGAAATCACTATCAAGGGTGAAAACTGGCCAGGCACAGGACCACAATGACTCTTACTAGCAGGAGAGGCAGCAGTGGGATGTTTTAATATGAAAACCCCTCTTTCCAGCACCTGAGGTTTTTGGATGAACATATTTTCCCTTTCTTCTATGAGTGTCAATGTACAGCTGACCTAGGGATTTCCAAGGAGAAGGAGAAACATTTTTACAATGCAGATGTATGTCCATCATATTTTTGACTGTGGGCATTGCAGGAGTAGAAGCAGTCTGCTGCATCAGGGTGGTACTACTCAGGAGCAGGGTAAGCTTTGATAACAAGTGCTGGTAGAGGCTAAGCTCACCTTGGGGTGAAAATGGAGGTGTGATGATGCCATCTCAACCAACTCCTTTTTCCATGACAAAAAATGAATTGCCGTGGCTTGAGTGGTGGGCCTTTGCAGTAAGGTAGCGGTAGAGGATGCGTCTCCACTGGGATTTCTGCAACACACCAAATGAGACCTCCAGTGATCTTAGCTCTTTCTTTTCATTTACAGTTTGTATCTGTGCCCCTCATACTGTCATGGCCACAATTTAAACAGAGTAATAGAAGACTAAATTATCTAATACTAATAAGGTTCTTTCAGTCCCCTGGGAAAGATCACAAAAATATAAGTTGGCAATGCAAGAGCATCAGTGAGGACTCAAGGAGAAAAGAAGAGTTCTTATTTGATAAAATACTGTCTGAATGGGGGGTGAGATATTTTTTGATCTCTGGTTTCTTCACTTTCCACAGCCTGTCTGTGAGGAAATCTGGGTCCTCTCCTGGGCTGAGATGCTGTTGTCATACAGCAGTTCAGGATCTCCTGGTTTTGACCAGTGAAGCCCGAGGAAAGACGTAGAGCTTGCTTCCTTTCCCATACATAAACCCCTTCCTCCAGTGGTTCGGTAACCAGGAGCTCTGGCCCTTAGCTTCTTGGATCACAGCTCTGCTCTTAGGATGTGCCTCCCTGTTGAAGACTGGGCTGTATTTCAGTAAAACAGAATGAAAAGACCCTCTCTCTTGATGTTCTTTATTTTGCCCATGTCAAGGTTGTGAGCTGGTGAAGGAGCTGTTGCTGTTTTCTGCTTTTTCAGAATAATGCTCCTGCCTTCATCAAAACCCATTTGGGATCTTGGTGAAAGAGGTGATGCTGGTTGGCACCACTGATCTTACTTAAAAGCTTGAACGATATGCGGAGAGTAGCCTACGTGGTCACAGACCACATCTGATTACATTAAAGCTGTCAGGCAGTCCACTACTGTGCCAAGCAGGAAAGAGCATTTTGCTCTTTAAAAGAACAGTAGCGTGATGAAGATTTATTCAAGTGCTAGGTCAGGTGCTGATATGTACCACTGGGACAAGAAATGTGTATGCCCAGTCTGCCAAGAAGACTATAGCATTTCTGTAGACATGAGAGGGGTCATCTGCTGGGGGAGAGGTCTCAAATGGTCCAGGGAGCAGTGGTGCATGGGAAGGCAGAGGTGCTGGAGTGGGCTTGCTTGTGCTGCTGGCCCTGTGACTAGTCCCTCTTTGCACAGTTACCAAGGTCCGGTGGCTTTGCAGCAAGGGCCCCTGTGATTTCACTCTGCACAGGAGGAGGTAAAGCATGGGTTTTTCCATTTCTGTCAGCCTCTGTCTGTATTAAGCTTTGCAGCCATGCTGCCTGTTGGGATTTACGGATATGTTACTCACATCTGTTTGCCTGATGACTTGGCTGAAATTAAGGGCAAGTTGAGGCTAGGATCCAGGCACCTCCATGCTGGCAACCATTAAAATGGTTCTCTTTCCCTGAAGCTTGTGCCCAGTGCTTGTGCCCAGTGCTTGAGATCCCTCTCACTTCACCAACACTTACACTGGGCATGGGCAGTTGTCATCATCACTGCCATCACTGTACACCTGGACTAAGGGCTGTGAGAAAGCAGCAGGGCACACCAGCCTGCTGGCAGAAGGACAGTAATCAACCAGCTTCTGGACATCAATTAGCAATTAAAGTGTTGAATAGTCTGAATGAGTTAATTCACTACCTAGCAACTGTTTCCCTTCTGGCATAACAGACAGAGGAGCAGTAATGGTCACAGGGAAAGAATTTTGTATGGGGATTCAGAACAGTGTTATTTCAGATTTGTTTCTGTTTACTTTTTGACAGCTGTTTAGCATTGCACAGACATATGTATCAATAACTTTTCCCATCATTTCTACAGCATAAAGCTGTGCTTATTTACCAGGTCTTCTATTTAATTCAGGCAAGCAATATTCAATTACGTATTTAAGCAGGAGGTTGGGGCAAGCAAGGCTGGGCTCGAAGAAGGATCGATTAGTAAAATTACAGCTTTTGGAAAGGTGCCTTCAGCAGGCTCTGCTCCCTGCATCTCTTTCTCTTGATTCTGGGGAGCTGCAGGGACAGGGGAAAGCAGAAAGGAGGTACATCCTTCGTCACCTACTAAGGCTCCCTGTTCTCACTAAGCTAATACTGCCTGGCAGCACTCTTCTGGCAGGAGAAGTAGTAAAGTGAATAGCTATCAGTGTCAGTTGGTAGGCTGAAGACTGCCATCAAGACACAACATTTCAGACCTGTGCAAAATATTCAAAGAATTATGGCTGCCTGAAGTTGTTCCTGCCTTCTTTCTTCCCCATGATGATTATTTATGGTGACCGTTACTAAAAATACTGGCCTATTCATGCTTGCTCTTCCACTGTGTTTTGTTTGCTTTGAGCTGGTGATGTTTGGCTGACACACGACAAGTTGGTCCTGATTTATTGCCAATAAGGTCAGAGTCAAAATCATTATTTGAATACAGTAAGTTTGGGATATAGAGTTTGTTTTATTTTTGGTTTTGTTGTTGGGTTTTTCTCCTCTTCCCCCTCCCCTCTCCCCCTCCTCCCTTTGTTCTCTGCTATTTGATGGCTTGCTTCCAATGTTCCTTCCCACTGACTTCCAGTAGAGGCTTCTTGCTTTATAAACAAATAAATTGATTTCCAATATGGACTTTTACTTCCTCAAAAAAAGATCTCTTCAGGGGAAATTGGCAGTTCTCTCTGTATGTATTTTCTTATTTGCATTAACTTGGAGGGGTTTGAAACCTGGAGACAAGATTTAAGTCAACAAATCCCTCTCCCTCTTATCCAATTTAGTTGTTTTAACATAATACAACCATTTTCTAAATCAAACTGATGGAGCGCTTCCTAAAGGCATTACACCAACTGTATATCTGGAATCATATTTGCCTTCTTTTATTGCATTAGCACCAGGCTTGAACTTTTCAAATTTGCATTGTGCTTTGCAGAAGTTCTCAGGATATTTGAAGCAGTTTATAGCTGGAATCTGGTGTGTTTTAAGCAGAGACTGGAGAGTGAATTATAGAGCAAAGCTTGTGTAGAGATGAGATTTTAATTTCATGGAACAAGTGGAAACTGGAATTTGAAAGCAAGAGGAACATTGCATTTGTTGGGTGGTTTTCGAGGCAGCACAAAGTGGGTGCTGTGGTGCAACAGTGATTCTGGATGTCTCACCAGACTTTTTAAAAGGTTTTATTTCTTCCCTTTGGAAAAGGTGCTGCATAAAGGTCTGACATATGGCAAAGGTATATAAGCAGAGAGTGCCAAGGGGATTGCACTGAACACCTGGGATGTAATCCAGCAATGCTTCTGCACTGGCTGTGGCAAGTATGTCTTTTGGTATTTGAACCATATGGTATTTTGCCATATGGGCTGCCATATTGGGCATCCTTCTTAAGATACAATTGTAATACTAAAGAGGATAATTTTCAAAGACACAAATGAGACCCTTATGCTTATCTGTGCTTTTGAATATCTCATCCTTTGCTCTTGAGTGGTGATATTTCTTTGCCACCTGGAGCAGTGAATAGTTAGGAATGAGCTGACTAAAGCAAGCTGTACAGAAAATAGGCCCAAGAATATACACTGGAGGTGTGAGAGGAAAAAGAAAGCTCAGATGGCATCACTTCAGGTAAAGAACTGAGGTCCCCAGCCTATGGAGTGGAGAGATATGTTGATGCCCGCCGTGTGAATAGGACCTCAGTGCCTCCGGCCCCAGGGGAGTTTGCTTGAAACTGTTCCAGTTTTTCAGTGGTAGGGACATAGATGAACCACAGCCCAGATGACTCCTCACATGTTTGTGAGGTCTGACTGGTGCTTAGATGATAAAAATCCCAATGTGCTCACAACTGGATGCCGCAGGGCACTATTAAAAGTTTATGGACGTACCTGATTGCAGCCTGGTGTCATTTAGTACCTCTTTCCACCTTTCACAGAAGAAACCAACTAATTCTTTTGTTAAGTTGTGGTTCTTTCACATATGCTGGCAGAAAAATGGGTGCAAGGGAGGTTGTTTGTGTGCAGTGCTGGGTCCAAGGAATCACCTTTCAGAAGAAGAGTAAATTAGCAGTGGAACACTGAAGAGTACTTGCAATTGCAAGTCCTGTATAATGAGTCTGGCCCACTTTAGAAGCATTCATTCCCACTCCTTACCCTCCTCCAAAGTGTCACAACCAGCTATTGGACAATAGCTTGACATCTAAAAAAAATAGTATCAGGATTATGAATAATGAATTGGCATAAGAGAGATGGCAGCTGGAAAGTGTTCTTTGTTTTAAGTGCAAACCTTACATTTTAGTAAATAAATAATAATAGTAAAATCCATTTTGAGGTCTGTACCGCAATTCTTTGAGCAAGGTTACTTAAAAAAAACCCCCAGTGACACCAAATACTTGCAAATGGCACTTAAACGAGTGCCTGGGCTCCCAGTATAGACATGTAAAAAGATTCTGTTGGTACATTTCCTGTGGAGCATATCCTGCCAGGTGTGACAGGCATTCCTGGGGAATAGAAGGATCAAACAAACCTGTGTGATGGCCCATGGCCAGGATCTTTGGTGGTCAGGGGGTAATATCTGATGGTTTGGTGGCCTCATCACAAATCCAAGTAAGGAGAAGGTGTGCTCAGAGAGCCATGATATAAGGAAGAAGTTCTTTACTGTGAGGGTGGTGAGGCACTGGAATAGGGTAGACAAGTGGTAAATGCTCCATCCCTGGCAGTGTTCAAGGCCAGCTTGGACAGAGCCTTGGGTGACATGGTCTAGTGGGAGGTGTCTCTGCCTACAGCAGGGGGGTTGGAACCAGGTGATCTTAAGGTCCCTTCCAACCCAAACCATTCTGTGATTCTATGATTCTATGATCAGGACAAGTGTTTAGCCTTTTGGCAATAGGTGTTCATGACATGGGTCATTTGGGGTCATTTGGGATCTACTGATAGTTCTGCCGGTTTTGCCCTGCCCTCCCTACAGCAGGGATTATCTTCTGTCTCTGTAGTAAGGATAGGGCATTCTGTACTCTCCCTGCAAAAAGAAGTTAACCATTGCTAAATTTGTACCCAGTGCACTTTTTCCACAAAAAAAACAACAAAAAAAAAGAGGAGTTTGTGATATGGGAGAAGTGTGTGGTCTGACAGAAGTAGCTTCTGCTGACCATGCACCCCACTGGTGGCTGCAGCATCCTCTCTGAGATGTTAAATAGAGTGTCTAAAGCATCTTAGTGCTTATCATTGACTGGCCACATGAGCAATTCTCCTTACAGCCCAATTTTTCCTTTGCTATTGATTATATTAGGAAAGAGATGAAAAATACAAAAGCAGCGTTGCAGAGAATAGGTCAGTTTATTAAGGCTCTCTCTCAGAATTGGCTGTTTTAAAATCCAATAGATGAACATAAAAAGCTGATCTTTGTGAGAAAAAAAAAAAAGATCATGCTTTTCAGCCCCTCTGCTTTTTATTGCTGGGCTTTGAAGGAAAACCACGAAGCTGAAGTATGCTTGACCTCTTGCCAAATGATTAGTAGCATGTTTTTACCTCAGATAATCACATTTTGTCACTGTTTCAAACTGCACCAAGTTGTCATTATCTACCAGATGTGTTTTCACTTGCCATATGTCATTAATGCAATTTTTCTCTGTGTGTTATCAAGCAGCTTTTAGATCAATACCCCAACACGTGGTGCTCAGGGTTTATGTAACTTATAAATATTGAAGGGGCTTATGATGTTGTGGTTTTGAGGGATATCCATCCTCAGTCTAGTCCTGTACATACATGCTCCTCTCTTCTCAATGTGGCTCGTGACTAAACCCAAAGGGACACCACCATGGTGCTCACGGTTATTGACAATGGTTGGGAAAGACTTAGTACAAATGTCTTGGTGGGGAAAGATAATAGAAACACCCCAAATATAATATCCCTCTCTTATGCTTTTCCTTTTCTGTGTTGTACATTATGGATAACCAAATGGTCAAAACTGATGGTGAAATCCCAGGGAGGATTATGATAAAGCTGTGTAAAAAAAGGGAAGGATTGCCTTCCTGCCCTGGGCTATGATCCTTCTTGCTCACAGCCAGACTCCGCACCGACTGACTTTCAGCCACACACCACTGCCAGCCTACATCCAGTGGGCTGTCTGCTCTCCTCTAGGTTTATTTCAATCCTGTATGTTAAAAGGTGAGAGTGTTGCCCTAGCAGAATTGGTATACCAGGACATTTGCTGTAGTAGGACCGAAATGCAGAGACTGGGGAGAGCCGTGCTCATACCCAGCACTTGGATGAGAGCCCATGTAGCACAAATGGCAGGCCAGGTTTGTGCCTTGGATGAGAACTTGATATTCATTGCATATGCAATGGGCGGGAATATTCAATGTGTAGGCAGGGGATGGGGAGTGCATCCTCTCCTTCTTAGCTCCCCAGCCCAACTCTCACAGGATCATCCTTTGGCTTACATTGTAATTTCACCTCTAATATCAGTGATTTTTAAATCAACAGTTAAACTGGCCTAGGAAATCAGCAGCAAACTGTTCTAACTTGATTTTCCTAAACTGGGATCTTGTTCACCACTGTCTTCCCAACACATAGATTTTCAGATGTCCTTTTTTCTTTAAGGTAGTTATGAAAGGACGCTGTTCTGTATAACCTTATGGATCTCCCTTACAGTGTAGAGAAGAAGCACAACACAAGCAAAAATTTTGCTTCTCCTTAATCCAGAAATTAATTTACCAGCAGAGGGCTCTTTCATGATTATATATTTATATTTGCTGTAGTTTTTTCCTTTACCAAGGTTATAATGAAGTTTAAAGAAAAAGACAGAGAGTGTATGAAGCTGTCTATGCCCACAGAGTTTAGGGCAGATGTAAGCTCTGGCTTTCTGGGTGTGTTGGGGGTATTGATTCTCCTTTTGTGGCAGCTTGGGGAGGCATAGGGCAGCTCTTGGCCATGGGATCTGTGCTCTGCTAGCAAATTACACACCAAGGATGAGGCAGCTCATGAGATTTTGCTGGGATAAAGGGCAGGGTTTTGGAGAGTGCATTTTGGGGGGAAATCTTTCAAACCTGACCTGGGCTTCAGCACAATCCCATGGATGGTCAAGGGAGGGTGATAGAGAGGAATGGCTGCTGCCAGTGGCTCATCCACCAGAGCCAAGTGACCCAGTGAGCAGCAAGGGGCATGCTGGGGGGGCAGTGAGAGCAGGGAGATGCCCTGGCCTCAGCACCCCTGGGACTGCTGCCCTTCACAGCAGGCAGGGCACTGAGGCTGGCACAGGGTCTCCTCTCTTTTCCTTACCCTGAACCATTTGAATGAAACCCCAGCATTCAGTGCCTGTGGCCCTTTGCTAAACACAAAAACACTGTCACAGTAGCGGCTGATGATAACACACAGCAAATACTACATAGTGTCACATGTGAATCTGTTTGAAAATAAGCTGTATGAACTCTCTAGATTGACATCTGGTTTATGTCTTATGCAATGCAGTGATTTTTCCAGTCATAGAAGGTGGAATATTTATTATTTCAACTGAGTTCTTAAAAATGCAAGGCAAGAATAAAATCAGGAGGAAAAGTGGGGTTTTCAGAGGGTTTGCATATATCACAATGTTTATTCTTTTTACTTTCATAGTGTAGGCAGAAGACTTCTATCCTCTTCATCCTTTTGGTACTTGTAGAACTATATCTTGAGTGGAGCCAAACAACAGGACTTCAATTTATCAATTATGTTGATATTTCAGGGAAAAAAAAAAAAACAAAACAAGCAAACCCTCACTTTATTATTTTGATTTATGAAATGTGAAAAGTGGTGAGAGTCACTGTATTTCTTTATGACTTTGGAACTCACCTAGTGATCTCAGAGACTTACAGCCTTGGCTATATAAGCACATGCAATATCTGTGTCAGGATATTGCTAGGCCTAAATGTGTTGAACTTTAGGAGGTGCTGGTCAGTCTTGGGTCAGTTGTTTGGTGCACAGAGGGAGTGGGAGCTCTGAGGTCTTTCCTTGTCTTCAGAACTGGTGTAGATGAGAGCACTGTAATCTCTGGGTTACACTGTTCTCTGGACATGCCTGTGAGATAGTGTCTCTGTTTGCAGAGGTGGAGGATGATTCACAGAATGGGCTGAGCAGCTTATCTCCAGGAACTGAACTCATGTCTCTAATGCCCCCAAACAGTCCTCAAGCCACTGGGCTGTTCTGAACATACTTGGTGCCAAAAGATGATTTTTAGAAGCCTACAGGCTACGTAATCACCACTGCTGATTGGAAGCCCCTGATTTCCATGGACATTACGACCAAATCAAGTCTCTTCATGGTTGCTTGGCACATCCTGTCATTTTGGATGCACACCACACCAGAAGTGCTGAGTTCCTGTGACAGAAAGGTGCTTCCCTCCTGCAAGGGAAGGGAGCCCTGGGGAGACAGCTCTGGGCAAGCAAACGCCTATCACCTTCGCTACTGTGCAGGGGCCTCTGCTTCTTCAGGAAGGTTGCATCTTATTTGGAGTGAAATTTGCTGCCTTTGATGCCTTAAAAAAATGCTGCACTGGAGCAGTGTATTAGAGGAAAATTCCAGTGATTTCTCAAAATTCTAGCCCATTATTGAGAGCAGTGGAATTACCTTTGGAAAAAAAACAAATGTATTTATATGAGACTGATCATCAATCAGTCAAAGAAAGAAGAAAAACCAGCAACCAAGAAAAGGAAATGGTGATCAAGATCCCATATGAAGTCACTCTTCTCTGTGTGCAGCAAGTCTGATGAACTGAAATAGAAAGTCCTTCCTGTTTATTTCACCTGAAAAAGTAATTGACTTTGAACTCTCTGAGTAAGTTGTGTTCTGTATTTAATTTCTTGTCCAAGGAAAAGAGTGTAATTTCATTTTCCTTGTGGGTCCTATTAGCTTTAATGTCAGATGCACAGCTGAATCCCTTCCATCAGGTTCCAAATTTACCCCCAATATCAGTGTGTTTAGGACTCAAACAAAAATCAGCCTTTCATCTCCCAGTTGCTTAAAGGATCATGCCATAATACCACATTTATTAATTCAAAATCTCTCTTGTCTGTACATGAACAAATGGAGCTGAGTATTCAGAGGAAGGCAGAGAAAGTGTGAAGATTGTAATTTAACTTTCAGACATTAATGCAGCCTATTAACCTGAAATATTCTTACACTTCTAACAAATGTATGCATTTTTGCCCTTTGAACAGGTATATTCAACACCTCAGGCTGCCAAGGTCACAGATCCAAACTTCTGACTTCTTGCAGGACCTCATTACCTTTTGAATAACATACATACTTTGTTAGATTTGTCATCATCAGTTCCAACATGGATGGGGCATTTGCATGCAGCTGACACCGAAGGATGCCCTGAGGAATCACAGTGGAGTTTCCTCATGAGTTTGAGTTTGGGTGAGTTCCTGTTGGTGGTGTATTAGAGCAATCATCTGAAGACAAAGGAATGGTGCTTGGATTAGTGCATCATGTTTTGTCTGTTCCAGTGTGAAGGATGTGATCTGATCGTACAGAGCTTCCTGAAATAAAAACATTACATGTGCACTTGTTGTCTACTTTACCTGGATATGTACAAGCTCTTTGTAAAATCTCCTGTCTTCTTTACTTGTCACATTGACTTGTTTAGCCAGAGATTACTTAGAGGAAAAAACAGTTTCGATAATTAAACTCCAATGATTTATACTGACAGTCTGGGGACACTGTACTTTCAAACACAAGAAAGAAGATTGGAAAGCTCATCCAGAAAGACATCTTTATAGAGAAAATATGACCCTGTAAAGTCACAGCTCCATATGGCAGTGTGTGCTGGAAAGGCAGCAAACATTAAACACGAGCCCCCCTGAAACACCCTTTAAAATGCTTGAAAAATGTAAACATTTTTGTGACCATTGTCACCCTAATGAAGATTAGGGTCCATCTGCTTGCATTTATCAGCCTGTGTTCTGAAAATTAAGGCAACTCTGTGTTTTTGAGTGCTATAGAAGCCATGAACTTGAGGCATGGACAGGAGATGTGGCTGTGCCTGGGTCCCCACAAGGAGCCTTCTTTACTTAGGATAGAGCATCCCTCCCATTCTCATAGTTGAACAATTATAAAAGACTAAAGGAAACTGGAACACTGGATGATAAGCCTGTTTTAAAATGATGCTATACTATTTTTAAGTGCCTCTCCTTCTTAAAGAATGAAAAAGAAGTTACGTGATCCAATACATCAGCTTCCCAAGACAATATCACTGTCTTCTTGTGTGCAGAGAATCAGAAGAAAAAAAAATTTCCAGAGCTGGTGTCATTTTGCTGATACTTTCTTGTATTTTTCTGATAAAAATGGAAGACAAGTGAGAGTGTTCCTGTGCACCAGTGTATCCAGAGGGACCCAGCCAATGCTCTGATGAAGCTGCAGGAACCACCTGGATGTAGGTGCTCGTGCCTGACTTTGTGCAGCCCAGTATTCTGTGCTATTCTTTGTTGTGTTTATCTCCTCTTGTTTTTCATGACAACACACATACTGATCTGCTCCACTTGGATCAAATTCTGACAGCGTGATGTTGTTTCTAGAAGGACATTCTTGTACCTGTGGAGTACCAGTTCTGTTCTTGCTTTTTGCCTTTTTCTTCCTGGTTCATATGCTTTTCTTTTAGCACTGGTTGTATATTCAATCCATCCAATTTTGTCATCATGTTTATCCCAAAACTGTTTCTGTCTGTTTTCCTGGGCTTATCCCAGGAACTTTCAAGAGCTACTTTTCCATAGCTCAATCGAAGGTTTTACAAACCACTTTGTACCAAGCTCTGCTACAGGTTTGTGGAATTTTTGTTTTCCCTAATTCAGACTCTTTATTTGGTTTTTGGTACTATAAGCTGTCACAGACTATTTTGTTCAAGAACATGACTCTTATTCCCAGCCACAGCAGCAATTTTGCTGTCAATATTACAATCCTGTGAAGGTCATAGCAGAAAGGGCAATCTGAGAAGTTGTAGAATAGCTCCACTGTAAAGGTCAAGCTTATATGTACTGCACTGGATGGACGATGTACAGCACTCTAGAGGCTCAGAATAACACATCTGAGTAAATGAGTAATGAAACTAAAGCCAGAGGTTATTTTTGGACACAAAGGTCCAATGTGGTGTACCTGAGGTTGCTTTTGACTAGGATTACCAATTTTACACTAGGATCATTCAGGCTGCCTAGAACACCGTGGCCTTACAGTATCTCTTGTCTTTCAAAACAAGCCCCAGCCTTCCTCCAGAGCCAAGGTATTTGGACCCAGCTGTTATGGTAAGCAGAGACAACTTACCAGAAAGACTTACCTTTGTGATAAGCAAGTAATCATCTCCTCCACAACAAAGGCACATTTCCAAATTTGAGATTTCATCAGAGGTCATGATATAAAGTCAGTTCTGTTGCAAACAGCTCCTGTACACATTTGCTTCTGTGTAACAGGCTACAGGCACCAAGAAGGATTTACTATTAAATTTTAGCATACTGTTAAGATCTTGTCTGAAGATTTTGATGCTGTTGACTAAGTACTATTGCTTTGATGGCAAGCAGATGATGCTTAGAGGGCCATGGTTTTAGTCCTTCACAGCAGACATGCAGAAAGCTGTAGAAGTGTCTGGCTGTATATTGCTAGACTGACATATGCTGTTCCTTGAAGTCTTACCTGTTTTCTGTCTTCTTCAATGTATTCATGCGACATTTCCTTTTTATGGCACATATGTTACCATAGCATCTCAGCACTTCAGCGTCTAAGCTGTGTTTATCCTTGCAAACTGCCACAAATAGGAAGCATTTTTGTCCTTGCATTTTTTGTAGAGTGAAGAATCACCAGGAATGTATTGACTTGTTGAAGATCACAAAGCTATTACAGGCCAGGAAATCCTAAATCCAAAACTCATATGGTAATGATGATACCATCCTTTCTCCAAGACTGTGAGAAGAGGCACTTTCTAGCATTAAGGGTGAGCTTTACCAACAGGCTGATAACACATGAATGTGTCGGTCCTGTGGCCTGGTGTGACTTGGCAGAGCCCTTGAGCAGTGCTTTCAGTTGGAAGTGTGTGAGTGCTTTTGTCTTTGGGAATTTAGCTCTCAGAGCCATTTGGTGGAAAGAAACATGTATTTTCTCTGTGTTTGTGCTTCAGAGGAAACCTGGTTAGAGGCAACAAGCAGCAACAAGAGCTTTGGTGTGTTTCTGCTAGACTATTTTTAGACATAGGCGTGAGACATAGGCATCTTCTGTGCATTGCATCATATTTGCTGGCTGCACTTTTATCTCCTGATGACCCTGAAGCAGCAAAGTTGCACTTGTTCAACACTCACCTGTTGGGAAGCAGTAGAAATGGTCATCAGTTTGAATGGTCCCAACTATCTGATTTCCAGAGCTGGCTTCAGAAAACAAGTTCTGGAAAACAAGCTCTAGACAAGGTTTTCTGAGGGACTTGTTGGATGAGAGAATAAATTTTCCTTCATGGCCTGCCTGTGAAGTTGTAGCACATGTAGGTGGCTGACTTCACACTTTATGAGAGTCTCCTAATCCACCTGCCTTTTCTTTCTTCAGGTCTGGAAGTGTGGTTGGTCATGGGGAAGCATTTTGTAGCTGGGGTGACTGTAATGCTGAGATCTATCCTAAACCTCATGTTGTTCAACATTGTTATCAGTGACCATTGTTCCAAAGGTAAAATAGCTTCTGTTTAACATTTTGGGCCACCACAAGGATTAATGGAAGTTGCCATAAGGATTAGTAATTACTGCTGAGAACAGCACACTCAGAAGTGCGCCTGTTTAAACCAAGTTTCAGTATATTAAAACTAAGTCATACATTTAGTGTGTGGTGTCCCTGCTTATGGCAGGGGGGTTGGAACTAGATGATCTTAAGGTCATTTCCAACCCTAACTATTCTATGACTCTATGATCAAAGACAGAGGGCTGCTGTCCCTTCTTACCACATGGGACACCTTGGGCACCAGCATTGACCTGGGCAAGGTTAAGGCAGTGATTCCACCATAAAGGGCTTCATCCTCTCAAAAGAGGGTTGTGGAAAAGCTGCTCCCACCAGGCTCACCTCAGTTTAGTGCATGTGGAATCTTGGATCAAAGCATTGCTATCTGTGTTATCTATTAGAGAAGTAATTTACTTGTGGTAAGCAACACTTTGGTGGGGAGAGAGTAGTGGCTATTAAAAGAGTATTTAATGTAGCAGAGAAAGGCCTAACTGCTTGGAGCTTTAGTGGATGATATTTCTGGAATAAACCATGGAGGCAGGAGATGGAGTTTCTCTTTCCTGAAGTTTTCATACCAAGATTGAATGCTCAGACAGACCAAAATGTCTCAGTCAGACAGGACAGGTGACTGAATTGTTGCCTACACTGTGACTTTTGTTTGCATTGTCTTGCTGCACTGCTTCCACCTTTGAAGGGAGCCTTCTCTATAAATAGTCCAGTATCTTTATTAATTACATTTGTTATGTTTGTGATTTAGAGAAGCCCATTTTGAGACTAGCATATATGGGGTCACTTTCTTGAATGGCTTTTATTTCTAAGAATCATATCCATCAGTATATACCAAATAAGAAATTGCTTTTACACCTGTCCTTATACACAGATGGGTAGAAAACAATAAAGTTTAGAAATAAATATTCCCATATGGACAATGCAAACAAAATTTACACTGCAGGCAACAATTCAGTCACAAAAGAAGCTGTTTTAAATATTCCACCAATTCTCCTCCAGCCATTGGAGGAAGTGATTAATAACCATGCAGCAGGGGCTAGCCCATCAGTCACTGATCAGTGGAATTGTTCAGAAACTTCCTCCTGAAGGGAAGAGTTGGAAACACAAATGGTGCCTCTGGTTAGAGGCAAGCACAGGCTGCTGACCCGAGACCCATGGCTGTGCCCCATGTGTGCGGGTGTGAGACAGGTCAGTGTGCAGGTCCAACAGGCTTGCTGCCCTTGGTGAGGAGGTGATGCTGGCTGCTGAGGATAGCACAAGGGCAATGTCACTGCATTTGTCAGAAGCTAAAGATTAAACAGACACAGAATTCAACCCAATTTCAGTCTGGTGTTCACCTGAGCAGTTTACTTTTTGCAATTATACCCAAATGCTGTTTTGCCACATGGGGGGCCATATCCAAGGTTGATGATGCTCCAGTCCTCAAGGTGCTGTGTTTTCATGTTCTGGCTGCTGACTGGAGTGCCAGCAGATAAAAGCAGAGCTGTCCAGGAGAGTGGGCAGGAGGTGCCAGGCTCACAGCTGTGATGGCTGTGGGGAGCACTGACCAGGGCTTCCTCAGTGATGATTGCAAGCCAAATGCCAGGAGGAGGCTGCTGAAGCATCTTTCTCCTGCAGGTAATTTTTCTTTGGCAAGGAGTTCAATCTAGGTGTCCCTTTCCCAGAATTTTTAATGACATTTAGCACACGCAGTTGTTCTGGACCACAAGTTAGCATTTAAATTCTTGTTGGTGTGGCACCTTCACCCTCTTTTTTGCCCTTCTGTGCAAATCCTCCCTTATCCTCTTCCTGATGTGCATTTGGCTTTGTCAGTGACAGATTGCTTTCTGCCAAATATTTCCCTCACTCCTACCACCAGGTATTGCAGATGGGTACTGAAGAGGTCTCCAGGCATCTGAATCTACTGTAGAAGATTCATTTACTCCTGCACACACTCTGGATTAGTAAGATTGCAGGCAATTTTTTTCCCTCCTAGAGAAAGCACCCAAGGAGTGACCTACACAGAGAGAGGGCAGACACTGGCCCATGCTTTCTATAGCCATGGTTAGCCTGGAGCATCCCTGTTTCCTTTTCTGAAGTGAAATGGTCAAGGTGTGACAAGTGATATGTGCACCACCCCTGGTGCACACGTGAGGGCTCATGCCCAGGCCCCCAGACAAAATATCAGAGCAGGCTTGCTGCCTCAGCAGCCTGCCCCAGAGGTGGCTGCCCCTGCCCAGGGCACCAAGGTGATGACAGGGAGCTTTGAACCACCTTTGTAAATGTGGCCTGTGGATATGGTACCACATCTGTCAGCAAGGCAGCACAGAGAGTACTCTGACGGCTGCCTTTTGAGTACGGCTTATAAATCATTTCATGATGGATATTCCCATCTGCATAAAGTGAGAAGTGATATTTATTCTCTTTTTACTGGTGCCTTAAACTTTTAAATGGAATGGAAAAGAATTTGGTTTTATATGGCTCCACTTGCTCTTCCCTATTCCAAAGCACTTTTACAGAGCAGTTAAGTTGGGATATAGTGCTGGTAATGCAGTGACTCTGGGAAAATGGGGCAATCTAAACTGCACCATATATCACTGCACCCACTTCTGCTGGGTGTGATGCACAAGCCATTTGATCTTTTTAAATAGTTGTTTCGTACTTGCTCTTGATTTTGACTGGTTAAATCCAAGCTATTAAATATGTGCCTTGGTACTTTTTTTTTTTAACACCTTTTTAAAAAGGAATTTAGCTCTTGTAAAAGTTGCCAGATTAAGGTAGGTTCATGGAATATGTAGTTTTATCCCTTACTAAGGATGACAAGGCATTCAAAGCTTCAGGGGGATTGTAAGAAGCATCAAATCAGCAGCCAAACCTCTCCAGAGCTTCATTTGTCTGTAGGGCTTCTTTAGCAAGACTGGCCTGATTTTATGTCCACTTCTTGTAAATAACACTGTTCTGAGGGGTAAAGAAATGGGTCTTTTCCTTGCAGGAGCTAACTTTTCAAAACAAATGACAACTCTCTTTCCTTGCAGACAGCTTTATTTACCTGCAAAATACAGTGACTCCTGCATGTTGAGGAGGCATGCAGGTGGCTGCTGTGCCCTGCGGTTCCTCTGCAGGGATGTTGACACTGATAGCAGGACAACACAGTGCAGCTCTCCCCAACCAGCCAGCCTCTGGAGAAGCAGACGTAATTTTATCCAGCTTTTTAACCCGCTCAGTGCTTCAGAGCAGCAGGTGGTGCCTTCTCATTAAATGTGAGCTGAGGCTGCAGCAGCTGCATAAAGCTTTGAGATATTATTAATCCAGAAATACTGGCATATGAGTTTATTAATAGCCATACACTCCTAAACACACTGCTCCATACCAGGTTGTAGCTCTTGTGATCATTCATTTCTTGTCCTCCCATTCTTGCCTTTAAAGTGAAGTGGTAAATAGTTATTTCTGTACCCCAGCCTCTTCCCATTGGTCTTCATTAATGATTATTTCTGTCACTTTCAAGCTGGTTCAGTAAAAATTATACATGTATAATTGACGAAACCCCTCCCTCATTTCCTCTCAGGCAGCATTATTTGATGTCAAGTGAGAACGTAATCCCACTGAAGTGTATGTAAGAGTTGAATTTGGCTCAAAGGCTGCACTGCACTAAAAGCTTTCCTGCCCTATTGTAGGTTGTAACCAATATTTTTACTGTAGGAAATCACGAGCTCATTAAATGCAGTATCATACCTCTGGAAAACCATCAGGAGAACATGTAACAACTCCAGTGGAAAGAAAAAATTGTTAGGTTTAAAAAGAACTCCAAAATCCCCAGAATATTTAGGGCTGCTATAAAAAGAGAAGCACACTGTATTCCAGTTGTAATCAGTAACAGTTAAGTTCTTCTTTCAGATTCTCATAAATCAGACTAGCCCCACTGTCTTTAATAGAGTTATGCTGAAATTACACTGGTGTAAACAGATCATTTTGGCCCTACAAACTTGGCATTTGTCATTGTAGATCTGACCCAAGCCCTGTGGAAGCCCTTGGGAATATTTGTATTCAGATAATGGGATTTGGATTGGATGGTGTAAGTTTAACATGAATCATAATTAGCTCAATTTGGTAACTGTATGGCTCATAACATGTAAGATAGCCATGTGAGCACTGGTCTTGTTGCTTAGGAATGGAAGTGAAACCATCAAGTCTTTCACTTAGTCTACCTAATTGCAATCAGATTTGATAATTTAAGTAATTACCAAACCAGAACAAGCTTGGGGTGCTGACCTCATATAATGGGTTCTGTCTCCTGATGCCAGGTTTTCAGAGAAGTGATTCTCCTCTTTTACTTCTTGTAAGTCTTGGCCATTCATAACACTCATCTCATAATGTTGGTGTTGTTAATTGCTTTCAATATTTTGTATGCTACAGAAATAGCATTACCTTGCCTACTGTGTTTGCTTAGTTCATTATGTTCTATGTATGTAGTGGGCAAGAGGATGCAGAGGTCACAAAGCCTATTTCTGACCTCATTTACATTGGAGGAATTTGATGAACTTTAATGAAATTATTCCTGATTTATAGCAGTGCAGTGTAAATACAAGGCTGAGAGCTATTGTAATTCTTTCCGTCTGCTAGAGTGATGCTGCCCATAGGAAGTATCAGAGCGAACTGTGATTGACGTATATATGTATATTTACATAATGATTCTTTAAGATGGTTGTTCATGTTCAAAAGGAAAAGAATACTTTGTGTTCACCAGAGATTTTCTGGAGATGACTGGTGCTGGCAACAGCAAAATTTAGCCCAGTGTATTGCATGCTTGGCAGTGAAATAGCAACCAACACACACATCCCTTTTCTGAAATCCTTTTACTGTAGAAATTCTCTGTCATCTCCTATATTGATAAAAGGAAACCAGCAGCTACCCATTGGTATAAAGAGAAGAAGCTTTTCTTCCAGCCCATATCTAAGAGACAAGCAGATGAAGGAAAAGGATGCTTTTGTATCAATATCACATAAAGGGTAATGAAATTGGAAATAGATTCATGATTTACTGTTCCTCCAGCAGCACACTTAAGTATATGGGAAAATTGTCTTTCAGTATATACAGTAGCTGCTTACATAGCATGACTAGAGAAAGACCCTGCAAATATGAAAGGTCCCAGATGAATGAGGCCCGAAATGGAAAACCTCTGTCGCTATAGCAGATAGGATTGCGTGGCTTTTGTGTGCCTTGCTAGTAATTTGCCTTTGATTTTTGGCTAACAGAAACATTGATTTAGTGGGCTGTAAAGCTCCCTTTCTTCACCTGCCATCTAAATGGTCAAAAATCATGTCACAACCAGCTTTTTTTCTAGGTCAACTGAGGAAGCCATCACCTGTGGGATGGGGAGAAATGGTGGTGTAAATCCTGTTCAAGGTTCCGTATCACTTACTATGCTAGAGAAAATTCAGGATGTGTCTCTCAGCTGCAGAGCGGTTTCACTATGGCAAGGGGGAGAGTGCTCTAAATCAGTCAGGAATGGAAGAGTGTTTGCTAGCAGAGGTGAGCACGACCTCCTCTGGGGGTCATTCAGAGAAAAGCACAGCCCATTAGGGGGGAACAGCATCATCTGTGACATGTTGGCTGGCCTTTTCCAAAGGAGCTGCTGCGCCTGCAGAGGCAAATCCCCTCTTTTTGAAGTGAATGACCCCAGACTACTGCCATGCTTTCCCACACCTCTCTTTTTGTTAGGGTGGGTAGCAAGCAGCTTCCCAAAGCCTTGGTGCTTGTGACTGTGAATGGGAGACCAGCTGAAATCTTGAAATGCTGTGTGGTACTTGAGAGCCTTGTTTGGAAATCTGATTTGAGACAGTACCAGCCTGCTTGAGATGTGATCTCTGTGTGCCGGTGTGCATGATGGAGGAACAGGCTTGGGTGTGGGAAGCACACAGGCTCTTTGTGTAGCCCAGCTGGTAACCAGGTGTGCAGTGCAATTTCTTTTCCATATTAATATTCCTTGGGCAGGCCCTGGAACTGTATCTGTTTCTTAGATCTCTCCAGTTAATGAAACGGCCAAATACAATCATCTAGCAATAGAATTGCACTTCAGCAATACAAACAAAAAAGATCCTAATTTACATTTGTGCCAATACCATTAATGTAAATTGGTTATTAGCTATTTATGCTAAAAAGCTGTAATAAAAAGCATAAGGGTAGTTTTATTAACAACATTTTGCCTTGCAAAATCCATGCTAGAAGGCAAATTTTGCAATCAATGATTTTCCTTTCTCAGAGAATATGGCATTTGCTCCACCTAACTAACATATTTATAAACAAATTACTACCCCCTTTTCTGCACTTTGCATTTTATAACACATCGCTGCTATGAAGTTAATAGGACAGCTGTGTGCAATGCCTTTGTAATTCAATTGCAGTGTTTGATTGTTCTTTACCCTATCATCCTCATGTATATGTAAGAAGGGGTAATTAAAGAAAAAATGGCATTTACAAACAATTATAATGCAGGAATAACAAGGAGGGAAATGGGTTTCATTCATTGCTTTTTAATAGGGATGTGGGGAGGGATGGGGATAGCAGGAAAACAGAGCAACACCTGATTGTCCCTTCTGGTTTTAGTCTCCTCATACATCTGTGGGAAAAGTTTTCTAAGGTGCATGGGACAGATTTTCTCTTATGTGGTGCTGCAATACCCATGATAATGGAAGGGAGAGCCTGTGACAAACTTGATTTCTAGCACAGCTATTCCAGTGTCATCCTGCATCACCTGGGTCCCCTCCTGAGCCTTTTTACAGCACTTGCTTGAGTGATAAGTCCCCTGCCCCACTAGTCAGGCACACAGGTAGTGATGGCCAGAGGATGGCTGCTGAAAAGCAGAGAAAGGAGGTGGGAAATGGCATGCTGTTTGGAAAGAAGCCCAGAAGTACAGCATACATGTGCAAAGAGGACCCCTACCCTAGTGCTGCTGTGTAAAGTGGCAGTGCAGATTAAAACGTTGCATGAGGTGTGCAGTCCCAGACACACCAACTGATGTTATCACTGAGGTAGACTTGGATAAAGCTTTCTTTTGGCAGCAGAGCCAACTAAGCAATGTTGACCTCTGGCTCGCCTTGTATTGCCTCCCTTGGTCAGCAGCAGGTCTCAAAACCAGGCTTCAAAATGCAGTCCAGCAGATCAAACCAGCTTTCCTCGGCTGGTCCCAAAACACAGGTGTACCCACACCAACTAGCCGACCTGGTGCAGCTGAAGGGGTGTGTGAGGACAGGGACCCCCAGCAGGAGGAGTAAGAGGGAGGAAGGATAAGGGAGTGACATTGGGATCTACAGCCTATATTGGCAGAATAACTTCTACTGCCCACTGCGAGCGATGGACATGGGGAGGTCACAGACTGGCTCTGTGGGGACTTGGAATTCCATGGGCATTGCAAAATTTGGCATCAATGTGAGGGGGCACATGGTGATGTCTGAGAGCTGGGCTGTGCGGGAACTGCTCCCAGGTGGTGAGAGGCTGTGTGCTTGAGCCTCTATGCTCCCAGGCACAGCCCCTTCCCAATGGCAGGCAGCGTGCCTGGGTGAGCACTTGTGTGTGCTCTCTGCCCTCACCATGGCAAGCTGCTGGGACTGAGGCTCTGCCCTGTTTCTCTGCCATGGGGAGCTGTGTTTGGGAGCTGGATCGTGGTACCTTGGTGTGGGAGCAGCTCCAGGACATTTTGGATCCAAGGAGTGATTCTGAACAAACATATGGAGCTGGGTGTGATTTGAGGGTGTCACATAAGCCTCTCTCAACAACCTACCTCTTTCAGGGGTAGCACATCAGGCCTTCAAACCACACTTTCTGGTTTGGCTTTGTCACCACACAAGTGGTGGTTTCAGATAGGTCCTTGAGTAGCTTGCTGACTGTAATCCCCTTTGACTGAAGCTCTTTTAGGGAAACCAGGAATGAGAAACATGAAAGATGCATGCTTTCCCTTTTCCAGAAATTAAAATAGTTTTTAATTCAAACAAAACTGCAATATGCCTAATAGAAATTGTGCATTTGGAGGTCATTTATACTATTTTATATTTCCTTACAGAATACATTTCATTCTGAAGAATGATGATAACTTCAGTTTAATGAATTCACATATTCCAGTGGAATTTCAATCTTTCACATTGGTTTTAAAGGTTAGCATTATATTCTTAAATTATAGTGTCATCTAACCCAGCAATGTTTGTTCTCTAACAGGCTGATGTTAATTATCTTAAGGCAAATAAACTAGTTTGGATAAGAGGGAGGTAAATCTATTTTCTGTACAAAGAGATTTATAAAGTTGTGGCTAAATAATAGCTAGCAACTAGCTTCTGTGCACAGAAATATTTTTAACCCCATGAACATTCGCATTTGCCATGTGAGGATGTATAGGAGAGTCTGAACATATATATTCCATGACACAAAGTAGTCTGGTGCTCCAGTTATTCTCGTAAGGAACAGCACTAGGGCTATTTTTTGTTGTGAGTCATTATTGGAGGCTCTTCAGTTGTTTGCATTTGGTGACCCTTGAAGTATGTTGTTCTTAGAGGGTTGTTTTTGGTAGCCAGGAAGGGAGTGCCACACTCTCCTCTGGCCACCTGGTTGGGAGTCATAGCTACCCAGTGGCTCTGGCTGCAGGCTAACACGTGAAAAACAAGTTAATAATTGACTTATGCTCCTTGTTTTTCATTCTTGGGACTACAGACATAGAAATGATAACATCTGTTTTTGAAAACGCTTTTTATAATCAATAGAATGTTTTTTACATCTCACATTAAAAACAACAACAGAAATGGTAGGCCAGGGAATGGGTGATTTGCTGTCTATTTTTAACAAGTGTCCTTTGAAGAAGGAGAGATCAGACACCACTAGGGGATATCGTGCAGCATTCAGGAAACTTTGTGAATCACCCATGATAGGCTGAGACTGCCATTCTTTGTATGACTTTCCAAGTTCACATAAAGGTTATATGGCTACCCAGATGAAAAGCAGTCTCATCTGTTTTGGGTTGTTTTTTTTTTTTGGTGGTTTTTTTTTTTTTTTTTTTTTTTTTTTTTCCCCCGCCTTTTTTCCTTACTCAAAAAGAGGT